>CM042855.1:5217823-5227823 GCA_023658055.1 Thaleichthys pacificus
CAAATCTTGGCTCAAGCAGTCTGTGTTTGTTTTCCCTCTGTTCTCTCTCTCTCTCTCTCCCCGAACTCTGTCTGCAACTTTCGTCTTGTCTCTGTCTTTACCTTTCGGTTTCTCTGTTTCTCTTCCCCTCCATCCCTTTATCTTTTCTCCCTTTCTCTTCAACCTCCCCTCTCTCTCTCTCTCTCTCTCTCTCTCTCTCTCTCTCTCTCTCTCTCTCTCTCTCTCTCTCTCTCTCACTCTCCATCTCTCTCTCACTCTCCATCTCTCTCTTTCTCCCCATCTCTCTCACTCTCCATCTCTCTCTCTATGGCCAGTTTCTTGTCTCTGTAGTATAAGCTCTCTAATTACCTTCGCTATTGACTTCTCCAACTGCATGGTTGTGATTTACATCAGCTGACATTCAACCGAGACCCACCTCCTTCACAACAATGAACTGCACTCCCTCCTCCTCACCCCTCCTGTCCCTCCCTTCCTCTCCTCACTGCTACCTCCTCCCTACCCCTCTCTCCTCCTCACCCCTCTCTTCCCCATCATCACTCCTCCCTTCTCCCCCTCTGCCCCCCCCCCCCCTTCATTTCTCCCTAACCTCCACTCTCCTCCTCCTACTCTGTCGCTTCCCCGTGTGTGGATCTAAAGTGAAGGCCGTGGCAGTCCTCGTAGTATCAGGGTCCTGTATGTGTCGGTGCGAGGCTGGCCTCAGACCGGCCCCACTGCCCCAGGGTCAGCGACAGGAGAGACACGCCATGAAGCCAGGAGAAGCCAGGCCAGAGAGATAGCATGCACGACCAGCTAACCTGACAGTGATCACACGTGTCTCCTCTGTCACCTGACTTGTTTTGGTGTGAGGAGTTGTTTACAGGACACACACGCTGCCGCGCGCACAGACACACACACACACACTCACGTGCACACACAGACTGACACGGGCTGGTGCCTCTGTCGTGGGGAAAGATGAAAGAGAGACAAACTGAAAGAGAGGATGAGATGGTGAACATGTACATGGCGTCTTTATCTCTTTGACAGGAGGACAGTTGAAACAGCACCCTACTGAGCTGAAGGGAGGGAGGGAGGGAGGGAGGGAGGGAGGGAGGGAGGGAGGGAGGGAGGGAGGGAGGGAGGGAGGGAGGGAGGGAGGGAGGGAGGGAGGGAGAGAGAGAGGAGAGAGAGAGAGAGAGAGAGCAGCAAGGTAAGAGAAAGAGAGTGAGAAGAAGAGCGTTTGTTTATCTAAATAATTTAGAGAACTCTCAACCAAATTTAAAATTGGGAAGCGAGAAACTTTCAATTGAATTCTTAACCTGGTTAACTTAAAGCAGTTAGGACTTTCCTTGATTACAGACAACATCCTCGAGTCGGGAGAAAAAACTAAACAATTACAGCCCTTGCTCATCCCCATTCTCCCGTGAAAATTACAAACGAGCAAAACGACCATTCATCACAAAACTACAAACACGTATTAGCGCCAGTTTGCCTCCACAGGAGAAGAGATAACAGTTGGTAATTGCGAAGACCGGCTCTATTAGTTAAGTATGCTTAATGTCACTGCCTCTCGGCATTAATGGACATTGTAGTATTATGTTCCTGCGCTCATTACACACACAGATGCAAACACACACACACACACTCCCATTGACCCTGCAGCAGGAGTCTGCGCCTCTCTAATGAGAAATGGAAATTACTGCTCCGCTAACCGCTTCAAGACACACACATATACAGACACACACACACGCGCGCACACACACACACACACACACAGCAGAAGGCATTACAAGGGGACGGAGGGGTATGAGCTACACACATGCCCGGGGAAGCGATTTCGATGCCACTATCAGAGCTATCACATTATACGTTTAATAAACAAGAAACAGGAAGGAGTGCCCTGGCTCTGTCTGCTTTCTCTACTCTGCAGACAGGGAGTTTCAACCAGACAAAAAGCTGCTGCTGTCCACGTCTTCTCCCAGCAGACACATGTATGTAGATGGAGCGTGTGAGAGGAGGGGTTAGGTCTGGCCCCCCCCAAGGCCACCAGGGCCACCAGGGCTACCAGGTTAAGGTCAAGGAGGATGCTAACGCCATCGCACGCACACACACACACACACACACACACGGGAACACGCCGACACACACGTACACACCGATTGTTTGCTCGTGTTCACACTTGAGTACATGGCACACACAGATGTACTGGCAATACCATGTTGACACAGACACACAAACACACACACACACACAGTCGCTGTGGAGAGTCTGGCACGAGCCCCAGCCTGGAGCTGCAAGTGGCACTTGAGATGTGTGTGGAGAGGGGCGAGCTGGTGCTTGAGATGAGGGGAGGAGTGGAGAGGGACGAGGGTGGGGGGGGGGGGAGCTGGGAAGAGAACTGGAGCAGTATGGTACATGGTGTGTGTGTGTGGGAGGTGGGGGAGTTTGGGGGGGGGGGGGGCGGGAGTTGGAGGGTAAATCAATGATGATTTATAATTTACAATCACCAGGACCTATCACTTTTTAGGGCCTCCATTCTGTCTCATCAATATTACATCAGGACCCTGACTCAGAATGGGTGCTGGACAGAGAGGGAAGGAGAGAGGCCTGTGGCTAGGGTGTGTGTGTGTGTGTGTGTGTGTGTGTGTGTGTGTGTGTGTGTGTGTGTGTGTGTGTGTGTGTGTGTGTGTGTGTGTGCGTGTGTGTGTGTGTGTGTTGAGAGAGTCTTCGGTTCTGCTCATCCGCTGAGGTTGTGAAAAACATGAGACAGCTTCCAGAATACACAAGTGTGTGTGTGTGTGTGTGCGTGTGTGTGAGTAGGCTGACTGACAGCTTTGTATTGATCTGTGGGAGGCCCTGGTGTCATTAGGACCAGCATGGACCAGCAGGCACACATGGAGGTCGGGGCACTGAGCATGTGGTGTGTGTGTGTGTGTTTATGTGTGTGTTGATGTGTGTGTTTGCGTGTGTGTGTGCATGTGAGGTGTCCAGTAGTGACAGACTCTGAAGCCTCTGAAAGAAAATCAATCATGTCATAAGAGGACAGCATCCCTGCCCTTCCTCCCAATCTCTCCCCTCTCCTCCACTCACCCCCCCCTCTCTCTCTCTTCTTCATCCCTCTGTCTCAATCACCCATCATCATCATCATCATCATCATCTTCGTCCATCTCTCTCCTTCAAATCCAAGGGGCAGTCAGTCTTTGTTTTATCATCAAACACACAAGCACACACACACTTTGAAAGTGAAACACACACACACACTCTCGGGAAAAGTGACACACAAACACACTCCTGTGTGGATCAATGCAGCAGGCTGACCTGGTTAAGTGGAGCTGTTTGTGTCAGACCTGACCCCAGACCAGGCTCATTAACCTGGGGGGCATCAGGGCCCCTTGGCCCCTGGTACAGGCCGCTTCCATTCCTACTGGAAGAGTCCATACGAAACGTGGGTGCAATGTAGCGAGGCAATAGCTGGACACATTGCTAAACGTTGCATTAGGAGATATAGTGCGTAGTGGGAAATATCATTCGAAGGTGGTGGAGGGCTTCAAACGATGTATTTGACTGCTTCTCAGTTTGTTCTCAGCAAGAGCAGAGGAGAGATGGTGTACTCTCAGTAGGCTAGTTAGCGGCTTCGCCATGCAGCGGTAACAGGTTCACTTGTGTTCCACCTTGATGAACTATTAGCGATCTTTTCATGTCGACACACTCTCTCTCCCCCGCACGCACGCAAGCACACGTACTGTAAAAGCACGTCTACATGGAAACACACACAGGCATACACAAGCCGACGCGTGTGCATACTCACACACAGACACACACACAGACACACACACAGACACACAAACACACACATTACACCTGCTCCCTACTCTGTGTAGTCCTGATAGCCTCTGGCAGCCAGAATGGTGGATAAGAGCAGGAGAGACACTCCGGGCCTCCAAAACAGGTTCAGAACTAACAACTTCTAATTAGCAGAGCCGCCGTTGATTGGCTTACAGCATTAATTAGCACAGGTGAGAATAATGAGCTCCCCACAGACCTGTTTGTGGGTGTGCGTGTGTGCGTGTGTGTGGGGGTGAGTGTGCGTGTGTGTGTGGGGAGGATGTTATTATGCAGGGATGGTCCCTGGTGAGACTGTGAAGGCAGAGAAGAGAATCAAACTCATTACTGAAACCAGGCCAACCTGAGTGCTAGGTGTTTGAGCTTCCTCATATAGATCCAGCCCTCCCTCTCTCTCTGTCTCTCTCTCCTCCCCCTCCTCCCTTCTCCTTCGTCCATGCTGTCCACCTCACCCTCTCTCTCTCTCTCTCTCTCTCTCTCTCTCTCTCTCTCTCTCTCTCTCTCTCTCTCTCTCTCTCTGTCTGTCTGTCTTTCCAACCCCCCTCCCCACACACACACACACTTCTCCTGCCTGTGCCTCTGTATACCCACACACACACACACACACACACACACACACACACACACACACACACACACACACACACACACACTGCTCCTGCCTGTGTCTCTGTCTACCCACACACACACACACACACACACACACACACACACACACACACACACACACACACACACACACACACACACACACACACACACCACCACCACCCTCCTCTCTCATTCTCTCTCTCCGTCCTCATCTCTCTCTCTCCGTCCTGTGCTGATGACTGAAGCTGCAGTGTTTGAGGAATCTCACCGGCAGGTGAACCCAGTTGTAATCAGATGAAAAGCAGATACAGGCCACCTCCGTCTCCCTTCCCTGAGTGACTGGCTCCTTCTCTCTCTTCCCTCTCCTCCACCTTTCACTCTCTTAACTTCTCCTCCTCCCCCTCCCTCCCTCCCTCCTTCGCCCCTCTCCCTTGTGCTCTGCCCCTCCCTCCCTCCCTCATTCATTCTACGCGTGTCATATGCGTGTCATGCAGGTGTGTGCAAGTGATTGAAGTCTGTCTCTCTGCTAAGGAATTTCCTGGTTGGAATAGAAGTGAGAAAAAACCCCAGAGAACATTTACAGCAAGTGCTCTCCTCTCCTCCAACACAGCGTCTGCTAGCCCAAGCCCCGCACACCCCTCTTCCACTCCTTATAATACACAGTAACGCAGAGGAAATGCATCTCTCCATAGACATATGTGCCTTTCCCCCTCCATTAGAACAAGAAGTGTGTGTGTGTGTGTGTGTGTGAGAGAGAGAGAGAGAAAGAGAGTGTTTTTGTGTGGTGGTAGAATGCTTGTCATTCTCTGGTCCAACACAGCATGGCGTCCTCCATCTCGCACTCGTGGTTATTTTTACCCAAAGTGGCTCATCTTTGATCAAGGCAACATCAGAGAGAGGGAGATGGGTCCTCTCCAAGTAAGACACTGGCTTGGCAGTCTGTGTGTGTGTGTGTGTGCACGCCTGCCTGCGTGCGTGTGTCATCTCCATCCTGAGATAGGGGGTTAATATCGGAACAAATTGACGGCTTGTCATTTTTAGGCAGACAGGAATTCTACAGCAAAGTAGTTAGATAGGTGGAGACAAGGGAACACAGACACACACTCACACTTTGGGAGTGCTTGTGCATTCAATAAATAACGAGAGACTGTGTAAATTGCTGTTTTTCCTGGAGAGTGCGGGCAGTGGGGGGGATGTATTTTTCATGTCAAGTCTTTCCAAAGTGGCGGAGGAACAGAGGATTGTGGGACGTCAGCTTGCGGGCGGCTGACAGGGGGGATTATGGAAAAACGTCTGGTAGGTTCCAGACGGATACAAGGAGCGACCCCACCTCCAGTGCCCTGCTGCAGGGTGGAGAGGGACCCCACCTCCAGTGCCCTGCTGCAGGGTGGAGAGGGACCCCACCTCCAGTGCCCTGCTGCAGGGTGGAGAGGGACCCCACCTCCAGTGCCCTGCTGCAGGGTGGAGAGCGACCCCACCTCCAGTGCCCTGCTGCAGGGTGGAGAGGGACCCCACCTCCAGTGCCCTGCTGCAGGGTGGAGAGCGACCCCACCTCCAGTGCCCTGCTGCAGGGTGGAGAGGGACCCCACCTCCAGTGCCCTGCTGCAGGGTGGAGAGCGACCCCACCTCCAGTGCCCTGCTGCAGGGTGGAGAGCGACCCCACCTCCAGTGCCCTGCTGCAGGGTGGAGAGCGACCCCACCTCCAGTGCCCTGCTGCAGGGTGGAGAGGGACCCCACCTCCAGTGCCCTGCTGCAGGGTGGAGAGCGACCCCACCTCCAGTGCCCTGCTGCAGGGTGGAGAGCGACCCCACCTCCAGTGCCCTGCTGCAGGGTGGAGAGCGACCCCACCTCCAGTGCCCTGCTGCAGGGTGGAGAGCGACCCCACCTCCAGGGCCCTGCTGCAGGGTGGAGAGCGACCCCACCTCCAGGGCCCTGCTGCAGGGTGGAGAGCGACCCCACCTCCAGTGCCCTGCTGCAGGGTGGAGAGCGACCCCACCTCCAGTGCCCTGCTGCAGGGTGGAGAGCGACCCCACCTCCAGTGCCCTGCTGCAGGGTGGAGAGCGACCCCACCTCCAGGGCCCTGCTGCAGGGTGGAGAGCGACCCCACCTCCAGGGCCCTGCTGCAGGGTGGAGAGCGACCCCACCTCCAGTGCCCTGCTGCAGGGTGGAGAGCGACCCCACCTCCAGGGCCCTGCTGCAGGGTGGAGAGCGACCCCACAGGGTGGAGAGGTCAGACTGAGAGGGGAGGACAGAGCAGGAAGTGATGGAAACCAAAACTGCTGACTGACCCCGAACTTTCAAATATGAAATTAATTATAATACCATTGGCATTTTTGTAGTAGGTTGGACAAGTACCTCATCAAATATTGTTGAGCAGTAACCGTCCAGTGTGTGTGTGTGTGTGTGTGAGTGTGTGTGTGTGTGTGTGTGACGAGGGAGACCATTTGGTGAGGGTGTGTGGTGTGGGATGGATGTAAAGGGATCCCCCCCCCCACTCCAGACACACACACAAACACACCCGCAGCCTCTTGGTAAATGACAACATAGCTTGTTTAGGCCTAACCACCCAGCCTTGCTCTTGTCCTGTGCTCACCTGACAGCCCCTGCTCTCGCGTAGCAGGTGATTTGGCAGGAAGTGAACACTCGCCTCTCAGACAAGCACGCCGCCTGTTCCGTGGTGTCGTCAGGCCTGTCGGGCCGCAGACACATCCACTAACGCCACGACACGCCGTACGGAGATGATCCATCCATTTCATTTAGCAGAGGCTCTGTCTGAGATCTGACGCCAGAGCTTTTTAGGGCTGAGGAAACACACACACACACACACACACAGCATCGTTCCTCCAGGGTGATGTTTGTGGGGACTCGTACACACACACATATCCACGCACACTTCCAGAGACACACACCTGAGCGAGCGTACTGAAGACTGATTGAGGCAAAAACAAGCCATGTTTGTGCTTTCATATTTTCCCTTTCAATAATTAATATGCATGAGTTTTATGGGCGCTTAAGATGCGATCAATTATTCATTAACAGCATGTTAATTGCATCCACAGTCGTGAATATTTAACCAACCCTAAATCAATGGGGTCGAATGAGCAGCTATGCGGACATTTTATAAACATCTGAAACGAGGTTATAAAAACGGAAAACCCCAGAGAGCCAAGTAGACTGATGCGGGAGGACAGGAGGAGAGGAGAGGGTAAAGGAAGAGAGAGAGGCGGGATGATTGAATGAATTAGTCCGCAAGCGCGTGGACTCGGACCCGTAGACGTCCATTTTCGGGAAATGAATTTGGAGGTGGAGGAAACTCTCGCGTTCGTCTTCTTTTGGCCTCTCCTCCTCTCCTCTCCTACCCTCCTTCCCTCGCTGGCTACGGGGGAAATTCTAATCTCTTCATCGCTGTCTACAGTACCTAGGCTTTTTCCCTCTCAAAGACTCCAGACTCCTTTGTCCTGCATCTTTGTGTGTGTGTGTGTGTGTGCGTGTGTGTGTGTCAGTGTCTGGTCGGTGACATTTTCTTTGCTTGGATAACCATCGTGCCCTCTGTCCCTCTGTCCCTCCAGCCATGACGCGGGGTAATGTCACCTGTCACTCTCCCTCCTCCTTCCCTGCCCCTCATCCCTCCATCTCTACCCACCTCCCCTGGACGCTGCCGCCGACACAAAGAGATCCTCACCCCTCTTCTCATTCCTCCCGTCCCTCCATCCTCACCTGCTCCTCCTTCATGCACCTGACCCAAATCTCTCTCCCTCTCCCTTTCCTTCTGTCCCTCTCTTTATCCCCCCCCCGCTCTCTCTCTCTCTCTCTCTCTCTCTCTCTCTCTCTCTCTCTCTCTCTCTCTCTCTCTCTCTCTCTCTACCTCCCCATTCCACTTTCTCTCCCTTCCTCCTACTCAACCATCTCTCTCTTTCTCTCTGTCTATCTTTATATATGTATAGTTCTATACTTGTATACCCCCCTCCCCAGTGGGTGAGGGCAAAGGGAGAGCTGGCAGGGAGAGTGGGGCAGGTTAGGCGGAGGTCCAAGGGAGGGAGGCTCACTCTGTCCCTGGCTAGACCCCATGCATGGAGGGCCTGTTTCCAATTATCCTGCTTGAAGGGGCAGGGTGGAGGGTTACGTGTTATATGGGAGTGTAATTGACTATAACTGCCGTCTTAACATTAACCAGGTGGACTAGCTAAGTGTGTGAGATTAGGCCCGAGGTCCTGGCAGTTACTGCGTGTTTGGACCATCTTAGTGGTGTGTGTGTGCGTGTATGTGTGTGTGTGTGTGTGTTTGTGTTGATGTATTTATGCCAGGTTCCTGTGAGGTGGTGCCTATTAGCACTGAATTTAAAGCTGCTGTTTTCCTGTGCCCGTGAGCATTAGGGTGTGTGAGAAAGAGTAGGCATAAGTGTATTACGTGTGTGTGTGCATGTGTACGTGTGTGAGTGTGTGTGTGTGTGGGAGAGAGAGAGAGAGAAAGTAAGAAGCAGGATACAGATCCAGCCTCACCAAGGGGGGTCTGACTTTATGAGGGTGAAGTCAAAATGGGCCCATTCACAAAGCTGACACAGAGTGATGTGTGTGTCGGTGAGTGTGTGTGTGTGTGAGTGTGAGTGTGTATGTGGGTGAGTGTGTCTGTGTGTATGTGCGCGTGTGTATGTATGCCTGTGTGTGTGTGCCAGGGGTTCCATGTTTAGAGAAACAGCCCACAGGCTATCAGGGACACACAGACCGCTGCAGAGGGGCGGAGTGGGGGGGGGTGGGGTGGGTGGGGGGGGTCACCAGCTGTCAATCAATGCCTGGCTGAGACTGTCACTCAGGGAGTGTGCCTGAAGGGTGGTGGAGGTGGGGGTGGGGGGCTGTCTGGGGGCAGAATTGGGGTCTCTGTTTGGTGTGGGGTGATGCGGTGCGGGGAAAGGGGGTGGGGGTTGGGGGGGGGGGGGTGGGATCACTGTCCGTCTAAATTACACGTTGGGTTGATCCGAGATCAGCCTTTTCACGTCTCATGACATTTGAATGCACTCATATTTCGTTAGTTGCTGATTGGTTGAGGAGAGATCGACCCATAGAAAAACAAATGGTTTTGGTGAGGGTCACAGGGTGTCAAGCAGAGGGGCTTAGTGCTCCGCAGGATGTCGGTTTGATTACAACACTCGTTATATCAGACAGAGAGAGAGAGAGAGAGAGAGATATGTGCACAAATATTGGTGATGGATGACATTACTCACTAATGGACTCATATTGGGTCACTCTCTCACAACTGGAGGAGTCATTATTATTATTCATCTGAGTTTAGGTGAGTCAGACGCTCTTAGTGTTGAGCCGTAATAACAGCCGATCACTGATGTAGTATGCCATTTGGCTGTTTTAGGGGGAATGTCAGTGTGTGTGTGTGTGAGAGAGAGAGAGAGAGAGAGATAAAGAGAGAAAGAGAGAGAGATGTTATGCAGGGGGAGTATGTATAGGTGTTTAGAGGGTGAGAGTGAGGAGTCAGATAGACAGACAGATAGATGGGCTAATCTGGCAGCGTTGAAATTCAAGCCTACATTCTGTGCTAATTAGAGCACTGACTTCTGAAATGCCATAATACCCATTAATTA
>CM042855.1:5232823-5253784 GCA_023658055.1 Thaleichthys pacificus
TCAAACATCAGTTTCGAGGTCCGCTGAAATAAGTGGGACTTTTATGAACACCTTAATATAATAAGAGCAATAATGATATGATGGCTACGGGGCAGTGTTAAAAGTTGTGCTGTTATTGCTTTTTCTTGTTTACTTTTGGGGGGAGGACGGTGATTGTGTGTTTAATTGCGCCAAGTGACAAATATTCTCCCGTAATTCGATGAGAGCGTTCGTTGAGCGCAAGATCGTTAAGTTATTACGGCTACGGCGGGGGGGGGGGGTACTTTGCTCAATTTCTCCCCCCCCCCCCGCGAAGCTCGAGCAGCCGCTCAGTCACTTACACATACTCACCTCCTCCAACACATTTGTTTTTATTGGTTATTATTAGAAAGAGAGAAATGTTGTGATTTTTATTGAATCCATGAGCGGAGGAAAGAGTGTTCCATTTGTATTGTTAATACCTCCAGCTGCGCACACACATGCCCACCCTGCCCAGGGCGCTCTGACGCTAATGAAAAGACCTCCAGAAGGCTCCAGAATTAGAGGACTGCAGAGAGAGAGAGAGAGAGAGAGAGAGAGGAGAGAGAGAGAGAGAGAGAGAGAGAGAGAGAGAGAGAGAGAGAGAGAGAGAGAGAGAGAGAGAGAGAGGAAGAGAAAAGTGTGAGAGAGATTGAGAGGAAGTAAGAGAGTGTGAGAGAGGGAGATTGAGAGGGAGGGAGCGAGAATGAAAGTGAGAGAAAGCTTGAGAGGAGAGCAAGAATGAGGAAGAGAGATCGAGGGTGAGAAAGATTGACAGAAAGAGTCAGAGAGTGTGTGTAGTGTCGCCATGAATATTCATGGTTGGACAAAGGTTTGTACTACTGCGTTGGTACAGTATCATTGTTTTATGTAAGGGCTGTAAGAGTAGAGCCTGGTTTGGACCACATGCAAGGGTAAGTGTTGGGGCTTAGCACACTAAACATATTGCTTTGGCAACATCATTCAATTATCATTTATCGTTCTGCCAATAAACGCTTGATTGAATGGAATTGAATGATTGAGTTGTGTACACTGAAGGCATGTACATGTTGTCGATCCAGCAGAGGAGAAAAGTAAAAAGGAAGAGAGGGGAGAGACAGAGAGGGAAAGAAAGAGACAGACAGACAGATAGACAGAAGGAGAGAAAGGGAGAGAGAAAGATTCAGAGAGAGAGAGAGAAAGAGAAGAGAGAGAGAGAGAGAGAGGGAGAGAGAGAGAGAGAGAGAGAGAGAGAGAGAAAAAGAGAAAGAGAGAGAGAGAGAGAGAGAGAGATGAGAGAGAGAGAGAGAGAGAGAGAGAGAGAGAGAAAGGGAAGAGAAGAGGTGACGGGACACACACACACTGGAAAACAGACACAATAGAACATAAAAGCTCAGGTGTGGTTGAAACCTGTCTCCCTGCATGTAAACAACATGCTTTCTGTCTCTCTTTCTGGCCGTCAGGGAGAGACAACCTAGCAGGCAGAGAGCTCTTGGAATCAACATGCTACAGTTTTGTCCTGTTTTCACTCCACTGGCCCCAGACAACTAATGTCACCTAAATAATGAATCATATCACCCAGCCAGGAGAGAGAGAGAAGGCCGAGAGACACTGACCGCCCAGGGTGTCTGTAGGAATACGAGGAAGAACAGCAGAGTTTCCGTCGCTCCGTGGTAAAGCTAGCGGTCACTGGGCTACAACATGATCAAGGACCTTCACCCAAAATGAGGAACTCAATTTTCACAACTGCATTACTTCTGGTTTCCCCCACCTCTACTTTCTCGCTCCTTCTCTCAATTTCCTCTCTCTCCGACAACTCTATTCTCAAATCAAGACTTAACCCGTCCATTTTAACCCTCTGACAACTCCACTTCCTGCTCTGGTAACCTCCCTCTGCTCCCCCCCACCCCCCCCCCCACCCCCCCCCCCCCCCCATATCAGAGAAGGAGAGAGGAGAGGCGCGCGGCAGATGATTTAAACATTAGGGAGGAGAGAGGAGAGAATGTAACCCTGGAGGAGGCCTGGCTGTCAGTTAACGTGACCTCAGGCTAGATAACCAGGAAGAGGAGACCCTCACCCTCCCCACCACACTGTGGGGTCCAGGGCCAGTGATAGCACCAGGACGGGAGGGGGGGGGGGGAAATCCCATCTCTGATTCTCATGAATTATTGAGGTAGAGGCCTACAGCTCCTGAAATATACAGGAGGGTGGTCTCTCTCTCCTTCTCCCTCACTCTCTGTCTCCCTCTCTCGATCTTTCTCTTCTGTATGCTTCTTCAAATCAAAAGAACAGAGACATTCGGTCTGATCCTCTCTGCTGTTTTGATCGCGCTCGGACAGGAAAATGAAGCAGTTCTTGCGCACGCACGCAAGCATGCATGCGCAGGGTCGGGTCTGCTCTGAGAGCCATGTTCTACCTTTGTCTCGGTCCCTTCCCTCTCTTTGAGAAGATACTGTCCACGTTGTTAGTTTTCTCTCTGTTGACACGGGTCCAAGTGTGTGTGTGCGTGTGCGTGCGTGCGCGTGTCTATGAGAGTGAGTGTTGCAGTTGGCTCCAAACGCGCTGCCCAGTGCAGAATCCTCGCCATAACAAATGAACGCAGGGAAGAAAATAAGACACATGAAAAGAAAGCTGAGCAAAGGAGTGATTCCCCTTTCTCCTGGGTGGAGATATGTGCTCTAAGTAGTTTCTCAACCATCAGCACTTCTTCCCGTTCCCTCAAAGGGAGGAAGGAGGGGAGTTGGAAATATTAGAGTTTATTTTTCCTTTCGAAGGATTTTTTTTGCTTTGTTTGGTTTTATGCTTTCTACTGTTGTTTGGATATGGTCTGTCCAATGCAGAGCAAGGAAGGGCGAGAGGGATGGAGGTAAAGAGCGAGAGAGGTAGTAAAGGGCAGATCATGGAGGGCGGGGTTCTAGTTGAAGGACTAACAACTGGGCTGTCAGGTTAGGAAATAAGTTGTCAGTTATCGTTCGCTTTCTCCAACCCTTCATTTTCAGTCCTTCTCCTTCCCTCCCTCGCTCCCTCTCTATCCCTCCTTCATTAAAAATGAATGGCAGTGGCCATACTTGCCATCGCAGCCATTAAAGATTCATGGCAGGTGCTGTTGATGTGGTTTTTTCCCATACTGAGATTGAGAGCTGCAACGATGGCAACATCACATTGCACCGTAGTTAGCTACACAGTGGTGTACGTGTGTGTGTTTTGTGTGTGTGTTTTGATGGAACTACTCCCTGAACAACCCAAATCCAATGTGATCGAATTCAGGAGCTCCTGAAACGAACGGAAAAGCTGCGGAATGTCCTGGATGAAAGCGACGGATGTGTTTGCACCTGGATGGGTTCAAACTGACGTTCTTCTCAGGCACACACGGTTCCACTCACACATGCTCTCGTCGTCTCTGCAGGTTCTTCCTCAAGTTCTTCTTGAAGTGCAACCAGAACTGTCTGAAGAACGCAGGGAACCCACGGGACATGAGGCGTTTCCAGGTGAGAGTGGAACCCTGTACCCCACCCTTTATACCCCAGACCCCATTCCACAATCTACTGTACTAATGGAATTCTTATGACCTCACTTCCTGGCTGTGTGCTAGTCCCTGTCTCACGTCTTCATTCCCCCCCCAGGTGGTGGTGTCGACCACGGTGAGCGTGGATGGTCACGTCCTGGCCGTCTCCGACAACATGTTTGTCCACAACAACTCCAAACATGGCCGCCGCGCTCGCAGGCTGGACCCGTCCGAGGGAACGCCCTCGTACCTGGAGCACGGTGAGCCCCCCCCCCCCCCCCCCCCCCCGCGCCCCCTCTCTCCTCCGCGCTCCGCGCTCATCCCCCTCATCCCGAACAAAACCCCGTCCACCCCTCTTTTTCTCCCCCAATCCTCTCTTTCTCCTCCAGTTCTCATCCCCCCACCTCTCTATCCATCCTCTATCCTCCACACGTGCTCTCGTTTCCTTCCACCCCGTCTCTCCTTTCCCCATCTCCTTCCTCCCTCCTTCTTTTTGGTCGTCCTAACCGCGTCTCTCCCCGCTGGAGCGCGGTTGCGGATTCGACTCTAGCTTGGCAGCGTAACTTCTGCAGCGAGTGAAGAGGAGGCGTAGCGAGTGAGTCTTGTGGTCCCCGGTGGGCGGGTCCCTCCAGAGGAGCCCCTGGCCCTCACAGCACGCTCGCTCCCTCAGAAGGACCATGTGTCTTCATGAGGTCTGTTCAGCTTAAAGCCAACACTCGCTTTATTTCCTATGAGACCCCTGATCCTCGGGCTTCCATCCATCCCCATCGAACCCCCCTCAGGTCCTCACACACACACACACACCAACAAACACACACGCCTAGACACACAGACATTCCGTAGACACAGACACACACAGACCCAAACTTTTAATACCTTATAATGACATGTGCCTGTGATTTAGGGCCTGTGCTGATTCCTGAGACCCTAATCCGGTTATTTTCTCATTTCTGTTTCCCGAACATTAAATAAGAGAAACATCTTTTTTTGTCTCCGTTGAAAGTTAACCTCGAGGATGATAATGATAAAACTAAAATGGGATTTGCGTTTAAAGAGTCCGTACAGTAGATTACATTCGAATTGAACATAATGGTTAAATCGTTCTTAGCAGCGTTCTCTTGGGGTGAGGTGGGCGCCGAGCGGCCGGTCACAGAGATGATTAGTGAAGTTCAGGAAGCATATTGGTTCATATTGGACGCCAGTGAGATTAGGAGATATAGGAGCTGGAGGAGTAGAGCAACAAAGCAGATGTTCCCTGTTTACATCATGAATTTGTTTTTTTTCCGTCTTAGACTTCTTTTGTGTCTTCAAATATTGTCTACTGTCTTTCTAGAGAATTAAATAGTAGAATTGAACATAGGGCAGAGGGGAAGAGTTGGGTTTTTTTTTTTTTTGGGGGGGGGGGTTCGGGGGGGGAAGGGAGGTGATGGCAGAGAGGGTGAAAGTGAGGAGGAGTGTGTTGGAGGGGGGTTCAGGATATGGGGTCAGGGAGCTGGGATGAGGGGGGGGACGAGGCGAAAGAGAGGGGTGCGAGGCACCTGGGTGAAAATAAAAGGAGATGGAAAGTGGCCGAGAGGAAAGAAGGGAGAAAGGGGCTGCTGTTAGCTGTGTGAGTGCGTGTGTGTCTGCTTCACCACTCGAGGGTCTCGTTTCAGGCAGTACTAAACGAGCATCGCTGGGCTTGGACAGATGGCACCAAGAAACACCCCAAACTATAATCCTATCACATGGATTCTCGTTCCACCATCTGGTTAATCCATGCACACACACACACACACACACGTACACACACATGGTACACTATGTCAGCGGCGGTGAAAAAGAGGTGTCTCGGGCCAAGATTAGCACCACAGATTGGTGCACTGCTAGCGTTGATCTCTGCAGGCCTTTCAGGGCGCTAAATATCATTCCAGCCTGTTGGTGCTGTGTGTGTGTGTGTGTGTGTGTGTGTGTGTGTGTGTGTGTGTGTGTGTGTGTGTGTGTGTGTGTGTGTGTCAGCAGGAGGAGGTAGACAGGGAGAGGACAGAGGCTATGTTGGAGGGGAGAAAGTCAGCTCTGCTCTAGAGTGGATTACCCTGCTTTGGAGAATTACAACATGTCTGATAAGCTGCATAGCTGTAAAAGAGTGAGATTTAGCTTGTATTTATGTTGTGTTTTTCAGTACTCCTTTTCCTTCAATCATGCCATCCACTAATCTAAAACAGTATTAGCACAGCAAAGGTCTTATATTACACAAGATAAATTAATGGTATTACAGCAAATATAATTGGGGGTTAGCATGCTCTCAGTGACCCTCGGACACATCCAGTTTATGTGTTCTATTAGTCTCCCATCCATCCCTTATTCTTTATCTCTCATTTCTGACTCTCATCATTCCTGAGCAAACTAGGAGAGGGGGGTTGGTTCTGCTCTCTTTTTCAGCCCTTCTTCGGATTATCATATCTCTCTTTCTCTCTCTCTCTCTTTCTCTTTGTCTCTCACTTTCTCTCTCTCTCTTTCTCTTTGTCTCTCACTCTCTCTCTCTCTCTGCTTCTATATTTCTTGTGTAAATGTAAGTTCCCCTCGATGCTCTTTCTGCCCTGTGGCCCTCCACATTGAGAGCTGGAGGGTAGGGTGTGTGTGTGTGTGGGTGAGTGTGTGCGTGGAGGACGGGGGGAAGGGGGGATGGGGGGACGGGGGGACGGGGGGACTCGCTGTAATTAAGTCTTGATATTCAGGGGGCTGAGCTACTGTTGTCTCTGCTCTCCTCCCAGGCTGCCTGGCCTTTGATCAGGCCTCAGCACACCTGACATTTACACGCCCGTGCGCTCGCACGTGTGTCATAAAACAAGCGGCCCGGTGCGCCGGGGTTGTGGGTGACGGTTAATAACTGGGTGTGTATAATCACCCTGATTAGAATTCCTGGTCCCACTCGACCCCAGGGAGAGAGGATGCGGGTGTGTGCATGTGTGTGTGAAGGTTGTTGTTGTGTGTGTGGTTGTTGTAGTGTGTGTGGTAGTTATAGTGTGTGTGGGGGCTAGGAGTGCTCTCAGCATCATTAACAACACCCTACACTAGCCACAAACAGCTTCTTCTGTGTGTCAAGTAACAAACTGCTCTTGCCGCCCCCCCCCCCCCCCCCCCTCTCTCTCGCTCTCTCTCTGTCTCCATTTGTCTCCCTGTCTCTCTCTCACACCCTCTCTCACATTCTCCCCTCTCACTCTGTCTCTCTTTCTCTCCCTCCCTCCAGCAACCCCCAGCATCAAGGCCATCAGCCCCAGTGAGGGCTGGACCACTGGGGGGGCGACCGTCATCATCATCGGGGACAACTTCTTCGACGGCCTGCAGGTCATCTTTGGAACCATGTTGGTGTGGAGCGAGGTGTGTGTCTCCCCTCAGGGGAGGGAACCCTGTCTCATAAAGAGCTCCTTCAGTAAATCTCCTCTCAGTGGTAGACGGGACAGAAATGGAAGATTTCATTTCACTCACACATTCTCAAACAGTTTCAAAATGCCCTTGGCTAGAAAACTTCTGTTCCTTTCACCAACTCTCTTTATTCATCTTTTTTTCTGTCTCTCTCTCCGTCTACCCCACTCTCTCTCTTACACACACACACACCTAAAATGTCCTCGCACACACAACCATCTATATGTATATTTCCTCAATAGAAATATCCTTCCCTGTTACGCTGGTTCCTCTGACTACTGTAAACTGTTCCGGCTCTTTCTTCACCACTATAATGTAAATGCACGACATGTATAAGTCTGTAGGTCAACAAACAGCTGAATTCTACACCACACTCTTTAGTCCAGGAATAATTCTATAAAAAGACATTATTATCTCAGTGAAAGGTGAGCAGGGCCAGACAGAGTGTGAATGAAAGCCTGGCTAAGTGAGCCATGAAAGGGATGGTTAGGGAGACGCGCCAGGCATTGGCAGCATCCAGTGCTTTGAGCGCCGCGGTTAGCTTTGAGCGCTAACGTCGCCGCCACCAGAGGAAAACGAGCTCCAGGCGAGCTCTCATCAGCGCTTTGTCTGACTGTCGCCTCCTTCAAAGAGGCTTCAGTGTATACCGTACACACACACCTAGACACACACACACCAAACCATCTAACCGCCACATTAAGTGGGCCTGTTTGAGTGGAACTTTAATGTATCTAATGCTAGTCTGACAGATAGAGGAGATGTAATATACATACAGAAACAGTTTTTCCGCAATACACAAACAGGCAAAACATATTCCATTTATATACAAAGCGATGCTTTGAAATCCTCTCATAGAGAACATGGTGACATACCAACTTAATGAGGCGCTTCATGCCTAGACACTGAGCGCTTTTCTAACGCAACGGAAAGAGAGAAGGTTCTAGAAGGTGTCGGACACGTTTTCCACGAACGCTTTGACCTGACGCATTCTGAACCTCCTCTGTTTGTCCTCGCACCCCCTCCATAGCTCATCACGCCGCACGCCATCCGCGTGCAGACTCCGCCCAGGCACATCCCCGGGGTCGTCGAGGTCACGCTGTCCTACAAGTCCAAACAGTTCTGCAAGGGCACGCCCGGACGCTTCATCTACACCGGTAAGCTCCGCCTCCTGCCCGCGGCAACACGGAGACCGGCCACGACTAAAAATAGGGAGGAGAGAGGGAGAGAGGGGGAGGAGAGAGGGAGAGGGAGGGAAGGAGGCAGAGCGTTGGAAAGGACACGGCTGTGTGCAGAGTCAGCCGGCAGCAGCGTGGCACATCACGGTTTCACCGCAAATATTTGATCGTGATTCAATGGTCGGATCAGGATCAAAGATTAGGGGGTGTGTGTGACCTCTTAACTTTTTTCTGGGCGTAAATAATATCAAAGGCAATTATTACTTTCCTACTTTTTTAATCGTTTTTATTCAAGAGGAAAGAAGGAGAGAGCTAGAGAGGGATAGATAGAGATAGAGAGACAAAGATATAAAGGGAGTTCATATGAAGCATTAGAGCTAGGATGACGTCACAAACCCAGTTCCCTTGAGGCCTGGAGCATCACAGAGAAATCTGTCTGTAATCTCAACTCTGCTGATTGACTTAGCCGGTAAGCTCAGACTGGAATTGCCAACATTTGACAGAAATCTGTGTTGTGTGTGCTTGGACCCTTCTACTCTTCTCCCTGTGTGCTCTTGAGCATCTGTGCTTGTGTAGTGGTTGTGCGAGTGTGTGTCTGCAGTATCTCTGTCCATGAATGTGTTCAATGTGGTCTGTGTGGTGTGAGTGTGTGTGTGTGTGTGTGTGTAGTTGTAGATGTGTGTTAATTCCAGGCCAATTCAGCACGTATCGGGGGGGGTGGTCTTGGTTACACACTCATGGTGCACTCACACACACACAAGCATTTACTCACGAACACGGACAGGCACATGTGCGCACACACACACACACACACACACGCACACACACACATACACACACGTCACACACAAATGCATACATTACTGGAACATCGGGCAGATGGGTGGAAAGCCCCCGCCATGCCAAGGCTGTCCAACAGGCATCATCACGCCAAACACACGGCCACACGGTGAGAGAGAGAGAGAGAGAGAGAGAGAGAGAGAGAGAGAGAGAGAGAGGGAGAGAGAGAGAGAGAGAGAGAGAGAGAGAGAGAGAGAGAGAGAGAGAGAGAGAGAGAGAGAGAGAGAGAGAGAGAGAGAGAAAGAGAGAGAGAGAGAGAGAGAGATGTGCATGTGTGTATGTGCGTGTGTTCTGTTTGACCTCCTGGTGTTCACCTTGTTAGATCCACTTCCTGGTCCTGTAGTTCCTCCCATGATAAATCTCCTGTCTGATTGGTCCATCATGGTCAGCATCAACAGGTGACCATCTCAGAACATCTCTGACATCTACACTGGGGTTCTCAGACACTCTCCCTTTGGTTCATCTGCAGTCAAATATCTGACATCACGGTGCATGATGTCTGTGTCGGGGGAGGAGAGATGGAGAGAGAGAGACAGAGGCATAAAGAGGCAGAGAGACAAGGATTGACAGGGAGAGGTAGAGAGGAGAGAGAGAGAGAGAGAGAGAGAGAGAGAGAGAGAGAGAGAGAGAGAGAGAGAGAGAGAGAGAGAGAGAGAGAGAGACAGAGGAAGGAAGGGCTGGAGGATTACCGGCAGCCATCTTGCCCTCCTGGGTCTGGTTGGCACCAGCCTGAGCCCAGTTGCCAGTGGGTACTAATCATGGAGGATTGGCAGCACTGCGTGGCAGCTGGCAGCCACAACACACACACACACGCGCGCGCACACACACACACATACATTGAATTACATTGGGGACAGCTGGCATTGCTAATCAACTTCTGCTGGGGAGAGGAAACTGAGCATCTCACAGACCTAATTAAGTCAACACACACCCAATACTGCTGCTTCTGCTTTCTTCTGTATGGTTACACACACACACACACTCTCTCCCTCACACAGGCCCACGTACACACACATGCACACAATACTGCTGTTGCCGGTGTTGCTTAATATAGATACACACACCTCACACACACACACATACACTCAGCACCCCAGATATGGATCACCCCCCTACCCTATCAGTGGGATGGTTTAGCAGCATCCCATTAAGTGAGGTCCTGTAGCACAGACATAAACTCAGCCCTGTTAGCCCACGAGGCAGAGGCAGCCAGAGGACTGGGACAGAGGCAGAGGCAGAGGCAGAGACAGAGGCAGAGGCAGAGGCAGGGACACAGAGAGAGAGGACCTTCTAGAGGATTGCATTGTGTTGATCCCTGCTCCCCTTCATGTCCCTACAGACACACGTGGCAGAAGATTTCTCCTGTAGGACTTAAGAGGCAATTAGGAGGCAATTAAGCATTCTACTGATAAGACTGGAGTGTTTCTCATTCTCTCTCTCTCTCTCTCTCTCTCTCTCTCTTTCTTTCTTCTCTTTCTCATCTTGCTCTCTCTCTCTCTTTCTTTTTCATCTCTCTCTCTCTCTTTTCATTTCCCATCCTCCATTTCTCATGTACAAGGGTGAATATCCATGTTTGGCTGTGTATCACCTCCACTGGAGTGCTGTCGTTACGTCATTCGTCAAAGAAAATCCCCCTCTCCTTTTTCTCAATATGTATGTGTGTGTGTGTGTGTGTGCACGCGCACTCGTGTGTGTGTGGGAGGGCGCCGGCCCTAGATTGAAGGTGTTGATGAATGCCCCCATCGTTCAGGAGGCAATCCTCACCTCCTCAGTATTCAGCCTCGTCCTCTTAACACCTTCACTATCTCCTCGGATATTAAAAGGCTCTGCTGGCTGACATTAAACTGGCTGCCTGACACACACAGAGACACACACACACACACGGGGTAGTTTCTCAGCGGGAGGTGCAGATTAGGTGCGTGTGTAGCATCCGTCTCCCTGTCTGAAGAGGCCCGTAGAGGCGAGCGGGGAGAGGGGAGAGACGACGCAAAGTCAGGAACGGAATATTAACCAGACGATCTGCCTCCACCTCCCACCGCGACGAACCCACAGTACAGGGCAGCGAGGCGAGGCAGGAGCCGGGCAGAGAGGCGGCCCCCCGGGGGGTTCGGTCGGCGTGGGACCAAGCTCGTCTTCCTGTCCCAGGTGCCTCATCTCCGTGAGAGTGCGAGGGGGAACGTAGAGAGACTCCCAGGGAGATGAGCTCAACCTTCCGTCGATGAGGGCCCCCTTACGTGGATACACAAACGGGAAAGAACCGTCTGGATGCAGACCCCCACACACACACACACGCTGTAGAGGGACCGTGAGCTCACACACGCACTCTAACACTCAGCTGGCCGTAAAACGGTTCGGAGAAGTGGTCAATGACTTTCTCTCTGACTGCTACTTGTGGATGTGTTCTTCTATGGAGGGCGGCTGCAGGCTGATTAAAAGGCCTGGTCTCTCTAGCGGGAGCGGGCCGATGTGTCGTAGAACCCTCAAGGAGATCCTCCAGGCACCTGTCATCAGCAGCGTACGCACGCGAGGGCACTGCCGCCGCAGGGAAGCGTTTTGGGGGAGGTTCAATCATGTCCTGTTTGAGTTTCTGAGGTTTCGGTCACCCCGTCCGGTTGGAAGCAGACTCAACTCGCTTCTGGTTCGGGTCACTTGCGAGTCGTTTTTTCTTCTTCTTCCTGGAACGAGTATATAATATATGAGGTATAAACCGTCGTGAGTTGAGGCTTTGTTCAAGCGTGACAGATTTTCAACACCAGATCGTTTGATGTATCTATAGCTGGACTAATTGCTTGAGTCTTGTGGCTTCTCCGCCTCACCCCTCCTCTGCTCTTAAGGAAACAGGAGGAGAGTGAAGCTCGGCTCGTGTGTTTTGCGGGTATGAATCTCTGGCAGTACATTATCCTCCCTGACATGTTCAAGCGATGCCTTATTTAGCTTGTCGGATTCCCCAAATAAACGCAATCTCAGGGTTTATGGAAAAATGGATAAAAATGAGATTGTAAGGTATTGATCCTGGGCCGGGGGAAGGAGGTGGAGGGGCTGGGAGAGGGGGGGGGGGGGGGCAAGCAGTGGGGGATGGTGAGAGTGTGCGCGTGAGTTGTGTGTGTGTGTACGAGGGGAGGTGGAGGGGCGAGGGGAGGGGGGGGAGGGGGGGCAGCTCTCATCTGTGTGAGGGGGGTGGGGGGGAAATGAAGCCGTAATTCAGGGCTATTGAACCCCCTGCCACAGGCCCCATCGATCGCAGCACAGCGCTTATGAGATCACACCTGAGCACTAGAGACTGCTCTGGGAGGGAGGGGAGGGAGGGAGGGATAGAGGAAGGGATGGAGGGAGGGAGGGGGGAGGGAGAGACGGATGAATGGAGGAATAGAGGGAGGATGGAGAGAGGAATGGAGGAATATAGCGAGGGACGAAGGGCTTGAGGGAGGGACGTAGGGATGGAAGGAGAGATGGAGGAATTGAGAGAGGGATGGGTGGAGGGAGGGATGGGGGGAAGGAGGAATTTTAGGACAGAGGGAGGAATAGGCCATGGCAGAGAAAGAAAGGGATGGAGAAAGTAAAGGTGAGGAGTAGAGCGAGGGAGGATTCGAGGGTTGGGAGGGATGAAGGGAAGAATAAAGGAAAGGATGGGGGAAGGAGATGAGGAGAAGGACAGAGGTAGAGAGGGATGAGAGGAGGGATCAAGGGGAGGAATGGAGGGTTGTGAGAAAGGCTGGTGGGGTGTAGGCAGCGAGTGATGGAGTTCACTGGAGGGAGAAGGAGAGAGCGCTCTACACTTGGTCTATCTGCCCTGACGGGGTGTTACAGGAACTGGTAAACAGCTTCTCAGTGAGCCTGTTACATGGTGGAAACATCAAGTGTGTGTGTGTGCAGCAAACACTGGGCCACATTGTGATTTAAAGGGGGTTTAAAGGATGTCCCCCATGTGGACCACTTCTCCTGCTACCTTGCACCATCACCCCGCTGCCCCCCACCCTCCCTCCCTTTGACCCCTCCCGCTCCAACCTTTCCAACCCTGACAACCTGCAACCCCCACCCAACATATTTCAACCCTCTCAATTACCCTCCTCACCCACTTCATTGAACGACTCCCCCCCCCCCCGCGCTTTCCCCCACCACCCTCACCCTCACCCCACCCCCACCCCAAACCTTAAACCCCCCCCCCCCCTCAGCTTGGGTGGGTTATTATAGTGAAATGTGAAGCGCTGTGGATTCGGGGGGCTTCATGAAATTTCCATGAGCATTGATCTGTTGGGGGTGTTGGGGGGTGGGGGTGATTGCTAGGTGGATCCCACCCTTCACTGGACCATGGCTGTTGCTCATCTACTCACTTATTTATGGCAGCCGTGTTTTACTGGCTTTGATTTCGCTCCTTTGCGGGCGGGGGAGGGGGGGGAGGGGAGGGGGGGCGGGGCGGGGCAGGGCGGAGAGCTGAGGACTGTGGATGACCCTGCAGGAGTTGGAACCCTGGTGGCCTGGACTTCCACTCCGTGAGGAGACGGGGGGGATGGGGGGGGGTTCAAATCCACAACCTGATGCAAACCCACACACCCCTGATCCCCGAGTGACAAACAGGAGATGTCTACACGACCGCGCCCCAGCCTCTGCATGGACACTGCAGAGACGAGTGAGAGTGGCCTTTGTCCCCTACAGGCCCCCGTAGTTTCCATTTTCAGATTGAAATGGAGGCGATACATGGGTGGCTCTTTCCTCATTAGAAAATAGACTGTCTGGTTGCCCGTTCATCCACTCAACTACAACAGAGACAGCTGTGCACTGAAGCACTGTGTCTTCTGAAGGTTCTTTCGAAGGTCTTCTCAGTAGCCAGTTAGGGCAGGAGGAGGAGGGTGAAGATACTACAGCCCAGACCCACGCCTGACTCCGGGCCTAATCCCAGACAAATCCTCCTCACGGCTTAGAGAGATGAGAGAGAGAGGAAACAATGTCAAATATGTTGTCGCTCGGCCGTGTTTTTCGTTATGTATTGTTTTGCGTGCGATCATCTCATTGTTTTGTCTTCGCGGTGTATGTGCACCAGCTGGTGGCCAATACTTGGCTTATGTCTCAGGTCCAAACCCTCTCTCTCTTTTCTCTCCCTCTCCCTCTCTCTCTCCCCCTCTCCTTTTGGTCTCCTTCTCTAGTCCTCTCTCTCTTCTCCTTTTCTCGCTCCTGCTCTCCCTCTCTCTCTCCCCTCTATTGTTCATCCCCGTCTCTGCTTCTTGAGGTAGTCCGTCTCTCTAAGTCTCTCACAGCCAGTCTGAATACACACCCTTGTGAGTGTAAACAATGGCACACAATGTTTGTGCACATACTGTAATTACACATCCTTAGTGGAGATACACACACATACAAACACACAAACACATTTCTGGGTCCGGGGGCCTGAGTGCCATGCTCAAGGGAGCCATAATGAAGTCACTAGAGGGCCAGCAGGACAGCTTGTTCCCATGGCCTCCAGGGGCCTCTTTCTGGGGGCTGCACAGTCAGCCTGTCCCCTCAGATGTGAGGCGAGCTGGGCTTACACCCTCAGGAAACGTCCAGGCTGGGGCCTACGGGGCAAACAGAAGGCCGGCCGAAACAGACACACACATGCACACACATACACAAATACCCACATGGAATCCTTAGGAATCATGTGCAAAGAACATCTCTTCTATAGGCCAAGCTGCTGTAGCTGTCAGCATACTAGACCAGGAGAGAAAGGATATGCGAGAGAGAGAGAGAGAGAGAGAGAGAGAGAGAGAGAGAGAGAGAGAGAGAGAGAGAGAGAGAGAGTGCTTGAAGTCATCCAGTCATCGGTGCTTTTTAAACTATGAGCCGTAGATTGACATTGTCTTCGTTCTGTGCTTAAATATTCATGTTCAATCTTTGCTTATTCAATTACTCTACGGTACCTCATCCACAACAAGAAAGCTTGTTCCTCTCATCCCTTTGTTGCCTGTGCCTGGTTGAGTGTGGCATGTCTGTGTGTGTCTGTGTGTCGGCCTGCATGTGTCTGTGTGCGTTTGTTCCCTGAAGCGATTCAGCCTCTGTGATGCTGAAAACAGGCTCTTTAATTGCTTATATTAGTCGCTGATCAGCACACGCCAGCTCTATTGTTAGAGAGACCACAGGACCCAAAACACACACTCGCGTACGCACGCACCACACACACACCCACTCAAACACACATCCCTGACAGCCTTTTTATTAACCTCCAAAGCCGATGACAGAGAGATTCATTACACACAGAAAAATACAGGCACTCATTCACTCTCACACAAACGGACACACAAATCCACGCTCTCATACACATGCACACACACACACACAGGGAAGAAGCAGTGAGAGAGTACTCATCCAAGCCTCCTGCAGCACTGAGCCCCAGATTATACTAAATTGTTCTATTTAGTCTAATGTGGGAATATTAATGTTTAATCTTCATCGTATTCAATTGCCTCAGCAGGATTCCGAGCTCCTAACCCCCTCTGCCTGCTTCCTGGAGATGAACAGGCTCCTACTTCTGCTCCTAAGCTCTAACACTATAGATCAAGCTGTGGATATTTTGCTATTGAGCGTTAAACCCTGCCTCTGTGTGTGTGTGTGTGTGTGTGTGTGTGTGTGTGTGTGTGTGTGTGTGTCTCCACAGCGCTGAATGAGCCCACCATAGACTATGGTTTCCAGAGGTTACAGAAGGTCATACCCAGACACCCTGGAGACCAGGAGAGATTACCTAAGGTAGGTCCAGACATCTATATACACACACCTACCTATGTACATACATACATACATACATGTATACATACATACATACATGCATACATACACACATACACACACAATTTATTTTCTCTGTCCTGTATCTATCTATATTTCTTTCTTCATTCTCTTTCTCTTATCTACGTAGTTCTCTCTCTTTATCTTCCTCTCTCACACACGCATCAAACCCTTTACCTAAATCAGCGACGGGAGAGGTGTTTTCACAGTGTGGAGAACAAGCACGGATTCAGAGCTGAGACACACACACACACACACACACAAAAGAAGCTAGACAAAGAGGTATGAGTTGGGAGAGAATAGAGATGGATGGAAGGAGAAGGGGGGAAGGAGAGAGAGGGCAGAGGGAGTGAAGAAAGGAGGCAGAAGGAGAGGGAGACAGAGGGAGGGAAAGAGGCAGAAGGAGGTTGGGTGATCCATCATAGCTGTCCAGTCTTACCTCCTCTTGGGTCAGTGGATCGAAGTCAACCCCTGGCGGACTTTATTACTTCCAGCACAGCACACACACAGGCGCTGCACACACACACACACATACACACACTGGATCAGTTACCGCTAGTCACAAGAATTGGCGAGAGAGAAGGTAAAAAAAAAAAAAGGAGGGAGAGAGAGAGAGAGAGAGGGAGAGAGGGAGAGAGAGAGAGAGGTGAGAGAAGGTAAGAAGGAAATCACCTCGCCTCATCTCTGTGTCATGTCTTCTGGCTACAAGGTTTGTCCTGGAGAGATTCCGATCTTTAGCTTATCAACCCCCTGTATCTCTCTAAATATCTTGTGCCTGTCCATCTCCCTTTCCTCCGCCGTGCTCTCCCCTCTCCCCCTGTCTTCCTCGTGGTGTCTCTCCCCTCTCTCCCCTCTCCACCCTCTCTTCCTCGGTGGTGTCTCTTCTCTCTCCCACCTAAATGAAGAGTCTTAGCTGGCAGGCTGAGATGTTCATTTAGCTCTATTGATTTGGGCTTTATTGATGGTAATACAGTTTGTTGACCACACTTCTCTCAACTGCTGGCCTCAATCACATGGCCAAGCCAGGAGAGGAGAGGATAGGAGGGAGAGGGGAGAAGGGAAAGGGGAGAGGGGGAGAGGAGGGGAGGGGGGAAAGGGGGAGAGGGGGAGAGGAGGGGAGAGGGGTGGGGGAGGGGAGGGGGGAGAGGGGAGGGGAGGGGGCAGGGGAAGAGCTGGCTGGAGGGGAGGGCAGGGGCTAGCCTGGGGGCTTAGACTGGGGCCAGGCTGGGGTGAAGCCAGGACTAGCCTGGGGTTAGATGGAATCTAGACTGTGGGCGTTAGGCTGATTCTGGACTGGGTGCTAGACCAGCACAACAGGGGTCGAGGCTGGCTGGGGCAGGTTCAGGGTTAGTTCTGGCTGTGGGCAGGTTCAGGTTAGTCTGGCTGGGGCAGGTTCAGGGTTAGTCTGGCTGGGGCAGTTCAGGGTTAGTCTGGGTGGGGCGAGGTTCAGGTTAGTCCTGGGTGGGGCAGGTTCAGGTTTAGTCTGGCTGGGGCAGGTTCAGGGTTAGTCTGGGTGGGGCAGGTCAGGGTTAGTCTGGGTGGGGCGGTTCAGGGTTAGTCTGGCTGGGCAGGTTCAGGGTTGTCTGGCTGGGGCAGGTTCAGGGTTGTCTGGCTGGGGCAGGTTCAGGGTTAGTCTGGATATGGCAGGTTCAGGGTTTAGTCTGGTGGGGCAGGTTCAGGGTTAGTCTGGTGGGCAGGTTCAGGGTTAGTCTGGGTGGGCAGGTTCAGGGTTAGTCTGGGTGGGGCAGGTTCAGGGTTAGTCTGGCTGGGGGCAGGTTCAGGGTTAGTCTGGGTATGGCAGTTCAGGGTAGTCTGGTGCCCTGCGGCAGGGTGCCGGCAGCAGCAGAGCAGGGTCTGGGTCTGCCTAATGAGCTCGGGTTCGAGGTCTGGATCAGGTTCCCCTTCCTGTTGACGTCTCGTCGGGGGCCGGCTTTACGGGAAGGGTCCCCGCGCGCCAGGAAATGGTCTCGGCGTTACAGCGGGCTCTCCGCAGACACAGGAGCAGCACTAACCGCATTTTGTGGTGGCTATCTGAGGGACTCTGGACACCCGGGCTAATCCTCGTTTAGCCTCTCCACAGACTCGTTCCCTAACGAGAGACGGATAGGTAGCAGTAGACACAGGACACGGAATGACGGAGGATGAGAGATGGAGAAGAGAGGCATGAAAGAGAGTAGAGTGTGAGAGAGAGAGAGAGACAGAGAGAGAGTAGGAGTAGAGATAGAGAAGAGAGAAGAGAGGATAGAGAGATGAGAGAAAGAGGGTGAGAGATCTTGATTTTTGGAAAGAATCGAATCAGGGGGGACCACTTGTAAAGGGAAGGAGGTGAGGGAGAAGGAGGCAGAAAAAAGTGGAGAGGAAGGACGAGAGAGAGTGAGAGAAAAATGAGGTGTTTGTGGAAAAAGAAGCCAAGGTAATACACAATGGAGAGGGGTGGGTTTGCAGGGAGGGAAGGTGGGAGGAGGGATGGGGGGGGAACAAACACGATAGAGATGAAGGGATAGCGAAGTGAAAGAAGGAGGGGTGATCTGCTCCTTCTAGCCCATGGGCTGTGCCAGAACAGCAGGGGACCTGTCTGTCTCCTAATGCCATGCTTCCCTCATTTTTCCCCCCTCGCCTTCCCTCTCCTCCTCATGCCCCTCGCCCTCCATCCCATCTATCCATCCATCTAGTCATCTAGCCATCCCTGGGGAGGCATGTGGCGTCGAGGAAAAGCAGAGAGAGGAGAGAGGAGAGAGAGAGAGAAGAAGAGAAGAGAGAGTATGAGAGGAGGAGGAGGAGGAGAGAGGAGAGGAGCGGAGCATACATACTAAAGAACCACTTACCTTCTTCTGTTGGGCCCCCCTTTCTCGCCTCCCCCCCCCCCTCCGCTCCCCCCTCCCTCCCTCTCTCCCTCCCCCCCCGCCCTCCCTCCACCCCTCCCTCCCTCTCTCCTCCCTCCCACCCTCCCCTCCCTCCCTCTCTCGCCTCCCCCCCTCCCTCCCCCCCTCTCTCTCTCTCACTCCTCTCTCCCTCTCTCTCCCTCTCTCTCACCTCCCCTCCCCCCCTCACCCCCTCCCTCCCTCCCTCCCAGATAGCTTCGTCGTAATGGGAGAGTTAACAACAGACGGCAGCGTTTCCTATTCATTGAGTTGAATTTAGCACCGCTCGGGAACAGTCGCTCGACCAATTCTTTATTGCTTTGCTGACACCTCGCTCGTCATGTCCTGCGTGCGTCGGCAGAGCTGTTTCTGTGTGTGTGTATCTCTGTGTGTGTGTGTGTCCTGTGTGTGACAGTGTGGTTTGTGATCAGGGTTCTGATTGATGGCTGTGTGTCGCAGGCGAAATAATCGTTGACAATAGATTGGTGGCGAGTTGGCAACTGGCAAGGGAGTAACACTCCCCCTGATCTACATTCACACACTTATGCATCTTTTTAGCTGATAGGAGAATGGTGTGCACATGTCACCCTCCTGGATCTACGCCCTGTAGGAGCTATTTGGGGTTGCGGCTTCGTTTTGGTTGACACGTTAGAGCACTTTCTAGGGGCGTAGTGTTCCTCTTCATTCCACTTCGTTGATGGGTGTTTCACGTGACCCTGTCAGAGGTCAAGGGGCAGATGTTGGTCAGAGGTGCCGCAATAGTAAAATAATGGCAGACATTTAGGACGGTGGAGGCATAGATATGGCAGGGCTTTTCATTACCCCCACTAATAAAAACATAATATGTACCTACTGCATGGGCTTATAAACTTTGGAATAAGGTGTGAGCTACAATAAGGGTTTTTGTGCAACACTTTAACATGAAAAGATGAAGCATAAAGCCTAAGGTAGCATACAAAGCATTGTGTTGACCGAATAAACCAAGATTCAATGTTAACATCGCATCTGTAGCCCTGGAAGTTAGACCAAGTTCTGCTCCCACTACGGTCAGTTTTTCTCTATAAGCTTTTGTGTAATGTCTAGACCATGTAAGTGAAATTTACACTGAGGAACATGACATTTCTGTGTAGACAGTGCGTAATCTTCAGCTGTTGTGTACTATGGCATTGCTGATGTATTGTCATAATAGTTAATTGAAGACACGTTGATTAGGTTGAGCCCTTTTTTAGCCATACAGTCAAGAAGAGTACAAAACATTATATTACTAGTAATAGACATCATCGTCGAAGTAGATCCTCATGTCTTATGTGCGCCACGAGGTGTGGTATAGGTCAAAACCCCAGTGTTACTCGTTGGGCTCCCGGCGAGAATCGATTGGACGGTGCTCATATGTGATCCCGCAACGCACATGGGATATGGCACTGCTGTTCTGTGACCTGTGAGGAATGTAGGTGCAAAAGGTGTCCCCCGTCTTTCCTTCCACCCTGACGCTGGAAGATATACATGAGTTACACATTATCACGCCGACTTTTGCCATTCGATGTTGAGTGCATGGTCTATACCATATGAATTGTTCCGAGGCACCGCGAGCAACTGAGCCGACTATAGACGCCGTTACTCATCTTGCATGATAATTACAGCTTCCTTAAAAAAGCCTAGATGGTGGCCGTATAACAGTTTTGTTGGCTGGTCATTCCAGGTGGAGTATTGCGGTGAAGGGGGTAGCGTCAAGTGTCCAAGTAACCCGGTCTTTACCATGGGTCGGACTTTGAGGAGGTGCTATCTGGCAACATCTGGTCCTTGGCGTGGTCACGGTGAGGAACCAAGCAATGCGGATGAGCTGAGGGGACGAGGAAGACTCACTGGCTGAGCAAAATGAACGAGTTTTCGACGCGTTACCACCTTGCAATAGACACCGTGACCGCAGAGGGTCTGACACTGTTCCCAGAAGAGCGTAAACCCTCGGGGTAGCCGTGCGTAGCGCGACATACGGGGTAGGCACACCAGGAACGAGGGTATTCGAGCTATTCAGGTGTGGGTGAAAGCGTAATCACAGGAGCCGAAGGTGAGCACAAGTGGCTAAGGTGACGATGTCTATCGAACAAGATGCGGCCGGCTTATCGGGGATAGTCCAATCTCAGTTAGCCCATTAACTACGCGCTAGCTCACAAATATGATGTAGAGGTTAGCCCTTGAGCTGAAATCTGCAACAGACGAGGCTAAACATTTAGTTGTTATGTATTGGAAACAGTGTATAGTATGGTGCGCCTATAGTTTTTCCATGGTGGGCTGGTGGTAGTACAAAAGCTCCGGCTTATGTTAAAGTAGTGGGACCCTTCTGTTGTCAGATCTCTTAGGCTATTTGGGGTTGGTTTGTGGTACCCTCGAACGGCAGGTGCCCCAGCCCTTGGGATTCCCTGAAACCACCCCTTCTTCCAGCAAT
>CM042855.1:5253884-5273884 GCA_023658055.1 Thaleichthys pacificus
AGTTCAGGGTTAGCTCGGGGGTCCCTGCGGCAGGGGTGCCGGCAGCAGCAGAAGCAGGGTCGGGTCTGCCTAATTGAGCTCGGGTTCGAAGGTCTGGATCAGGTGCCCCTTTTCCTGTTGACAGTCCTCGACGTCTCGTCGTCGGGGGCCGGCTTTACGGAAAGGGTCCCCCACGCGTCCCAGGAAATGGGCTTCTTCCCGTCTCTCTCGCGTTACAGCGGGCTCTCTCCGCAGACACAGGGAGCAGCACTAACCGCATTTGTGGTGGCTAATCTGATGGGACTCTGGGACACCCGGGCTAATCCGCGTTTAGGCCTCTTTTCCCACGACTCGTTTCCCTAACGAGAGCGGATAGGTACCAAGTCGACACAGGACACGGAATGACGGAGGAGGAGAGATGGAGAATGAGGCATGATACGAAGAGAGAGTGTGAGAGAGAGGAGAGAAGAGAGAGAGAGAGAGAGGCAGAGAGAGAGAGAGAGAGAGAGAGAGCGATAGAAGAGAGAGAGAGAGAGAAGAGAGAGAGAGGAGAGAGAGAAAGAGGGGGAGAGATCATGATTTTTTGTGAAAGAAGCGAATCGGGGGGACACATGTGAAGGGGAGAAGGTGAGGAGGACGAAGGAGGCAGGGAAAAAAGTGAGAGGAATGAGTACGAGAGAGAGTGAGAGACAATGAGGTGTTTTTGGAAAAAGAAGCCAAGGTAATACAAAATAGGAGAGGTGGTTGGTGTTTTGCAGGGGAGGGAGGGAGGGGGGAGGGGGGAATGGGAGGGACGGAAAACAGGATTATATTATCGAAGCTGCTGAATTAAAGAGACTCAGGTATGAGATGAGATAGCGAAGTGAAAGAAGGAGGGTGATCTGCTCCTTCTAGCCCACGGTGCAAGAACAGCAGGGGACCTGTTCTGTCTCCTAATGCCATGCTTCCCTCATTTTCCGCCCCTCGCCTTCCTCTCCTCCTCATCCTCCCCTCCATCCATCTATACATCCAGCTAGTCATCTAGCCATCCCTGGGAGGCATGTGGCGTCGAGGAAAAGCAGAGAGAGAGAGAGACGAGAGAGAGAGAGAGAGAAGAGAGAGATGAGAGGAGGAGGAGGAGGAGAGAGGAGAGGAGCGGAGCATACATACTAAAGAACCACTTACCTTCTCTTGGGCCCCCCTTTCTCCCTCCCCCCCCCCCTCCTCCCCCCTCCCTCCCTTCTCCCTCCCCCCCCCTCCCTCCCTCCCCCTCCGCCCTCTCTCCCTCCCCTCCCACCCTCCTCCTCCCTCCCTCTCTCCCTCCCCCCTCCCTCCCCCCCTCTCTCCTCCTCTCTCTCTCCCTCTCTCCCTCTCTCTCTCCTCCCCCCCTCCCACCCTCCCTCCCTCCCTCCCAGATAGCTTCGTTAATGGGAGGTTAACACAGAGGCAGCGTTCCTATTATTGAGTGAATTTAGCACCTCGGACAGCGCTCGACAATTCTTTATTGCTTTGCTGACCCTCATCGTCATGTCCCTGCGTGCGTCGGCAGAGCTGTTCTGTGTGTGTGTATCTCTGGTGTGTTGTGTGTCTGTGTGTGACAGTGTGTGTGTGATCAGGGTTCTGATTGAATGGCTGTGTGTCGCAGGCGAAGAGAGCGCACATGCTCCGGGGCTTGTTCAGAGTGAGGGAGACACTCAGGAGGGTAGAACGGAGTGTGTGTGTGTGTGTGTGTGTGTGTGTTTGAGGGAAGGTGGGAGGGGGGTAGGGTACATTTTCTGGTTGTCGCGCCTCCAGCCATATCCTGGCCCTGGCACATTAACTTTAAAAAGGTTCCACAGGCTCAGTGTGTCTACATCATACACACATATATACTAGCCTGGAGTCACACACACACACACACACAGAGGAGAGAATAGAGGAGAGGAGGTGAGAAGGGAGCGGGAGAAAATGAGTGTGAGAGCACATTGGATAAATGTTTAATATGGAAATAAGTTATCCCACCTTGCTGTTTAAAGTGGACGTTTACAAAGTACACTTGCTGTAGACGAATACAGGAGTTAACGCAAGGATGGCGGTGTGTGTGTGTGTGCGTGTGTGTGTGTGTGTGTGTGTGTGTGTGAGAGAGAGAAAGACGTTTAGATTAGTGTTAGATTAGATACTGTAAATGGGAGATCATGCAATGACTCATCCCCATGACTTCCTGTCTCAACAGGAAGTGATCTTGAAGAGAGCAGCATGACCTGGTGGAGGCTCTCTATGGAATGCCTCACAATAACCAGGTGAGGATTCTACCCCGCACACACACACACACACACACACACACAAATCAAATGTAGACTCACCCTCCTACTCACACTGACCCCCCACACACATATACATTAAATATACACACACAAACACAAATAAACACACATAAACAGACATGTTTATTCACAGACATAAACAGCTCTTCCCTCTTCCTGTCTGTAGTCATCCAAGTATGTGTGTGTAGTGTTTGTGTGTGTGGGAGTGTGTGTGTGAGCGTGTATGCGTGTGGTGTGTGTAACAAGGACCCCTGTAGTGATTTATAGACTAGGATCTGACAATGACAAACACACACACAGGGGAACATCACCCTCTTATTCCTATCTAACACCCAGAGAGGAGGAGGGGGGGAGGGGGAGGGGAGGGGGGGAGGGGAGGGGGGAGGGGGAGGGGAGGGGGGGAGGGGGGGGCGGAGAGTGTACAGTAGAAGGGGGAGGTGAACAAACATGGGATGCATCAGTTAATCGAGCATCTCCCTCCATGCAAATACACCCAAACCTCTACCCCCCCCCCCCCCCCAACACACACACAGAGATAGATAGATAGGACTATTGCGCAACAACTCCCTGCAGGATGAAATCTGTGATCCGTTTTGATACGATATTCTGCTGTGATTTTCAATTTCATTCCGTTCCGTTCTACTGTACCGTATTGCATTACACTCTATTACACTCTAAGCTATTGTATTCTGTTCTATTCTATTATTCGATCTTGTCCATTCTCAGGAGATGATTCTGAAGAGGGCAGCGGACATCGCGGAGGCTCTGTACACAACGGTGCCACGCGGGCACAACCAGCTGGCAGGACTGGGCTCTGGCTCCGTGCACTCGGGCATGATGGTGAACTCCTTCAGCGGGTCGGAGGTCAACCAGGCCACCAACCAGGGTGAGGGAACTCAGAGGGCAGGGAGTCCGGCATCCTGGATTGGTCCATGCATGGTTTCAAAGGAGAGCGTGAAAGATGAAAAGAAAGGATACCAGATGTCACGGGGAAGGTTCACATTCAGGCAGAACAGAACAAAGTGATTCATGAAAGACACAGTAGAGAGAGAGAGAGAGAGAGAGAGAGAGAGATGAGTTAGATAGAAAGAAAGACACCATAAAGCAAAGACAGGGGAGGTGTTCAAAAACATTATCGGAGGTTGGAAGGGAGAAGGAGGGGAGAAAGGAAGCGAACAGAGAGGAGAAAGAAAAAGAAACCGAGAGAGAGAGAGAGAGAGAGAGAGAGAGAGAGAGAGAGAGAGAGAGAGAGAGAGCGAGAGAGAGAGAGAGAGGAGAGAGAGAGAGGGAGCGGGGGAGCGAGAGGGAGGGAGGGAGGGAGGGAGGGAGAGGACAAGGGAGGAGAGGAGAGAGACATATGAGGTGCTGCTAGGGGTGTGTATAATACGCCGGGGCTTGGCCCTGTCTGACAGAGAGAGATGTGGGTTGAGCCACCGGTGATTCATCAGACGTACCAGCGACTAGATGGAACACGGAGGGGCGCAGCCTCCGGCCGCAACTCAATACTTCACAGCGGCCTCCTCCCCTCCTCCCTCCCCTCCTCCCTCCCCTCCTCTCCCCCTCCCCTCCCCTCTCCTCCCCGTCCGCACTACATTTCAGTTTGTTAGCTCAGGTGAATTGGTTGATACTCTCTGTTGATATTTTCCGCCGTGCTTTCACCTGAGCACCGGCTTGCAGACGAGGCGCCCCGGGTTGTAAGGAGAGGAGGCTGGGAGAGGAGGCTGGGGAGGAGGCTGTGGAGACGCAGCCCCGCGCTGCAGGTGGAGCAGATAGCGTCCCTGATGTCTTCATTTCCAGCTGTTTTCCCTCGTGTCAGCTGTTACGGCGGAGACGCGTGTATTTATAGGCCCTCCTCCTCCTCCCCTCTACCTTCCCCTTCAGTCTCTGCCGCTCCGAAGAACAGAGAGAGTGAGAGGGAGCGGGTTGTTTTTTCTCGAAAGTGTTAATGACTTTCTCAAGCTGTCTCACTGTGGAAGCGTGTCTGCTAGGTTAGAGGACTGTTGCTTCAGTAGTTTTATGGCCGATCATTTCCTCCGCTGCTCCATCCCTCAGGTTTTGTTGTCGTCGTAATATTCCGTTTTTTGCGAAGCATCTGCGCTTGCATTTCCGCTGCTTCTTTCTTTCTCTCCCTCTCTCTCTCTTTCTCTTTCTCTCCTCTCTCTCTCTGTCTCTCTCTCTCTCTGTCTGCTTCTCTCTCTCTCTCTCTTCGTCTTTTCCCCCCCTCCCTTTCTCTCTCTTTCTCTCTCTCTGTCTCTCCCTTTCTCTCTCGGAATACCCTGATTGTATATGATCCCAAAATGTCTCTCATCATTCACCTCCCCCTCCCTCCCTCCCTTCCCCCTCCCCCCTCCCCCCCCCCCAGGTTTCAGCCGGAGCACCAGCAGTGTGTCCCCCCACGGCTACGTGCCCAGCTCCACCCCCCAGCAGAGCGGCTACAGCACCGTGTCCACCAGCATGAACGGCTACGCCAACTCCGGCATGGCCACGCTCGGCACCTCGCCCAACTTCCTGAACGGCTCCGCCGGCAACTCTCCCTACGCCAGTGAGTCCAGACGCCAGGCCAGGCCGTCCTGTGCTGGCCCTGTTTAACAGTTCAGCTGCATTCACCCTCCACCTCCCACACACACACCCCGCCTCCCCCACCTGCATGGACAGAAAGATGTCAAAGAAACAATGACAGGAATGGGTCAAACGAGAGAGAGAGAGAAAGAGAGAGAGAGACAGAGGGAGAGAAAGAGAGAGAAGATGGCGCGCAGATGGAAAAGGAGGAACAAGCCTGAGAGACTCGGGGAGTCAGTGTTGTTCACCTGTTTCTTTAAGAACACACTGAAACGCAAATCCTTCCTTTATTGGACTTCTCCCCTCCTCTCTCTCCCCCGCCTCTCTCTCTCTCTCTCTCTCTCTCTCTCTCTCTCTCTCTCTCTCTCTCTCTCTCTCTCTCCCCCCCCTCTCTCTCTCTCTCTCTCTCTCTCTCTCTCTCTCTCTCAGTCTCCTTCCCTGTCGCTCACATTAAACACCCTTGATTAAATCAATAAACTAATTGCGAGAGAAAGCAATTCCATTTCGGCTCTTTGATTTCTGGATGTTAACAAGTATTTTAACAGGCTCATCGGCCTCACGCCGACACTCTCAATCAATGCCTCTCGGCCCGCTCTTTGTAGCTCCAATTTTCATTAATTGATTAGTTAGACCCCCTTCATAAATGGATTATGACTTTATGGCCAGGATTTGTCGAGAAGGGCCGTAAAACCTAAGTGTTAGATAATAACAACAATAAAGGCGAAGGCAGGTATCAGAGGGCAGGTGAAATACGGCCGGCCTGATTGTAAAATCGCCGGCGGGTAAAATGCACTTAGTGTATTGGCAGACAAAAGACAGACAGCGAGATAGAGAGAGAAGAAGAAGATGGGATGGAGGAGGAGACAGGGAGGGAGTGCGTTTGATGATGTCACTCAGCAGTTGCGGTGACTGGGAGCAGTGTGCGTGTCGTGTCTGTCTGTGAAGGCAGGAGAGATGACTGGGTAACAGTCAGTCAGTGTTGAACTGCACTGCTGTTTGTTTGATGTGAAGGAGATCGTTGTAGCTGTTTGGTGAATATTCCCAAGAAACCATAACTGAACTAAAAACATGTTAGGATTATTGTGTTCTTTAGTTTTGTTGACATGCTCTGTGATTCTGTGTGTTTGTTTTTTTCTGGAGGGGGAGATAAGGTAGTCAGTTGTCTTGGATTGTGCTCAGGGTTTCTGTGCGTGTGTGTTGGAGTGACTTCTAAGCCAGCTGAACTGAGTCGTGTCGTCCCTCCTGTCATCCATTGACCAGTCCCTTTCTGTTCCTCTCGTCTTCCCCTCCTCTGCCCTCGCCCATCCCTCTAAACCTCGGGTTCTTTCCCTCTGTCTCCCACCCTCCGCCTCTCCCTCTGTGCTTCTCCCAACCATCTCTCCTGCCCTCTGTGCCTCTCCTATCTGGCCCACTTCCTTCCCTCTCTATCTCTTTTCCTTTGCCTTCCCTATCCTTTTCCCTCCCTCCCTCCCTCCCTCCCTCCCTCCCTCCCTCCCTCCCTCTCTCTCTCTCTCTCTGTCCAGTCGTTCCGTCGAGTCCCACCATGGTCTCCACCAACTGCAGCAGCTCTTCCGGCATATTCTCCTTCTCTCCCGCCAACATGGTGTCCGCCGCCGTCAAACAGAAGAGCGCCTTTGCCCCCGTCGTACGGCCACAGACCTCCCCCCCGCCCACCTGCACTGGCGCCAACGGCAACGGCCTGCAAGGTGAGCTAGCCTGCTACCTCTCTAGCCTGCTAGCCCTCTAGCCTGCTACCCTGCTACCCCTCTAGTTTGCCAGTCCTCTAGCCTGCTAGCCCTCCAGCCTGTACGCCTTCTAACCCAGTGAGATGCTGGCAAGCTAGCATGCTATCATCTTAGCCTGCTAACAATCAACCAAATTGCTTGTCATTGTAGCAGATCAGTCATTCAGTAAAAGAGTCGAAAAGTTGCTATGCTAATGGATTAGTATGAAGAACCCATAGATTCATTCTGGTGAATGTTCCTAAGCATACCAGCATGTCTCTCGCTTTTTACTTAAACATTCCTAACACTCTGACTGTTGTTACCTTCTCCACCTTTTCTTAGTATTTAACTATTTGATTTCATTTTCTTTTCTTTGTTTCCTCCCCTCCCTCCTTTTCCCTCTTCTAGATCAGTCTTTTGTGGACTCTAGCAAGTACTCATCAGCCAACTCCCTCCAGGGTCTGGCCTTCTCCTGAAGTATGTTATCCCTGTCTGTCTTTCTTTCTCTCCTTTTCTCTCAGCGCCCTCTCACCCCATCCATCCATTTTACCACCCATTCATCCTTTTCCCCTCCCCTCCCCTCCCCCCCCTTCTCTCTGTCTCCATCCTCTGCTGTCGTTGGTGACCTGTCACAGGGAGCATGCCACACCATATGTGCTTCATTTCCTGTTTTCGCTTCCTACTTCCTGTCCTCTGTGCAACGGGGGGTGTATTTTGTGTCAGCGGTGGAGGTGCCTCATTAGAGCCTAGTTTCCAGTGGTCTGGTGTGCGCTGCGGTCTGCAGCCCAGGCAGGATGCAGAATGGGGAGGCCATAGAGAGATGATGGATGGAGAGCTTTATCTGCGAGGGCTGCAAAGCACTTCCTCACTTCCTCGGCCGGCGTTGATGAACGCTGACCACGCTGACCGGGCCATCCGCCGAGGCTCACCTATCACACACACACACATACATACACCAAGCACACACACACACATACATACACCAAGCACACACACACACATACACCACACATTCACATATACCCAAGCACACACATGCATGCACGTATACTCAAGCACACACACACCGACACACACACATTTACACACAAACACAGACCCACATTCGGGGACACACACACACACACCCACACCCACAGCCACAGCTCATTCTTTAATCCCAACAAGCCGGAGACACTTAGGAAATAACCAGGGAATTAGTGGATTGGAGGGGGAAGGGGAATCAATAGGGAGCCAATATGTTATATGAAACATTCCCCCTGCGATTGTCCCCGTGTAATAGTGGGAGGGGGAGGGGGAGGGAGAGGGAGAGGCATGCGTCAATGGGGGAGGTGAGGAAGGCAGGGGTGAGGGAGGTGGGGTGTTCAGAGGAAAATTGAGGCGAATAAGCGTGTGGGTGCCCAACGCCTTTCCAGGAACAGGCCCACATGGGTCAAATAATGAGCTAGCACTGTGTAGTTGCATCTCATTGGTCATGTATGAAATTCTCTACTGAGTGGTCTGGAAGGGTACACACACTGAACTGATCCCATCTGGAGATAACAGTCATTATCCACAACGGAATAAAACCATGCTCTGCGTAGGGTTTTGTAACCCGTGGAGTGATGTTGAGAAGGAGAGAGATAAAGAGAGATAAACATAGAAAAGAGAGGGAGGGAGGGAGGGAAAGAGAGAGAGGGAGGGGTTGTCTTTGTTCAGCAGATGCTGGAACACATTTCTGTTATGTGACTGTTCTGATGACAGATGAAACCCAGCAATCACATGACTGACCTCTCTCTCTCCCTCTCTTCTCTCTCTCTTTCTCTCTCTCTCTCTCTCTTTATCTCCCTCTCTCCTCTCCCTCTCTCTCCTCCCCCTCTTTTCCCACAAACAGCAATTCCTGGGATGATCGTCCCGCCCATGTAGAGAGGACCTGGGAACGTCGGAGATTTGGGAATGCAAAGAGAGAGGGAGAGAGAGGGCGAGAAAGAGAGAGAGGGGGGGGGGGGGCGGTCTGTTCCACTCCAAACCTCCGGACCTGAACGGACACTGAAGGAAAGTCTGGATAAGACACACAGAACTCAACTCAGGCCTCTGTACAGAAACCTTGTCGGATGGAGGGAGAGAGACCTTGGGACGTTTTGGGATGCTGTACCCTTCCTGGTTGAGTCCTGCCCTCTCTCGCCCCCTGGAGGTTGGACTGGACGGGGTCACCGCTGACCCAGAGTGGGACGCTGACCTCATACAGAGAGCATTTATTTATCTTTTCTGTTTAGACATGTGTGATGTTTGGATTTGATATATCATAGGCCCCCGCGCCATTTTGTAGACACGCAAGCGCACACTCACATTCATACAAGGGCACATTCACATGCACACACACATTAAAGATCCTACACAAGTTTACACACACACACACACAACACTGTTGTGTTGTCCATGACGTTTACGCAAGCTGTGTCAACTAGAAGATACACACTGTAGCAGAGTGTTTTTTTTTCTCACACACACACACACACTCTAAAGCATTGGCCAGCAGGCAGTTAGGTCTGATACAAGGAAAGATACTGGAGAGAAAATGTCGACAACTGTTTTTTGCTGCTAATTAACACAAGAATCTCTATACATGGAGAAACAGTCAAGCTATGCCATTTTTTGTTTCAGAAAACATAGTGAAACAATTTATCATTTTGTTGTTTTTTTATGTTTCATTTTTGAATAAAACTGTGAGGGAAGGGATGGGCTGTTTGCAATATGTTTTTCTGCTTGCCATGTGAAAACAATTGAAGATGTTACGTTAGCAAAAAAAAAAAGAAGAAAAAAAACTCACAAAAAAAGAAGATATTTTGTCTGATGTTTTAGTGAAGGAGAAGACTTGAATAGCCAGAGGGATGTTTGCATCCAGCCAGCACTGTAACGAAAGAGTCTATGACCTTGCAGAGATCAAAATAGAAAACAAAAAAAGAGTTCTGTGATATATTTTTGTATATAAAAATAGGATTTTCTTTCTGATTTGATGTATTTCATTTTGCTTTGCCAAAGTTATAGTTTGGAATATATGTACACATTAAGACGTCTTAAGGCAGCTCCTAAGCAGAGGTGATCATTTTACAGTGTCAACAAGATCATCTACACTTATGAGGCAAAAACACAAAGAAACATGAATTTGGATACAAAAAAAAGTGGATTTCTGTAAAATAGTAATATAAATAGTGGTGTGTATTTATCTCTTGTGTTTGTATTTCTCCTGGCCCCAGCTTTAATTGTGTTGTGTAGGTTTGATACATGATCATGTTTCTAAGTGTCTCCCATCTCACCGAATGTTGTCCACCATTATTCATACGTGATCTTCCGAGTCATTTTTTGGTTTTGTCCGGTTTTTTTTCTTTGCGTCAGTCAGCCATGACTTCAGCCATTGATCCACGACATGTTGTCTATTTTTGTATCATTTGTAAGTTAATAAAAGTGTTGTTGTTTTTTTTTTCCTTTTGAAAATTGTTATTGTACGGCAAGAAGTAGCATTCTGAGAGTTTGGTTTCATGTAGTTTTTTAAGAATATGTAAACAGGTTAATATATACTGTAAATCTATATCCTTTTTTTATTTTGCTTTTTGAAGCTTACAGATTGAACCTGTTTCCGAGCTGATGATATGCATGCACTCTCTACTTGAGTGGCAGTTCCATTCTGTGTGTTTAAACTAAGAAATATGAAAGAGAGGTTCCCCCTCTTTCCTCTCCTTTTTTCTTGTTCTTCCTTCTGTTCTTTCTTTCCCTGCTTTTATTTATGCCTGCGTACATGCTGTATCTACTGTACACCCTTCTTCTTCTTCCTGTTTTCGGTTCTCTGTAATCTGTACCAGCGGTTTAGATGCCTTAACAATGCAAACTCATTCTTCACCCGTCACGTGTACAGTTTGCTATCCTCGCCACAACTGTCTGTCGCGTGGAGGAATCCATGGGAACCAGTTATGAAGATAGACAAAGCACAAATTCAGTGTATGGTGGTCAAGCCACAGTAGGACCAGAATACAGCCCAAAAAATACTATACAATCACTCACAGGTCCACACACACACGCGCGCACACACACGCTGACACAAACCCCAGTTTCTCAGTGTGTTCCACAGCACCGGATCTGCTACAGCACACAGCGCTACGGTACAGTAAGACTCACTGTCTCATCCTTAGAGGCTGAAATAAAAGGCGTGAGTAGGAATCCCAGTGGGCTGCTTTGATTCCCGGCTCCCACCACGTCCACACGCCCCTGCCGGCACCACCACCACCGTCCACTTCCTCCGTGTTCCTCCAGCCGTACACACCGGGGTTTACGACCATCCCACCAGGAGCCCCAGTCCCCGAGGGCCCACCCCCTCCTGCCCCCACACACACCGTCTTCCTTCCCCTTGCCTCTCCCCCTCCTCCCCCTTCCTCCTTATCCCCCCCCCCTCCTCCTCCCCCACATCCTATTCCCCCTCTCCTCCCCATGCCCGCTCGGCCCCCCCTCGCTCGCCCCCACTCCACCCCCCCCCCCCCCCCCCCCCCCCATGCCTGAACCAGCGGACAATACAGCTTCACTATGGCCAACAACAACACAGCCAAGCCATTCGGCTTCAAAGAGTCTCATCTCCTCAACTCCTTTCTTTTTAGTATTTTCCTTTGTGTCTGTCGTGTGTCCTCAAGCTGTTGCGACATCAGAGAATAGGCCCTCACCCCCCTCCTGCCAACTGGTTTTGTTAAGTGGTTGGAAAGGCTGGTTTGGTATGGCTGGTTTGAGCAGAAGCGTCTGTTGACAGACAGTTTTTTTTAGGCGCTGGTGTGACTCCAGCAGTTTGAACCGTCCAGGGAAGAGCCACAGTCTGTTTCCAATGAAGTCCAGAGGTCTGTTGTCATACAATGGCTTCTTTGTCAGCAAGGTTCTATCGCAAATATGAATATGGGCTCTTGATAAAGTTTTGTATTTAGTAAGCTTAAGAAAAATATACAGGAAAAAAAGATAATTCAAACCAAATAGCTGGTGTCTATTTTCTCTCTGTTTTGTCTTCGACTGCAAACACACTGAACAGCTCTATGAGTTCTAGCGGATGTACTAAGAAATAAAAAAAATGAAAAAATGAACAAAAACAAATCCATTGTATAGATTGTTATCGTTTTGATGAAAATTGAGCTGTAAGATAACTTTTGGACTTTCACAATGTTGAATTAAAGTTACCTCCTGTCTGTGAGCCTGCTTGTAAGTCTTTTTTTTTATCAGACTCCTGCAAATATGTTTACACTTACAGTCCTGTGTACAACAAAGTCATTAGCTACATGGTAGCCGGCTTCCTGCAAACACAGGAAGTGATGCGGCCTACAGCTAGATCCAGCTGATGATCAGCAGTACATACAGTCCCTCCAGACATATGTCTGACTATGCACATGACGAGATAGTCATTCTACAGGTCACACACCCATGTGTATATCACACCACTATACCCCCTCCCCCACCAAGCCCGTCTCACTAATGACTCTAATTCCATAATGCATTGCACCTTATGGCATAGCAGGCAGGCCTAGCTTGGCCAGCTTCCTCCTAAACATATTAGTTAATGATGATTCTTGGGTTATTAATTAAAAACGCACCCGCCCACACGTAATTGAGTCATCATTTGCATATCCGGTCATCAGCAGAAAATTAATTTCCTTGTTTTATTTTTGCATATCTAATTTAGGGCCCTTGGATTGGATTAGCTTGTAAAAGAGCGGAACCCTGGATACTGCTGACCTCACAGTGTTCCAGGGTCTCCGTGGTAACTCGAAGGTTCCGGAATGCTGAGAGACCTGACCTGGAAACATGATAATGATCTGCAATGAGGAATCATTGGAAAGTGGTGTGTTTGTGCTTGTGTGTGTGTGTGTGTGTGTGTGGGGGGGGGGGCATGTACAGTATGTATGTGCTTGTGTATGTGTCTTTGTGTGTTTGTGTGAGTGCACTGGCGTGTTTGTATGTGTGCATGATTGTATGCGTGGGTATGTGTGCGGCCAGGTCTTTTTTCACCTTCTATCTAATCACAGAGTTGATTGTTTGCTGACATGTTGCAACGTGGGATATGTGTTCACAACCGGGAGGGGATTTCATCGTGAGAGGTACTAAATTGAATGATGGAGGTTAGGCACGTAGCTGCAGAGCTAGCTGTGTTCATGACCAGCTGAGCTTCCGACTCAAACTTCTCCCATGTGGCTCAAAGGAAGAAGGCTTTGTTTTACATTACTTCGTATGCAGCAACACACACACCGAAGTTATAAATGCATACACCTTCACAGGGATGCAGGCATAGCATGCATTGGGAGCCATGCAGCGAGGCTGGTCAGCGGTGGAGACCTGTGGCAGGAGGGCTCCTGGCAGGGGAGACTTCTGCCTGGTGTGGCCAGGGGAAGAGTCTTATTCCTGGGGAGCACGCTCAGAGACTCTGCCTCCACATCAAGAGATATGCATTCAGGAGCCTCTGTGCCGCTTGTATCTAAATGAGATATATTCATAATCCCTTCCTCCTCCTCCTCCTCCTCCTCCTCCTCCTCTTCCTCGCCGCGTGAAGAGATGAAGGAGAGAGGAGCGGAAAGGCGTATTTGAAAGAGGGAACCGGAGTCCCCATGGGGATCCCAGATGAAGGGAGGAAGGGATGGAGAGAAGAGGGAGAGGAGGGGGGGGGGAGGGGAGAAGGGAGTTGGAGCCAGACCCAGACAGCCAGGGAAAGAGAAGGAGCAAGAGAATGCATAACAAGAGAATACACACAGAGAAACCTTGGAGAAAGAGAGAAAGAGAGAGAGTGAGAGAAAAAGAAAGAGAGAGAGAGATAAAGAAAAGAAAGAGAGTAAGACAGAGGGAAATGTGGAGCCGGTGTGGAGAAGAGACTTTCTACAGTGTGTGCGCACATTTTTGCATGTGTGAGTGCGGGTGATTGTGTCTCAGTATTTGGTACGTGGTGTGTGTGTATGTGTGTGTGCCTCCTCTTTTCCCACAGTAATTATGGCTGTGACTGTGGGAGTGTGTGTGTGATCTCTGCTGTACCTGGTAGTGGGAGCCAACCTAACGCTCCCTGCTTTTTAGTCTCTGTAATTGCTGCAGCTAATTCACTGTGTGTGGGGCTAATGAGGGGCTGGGAAACGTAATGGATGTTAGAGAGATAGAGATGGAGGGATGGATTTCTCCTCTGCCAGCGGAGAGAGGGAGAGGGGGAGGAGGTCCGTGAACTCCGTGTGACGAGCGAGCGTGTTCAACACTTATCTTTATTGTTCGGCTAAAATGGAAAACACCAGATAGCCTATTTGCTCTCTCTTTGTCTCACTCTCTCTTTCACTCTCTTTCTTTCATATATCAAATACAGACAAATAAAGAGTACATCTGGGGGGGTTTCTCCAGTTTTACAGAGTACCCAGTATTCTTTACATATATTAGACGTGTACAGACAGACAGGCAGATCGAAAGACAGGCAAAGCAGGCAGACAAACACAGAGACAGACAGACAGACTGATGACAGGGAACGTACAACTTTCATTTGTTCCTAATGAGGTCACAACCGGGGCCAGTGATTTTGGTGCACGCACACACGCGTACTTTCAGACACACACACACACACACTCACTCACACACTCACACACACACACACACACACACAAAATCAGACATTGTGCGCGGGCTCTGGATTGACAGGGTAGTCTTTGATTGATGCTGCGGGGTGCTTCCACATGTTCTACAGCTCAGTCATTTAATGATGTATCCTAAGCATCATTAAGTACCATTATATTCTATTATATTCTAATGAGAGAGGTGGCCAGTGGTGGGGCTAGCTAATTGGTGATTAATGTCCTGTATCTGTGAGAGAAAATGGTTGATTGGTCATTTAATGACACAATGCTGTATTTAAGTGCTGATTCTGTAAAAAAAAAAAAAAACACACAAAAAAAACACACAAACAGACAAGAAATGTTGAACTCACCTCAAGGTTTTGTGTGTCTCTTTGATTATTAACCTTGTTGACCAGCATGGAATCATACACTTACTTAGCTGCTGTTTGAAACCGTCTCTGCAGACATAACTCGTCTGGTTCTCAAGATCAGGCACTAAACTCGTATTGATGCAACTCCAGCACACACAAACACGCGTGTCCTCATCTCAGTATTGACGTGTAGCACGGCTGAAGGGGTTTCTGCTTAAGCCCAGTCGATGGCCTTTAGTATGTGATGTTAGCAGAGAGGTCTGTAAACATGTCAAATTAGCGGTAATGAATGATGCGACTCGAGCAAAGGAAACCGTCAAGCCACACTCCCTGGACGATACATGATGCGCTGATTCTCCTCACACAGGTTGACACACACACAGAGAGTCGCCCTTTCACACCGACACGCACCTCACTCACACAGAATGAAACACGTGGAACACGCGTTTGAGACGGCTTTACGCGCCACAATCCATAAAAGCACACAAACTCATCTCATCCTGCCCATGAGACATAAACAATGACCACACACACACATGCACACACACACACACACACACCTCAGGCTACCCTTTGCCAACAGAGAGTAAACTGTGTGTGGGGAGACAGGAGGGTGTAAGTGGAGGGACACGCCAGGCAGTCACACACTGTCTCAGAGCAGAGATTGGGAGCAGACTGAGGCAGGCAGACTGATGGAGGAGGCGGAGAGGGCAGGGGGTGAGAGGCAGGCAGAGAGAGAGAGAGAGAGAGAGAGAGAGGAAGCGTGAGAGAGAGAGAGAGAGAGAGAGAGAGAGAGAGAGAGAGAGAGAGAGAGAGAGAGAGAGAGAGAGAGAGAGAGAGAGGGCAGGGGGTGAGAGGCAGGCAGACGGGAGGACAGACATTTCTGAGGTAAGGAGACAGGGGAGAGCCCGGGCGGAGAGAGCGATGGATACTGCAGATAAACGTGTGGAAGAGGGAGAAAGGAGAAAGACAAACATACTGTGCAGGGCCCAGTGCACGGATGACCACGGACTGATAGAACGATAAAGGTATGGATGGCTAGCAACAGAGAGAGAGGAAGAGAGAGAGAGAGAGAGAGAGAGAGAGAGAGAGAGAGAGAGAGGAGGAGGAGAGAGAGAGAGAGAGAGAGAGGAGAGAGAGAGAGAGAGAGGAGAGAGAGAGAGAGAGAGAGAGAGAGAGCGTAAGAAAAGTTTGTTTTTCTTGTCAGTGTTTAAACAGGAAAAGGACCTCGGGTTAATAAACCATGAATCCTTTCACACAGCGTGTGTATGTTATTCTACTGAGACTTTAAGATGGAGAGAGCAAGAGAATGAGAAGAAGGTCAGAGAGATAAAGAGAGAGAGAGAGAGAGAGAGAGAGGAAGCGAGAGAGAGAGAGAGAGAGAGAGAGAGAGAGAGAGAGAGAGAGAGAGAGAGGGGAAGAGAGAGATAAGTTATGCACTTTATGGTTCACACATACACGCATGCGCATGCACACACATTCTGTGCAATCACACCCATACACCCATACACACACACAAACTTCCAGTCCACTTCCACTCTATGTTAGTTTTGGGTTAGAGGTGGGGGGCAAGACAGATTATCCCTCTCCCACTCCAACACGATCAGCCTGAGAGAAAAAGAGAGTGAAAGAAGGATAGACAGGGAGAAAGAAGAGAGAAAAAACTGGGAAAAATAGTTTCATCTGAAGTGATTACGTTCTTTTCTCTCTTCCTCCACACATTTCTACAGAACGACAGCTTGTGAACGCAGCCTGTCATATTCCTTCCAGCTTGTCTTTCCCACCACATCGATACACTACTTGTCTGTGTTCATTGTGCAAGATGTGTGTGTGTGTGTGTGTGTGTGTGCGTGCGTGCATTCAGGTTATAGCCAGACTCACACAACCCTTAACCACTGTTTTTTCCCTGCCTGCTATTTCTGTTCATGATGCACTCAGGGACACTCTCTCTCCCTCTCCCTCTCTCTCTCTCTCTCTCTCTCTCTCTCTCTCTCTCTCTCTCTCTCTCTCTCTCTCTCTCTCCTCTCTCCCTCTCTCTCTCTCTCTCTCTCTCTGTCTCTCTCTCCCTCCCCTCCCTCCCTCCCTCCCTCTCCCTCTCCCTCTCTTTTTCGCTCTCTCGCTTTCTCTCTCTCTCTCTCTCGCTTTCATTCTCTATCTCTCTCACTCTTTCTCTCTCTCTCCCCCCTCTTCTCAGTAACAAAGGTTACATTGATCATGTTTCTTAAAGAGTGCGTATCCAGCCGGCCCAGCTCTGATGTGTTTTCCTTGGCGGGCCGCTGTTACACTTTTGTCATTCACTCAGCTATTTTAACAAATTAGAAACATTAGGGACCAGCATCGCAGCAATGTTTTGGTTAGGTTTCGAAACGCTACGGTCCTCGCAATTATATTTCAAAACACGACCAAATTGTTTGACAGCTGAGCAGAGAAAAGCCCCTAAACTTAACTTTTTCATTAGGAACACATGCTCTTTCAATTAAAACCAAACATTATGTTAATGTGAATTTGGACTGGTTCATTTGTTGTCCTGTGAACAGTGGGGTGTGTGTGTTTGTGTGTTGGTCTGTGTGTGTGCGCCAGGGGACTGCTGATCAGTGTTTTTGTGTTTTTGTGAGTGTAAACGTGTGTGTAGGAGCGTGTCTATGTACGTGTGTGTATGTGTGTGTCTGTATTCGTGCGTGCGTGTCTGTATGTGTGTATGTGCTTGCGTGTGCGTATGAGTGCGTCGGTAGCTATGTGTGTGTGTGAGTGTATCAGCATGCGTGTGTGTGTGCTCGCTATCGCTCGCATCGTCCACGGCGAGGGTGTGTGAGGGACAGGGGACCACAGTCCCTCACAGTACAGATGGCTCTGGCGAGTGCTTCTGACAGAGAAAGCGAGTGAGCTTCCCACTCCCTGCACTTGTACTCTGAGTGACCCTTACAAACACAACGGTACTCCAGCGACCCCCCCGCCTCCAAGATCAGGCCCCCAACTCACAGGAGTCCCCCTCCCCCCTTATCCAGGCCCCCCCCCCCCCCCCCCCCCCCCCCCCCATTTCAGACCCAGCTATGGCACTGGACTCTCTCTCTCTGGGCCTTTCTGTTTCCTGAATCAGAAACACTTCAAGAGGCGCGGGATATATGACCTGGGGCCAAAGCAACAGAGCTGTTGGGGCCAGAAAAGCACAAGTCGCGACTAGGGGTAAAGTCAATATAGGATTGACAGATTAGCTGCAGTGAGCGCCCATAAACGTTGGGCAGGTACGGCAGTTTGAGTTTAATGACTTCTCTCTCCCAGTGAAACAGGAGAGCAACTCCACATGTGCAATAAGTACATTGGTTTCATTGAGCATTAAAAGGAATTATGGGAAATTTCGTTTTCTCTGCCCAAAACCTCTTTTGGGCAGTAATAAGGTCAAACGTTTCTTCCCTTTCTGTCAAAGTTAATCACTTAGGGTTTGGTTTGTATTGAGTGATTCCGTGATTGATTGAAAGATTAGATTCATATCTAAACATGCCTCTGTGGAAGCTGATTCAAATATCCAGGGCTAACTTGGAGCAGTTTTTAAGGGAGTTATGCAACATGGAGAATGCTTACATCGTTTTTTTTTATTGTTGTTTTTTTTGGTTCGTTCTCTGCGGTCTCACCCACAACATTTGTTTTCACTTTGAGGGATTTTGAAAGAACAATTCTTTAGAGAGCAAAACATATCTGAAACAATGGATCAAACACATCAAGATTCCTTTGTCTCTGTCCCTCAATCTGTCTTTATTCCCTCCTCTGATTCTCTCTGTTTTTCCTTCTCTATTCTTTTCTCTCCCTCGCCCTCTCCTTCCTCTCCCCTCGCCCTCTCCTTCTTCTCCCTCTCCCCCTCCCTCTCCCTCTGTCTCTGCATGTGTCCCCACCTCTCCCTCTCGCTCTGACTCAACCTCTCTCGCTCGGCTCTCCATCTTTCCTTCCTCTGCCTTCCTCCCTTTCTCCCTCTCCACCGCAACCTCCTTATCTCCCTCTCTCACTCAGTACCCCTTGGTCAAAGTCCAATCTCATCCACCTCATCATGCATTGTGAGCAGAACTGTAAAGTTTTCATTGAGCCCATGTGGAAGTAATCTCACAGTAATCAGGAGTAATTGTGAGTGAGAAACGGTCTGGAACACATTTCTCCTGGCGTCCGCTGGGCTCACAGGTCACAACGGCCTTATATCAGCACTCCACTCCTCACCTGCCCCACGCGGCAAACCCTATTGGCTGCCGGGGCCTGAGTGATGTCACAGTGTCTTGGGTTTGTTCGAATCACAAAGGACAGTTACAGTTTTAGAACTGGTATACAAACTGGGATGTCAGACTGTACACACACATACTGTACACACACATACATTTACATTTTACATTTAGTCATTTAGCAGACGCTCTTATCCAGAGCAACTTAGAGTAAGTACAGGGACATTCCCCCTGAGGCAAGTAGGGTGAAGTACCTTGCCAAAGGACACAACGTCAATTGACACGGCCGGAATCGAACTGGCAACCTTCAGATTACTAGCCCGATTCCTAACCGCTCAGCCACCTGACTCCACATACACACACAAATGCTTTAGATACATATTTTAATCATTGAAAGAATTGAGTTACATGATTTGAGTGAAATGCATGCATTTCATCCAAATGCGTGGAACTTTCGAAAGCAATTCTACTTTTGCTGACCCAAACTTTACGCACACACACACACGCACACACTAAGCCTATTGGTGGTGTTCTGCTCTGGTGCTGATGAGGTGCAAATGGTTTGTCTGTACGCATCACTGACCTAACAATGTTCCCTCACCCCTCTCTCCTCTGTCCACCCTCTTGCTCTCTCTCTTTGCCTCTCTCTCTGTCTATCTATCCATATCTCTTTCTCTCCCTCTCCCTCTATTCTGTCCATCCACCCGAGTCACCTTCCTCTCATCTGTCGTTTCCACCTATTCTAAATATTCTATATATCTCTCCTTTCTTTGTCCTCTATCTGTTCCTCAGTCCCTCCTCCCCTCATGTCATCTCCTCCCCTGTTGTCCCCAGTGGTCCACCCCCCCCCCCCCCCCCCCCCCACCGGCGGTTTACCTCCCGCGTCTGATTGAACGTAACCGTGGCTGACCGTGTTTGATCACGGTTCACCGTGTTTGACTTTGTCACTGTGGTGAAGTGGGGGGGGGGGGGGGGGGGGGGCCTGGCCAGGGTCGCGGAGGGCGATGCCGTGGCCCTGTCGCCACGCGCAGAGAGCGCGTCCAAGGCCACGGCGAGAGGCAAAGCTCCGATCATTCCATCACAATCATCCGTCTTTTAGTCTGTTCCTACGGCGAGAAACACACACAGACCCCTGCCCCTACAGTCCCCACTCCCCCCCCCTCCACCACCGACCACCCCCCCCCCCACGATTCTGATGCATTAGCGGGTGAATGATAGGGCAAAGCCTTGGCCTAATTGCTTTCTTCTAGTAGCGTCTCCATTCATTTTTGCTGAGGAGACACTCGCACGAACGTTTACACAC
>CM042855.1:5278884-5340228 GCA_023658055.1 Thaleichthys pacificus
AGGTGTTGATATATTGAATCTATCTCCCATTACAGGTGGACTCTTCCTTCATTTCCCACAGCAGATCCAGAGTGATCTTCTTGTATGGATCCACCACAAGCAGCCGATCCCGTGACCTCGCACAGCCATTATTTACTGTCCTCGTTAGCCTGCCACAAAGACACCGTAACATCTGTCACCATGGCAAACCGCCCCTGCCGCACAACCTGAGTACCGTCTAATACTCCCATCTATCAGAGAAATATCCTTACGCTTATAAATATACACAAGGACCCGTGCAAAGGAATTATAAAAATGTCACCGCTAAGCCGCGAGTGCGACCCATGTTGATGAATATCAAGCTTTTGAGTCGTGAGAAAAATATGATGGTTAATTTAAAAGTCATTAAAGATGTATGAAGGTGTATTGCCTGCGCTTGAAGTAGGGATCTGTATCTGATTAGTGGGAGGGGAGGAGGAAAGTTACAAGCTGCCACACAAAGTGGTCCATAAACTCTCTGATTGATTATTATGTTTGTCCCTAAACACACACGAGGAAGGAAGGATCAATGTTAAGATCCAAGCGTGTGTGTGTCTGCCTGCCTGTGTGTGTGTGTGGGTGTGTGTGTGTGTGCACATGGACTCCATGCATGTGTGTGTATGCCATAGTACACGTGCGCACGCGTGTGCGTGTGTGCACGTTCGCCTCATTTGAGCAGAGACAATGCTCTACATTCCACAGGGGAACACAGTCATTACAAAGACAGTATCTGCAGCCCAGAGGCCAGCTCGGGCCTCGGTTTCAACGCAAAATAGATGTTGTTTCACAGCAAGACGTGCTGAATAACACACTCTCCATCATTACTGGTACCTGCACTTCATACACCTTGTTTAACTTTGCTGGGAAATGAGAAAAGTTAACCAAACAAGACTGTTGGTGTTGTTATCTGGTTTTGCTAAAGCAGAGCTTGATCAGTCAGCATTTGGGAGCCCTGCAATGTGGTGAGTGACAGACAGAAAACAGGGGTATTTTGGGGTATTTTAGGGAGATTCCTGAATTAGAATCCAGTGTATTTATCTAATTATTGTGATGAACCACAAAGGCTCCAGAGAGCTGCCTACTCTGTTGTGGGAGAGAGTAGCTGGCTGTGACCAGAAGCACTCTGCTGCCCTCTGTTGACAGAGAGGGGAAAACCTCCAGCCACCAACAGACACTTGAGGATCTGTCAGCTGTCACTCAAACCTATGTCCAAGAACCCCCGCCCCCCCCCCCCCCCCCCCCATCCTCTCTCTTTCTCTGTGTTTCTTCTATTCCATTGTCGCTCTATTCGGCACACAAATCAGAAAAGACCATAATGAGATCAAAACAACATAGACGTATAGCTTCTTCCCACTGGTGTTGCACAACTCTACTGGTGTTGGGCATTCACTGACACAGTCAGGATCATTGCATGGAGGCAAGAAGGGGTGGGTACCGGATGTTCCCTATTCCATTCTCCTTCTCTCTCTCTCTCTCCCTCTCTCTCCCTCTTCTCTCTTTTCTTCCCCCACTCTTTCTCCCGTGTGCTGGCGCTTCAGCGGGTGCATGTAGCAGCTGGAGAGTGATGAGTGTCAGTCAGATTCTCAGTCCCTGGCAGAGAGTCTAAGTAAGACTTCCTGCTCCATGTCAGATTTCAGTCACTTGTGAACGCGTGTGTGAATGTGTGTGTGCGCGTGTGTGTAACAGGGTGTGTGTACGGCGTGTATGAGTCTGAGAGTGTTGTAAGAGTATGCAGTTTAGCATTTACGTATATTTCTCATTCGTTAGCTCTTTTTTCCCCCTCTCTCCTGTGCTCTTAGACACTAAATTAAGCATGACATATCTGGGTTGCTATCAACCTTCCAACACAATAGTTAGTGCCAGTGCATAAAGCTGAACTCCTTTTATCATCACACACACACACACACACACACACACACACACAGAGACACACACAGACACACTCACACACAGAAGGAGAAACGGATATACATACAGCAGGCAGTTTTACTATGTATTTTACACTTTTTAATCAGTTCTTATCCTCCTCCCACTCATCTGCCTTCATCCCTCTGTCCCTCTCTTCCTGGTACTTTACTTCCCCAATTGTTACTCATCCACTTCCATCCCCTCCTCCAACACTTCCTCATCCCTCAGTCAGGAAGACGAAAGGTAGAAGTGATTGACCGGAAGACAAACGAGATATGCAAACTTTGTTTCCTGCCCATCCGACACATCACAAATTCCTTAAGAGACCTTTGAGTGATCCGCCTTTGACCTGCATGCAGGTGGGTGTCCCCTCAGATACACACAAACACCCATACACTCACGCAAAGAATCTGGTTTCTCCCTCTGCACGTCAGAGGACCTCAGATTTAGACATACAGACCGTATGGAATGCCGGTGGACCGACGCACTTATGATATGATATTTAATATATTAAATATAAATCTTTATATATATTTTTTTATAAACTTAAAATCGGCCAACGACCATCCCATAAAACAGGGACAGCGGCCCATTGGTTCATTTTCCATACTGATACTGGGCTGTCCCAATCACATCTCTTAACGGGCTCCGGTGGGGTCCGCCCGACTGTGGTGTGATGGTCTGAGCAAAAATGCCAGGGCCATTTTTTGTCCCAGTCCAGCCCTGCTTGGAACTATGGTAGCCTACTATATGGTACAGTATTGAAGCCTACCACATGGTACAGCATGCTGATCTATCGTATGGTAGAGTATTAGTAGCCTACTGTAGGGTACAGGACAGTAGCCTGCACTTCTCCATTTGTTGAGTTTGACTGACACTAGGAGTGATGTGAGGGCAATATGAATATTTACAGTAATAACATTAGTCATGGTGCAATTCCACTCACGTCACACACACACACACACTTAAATCACCCTTGATCTATAAACAGAATGGGAATGAGGGGTCCTGATTGGCTGTGAGAATGATTGACAGCTGCACGAGAGGAACCTTTGAATGTGAAACACAAAGGAAGGACGTGCTTCTGTCCCAAGGGACTGGGTTCCACACACACACACACACACACATACGGTGAAAGATGTTGCTCTACTTTGGGCTGCGCTCCACATGAAAGATTTGATGCTTCCTGCTGTTTGAGAAGAGCTGTGCATGTGTGGAGCCGCGCAGAGGAATGTGTAGACGGACAAGCTTGTGTAGAGACCAGAGCAGGAAAGACCTCTCTGTCTCTCTTTCTGTCTGTCTCGGTTCCTCTCTCTCTCTCTGTCTGTTTTCTCTCTCTTTCTGTTTCTCTCTGATTCTTTTTTCCCTCTTGCACTCTTGCCTTGTCTCTCTCCAGCTCTATCTCTTCCTCTCTCTCTCCATCTCTATCTGTCTCTCTCTCTCTCTCTTCCAACATCGTCTCTCTTTCTAGTCTGAAAGTACAGTTACATTCTGGTCCCAACATGACAATGTTTATGCTATCAGTATTCTCCTCTTCAGGCGTCCTCCACCTAGGCTACAATAGAAATGGAGGCGATTATAAAGTTACATGAATTACTCTCTGCAGAGACCGTGGAAGCACTGTGCCCTTGACAATCCCCTGCACTGGAAGTCTTAGCCAATTAACAATGGTCTACTCCTGGGGCTGAGCTACACACACACGCACACACACACACACACACGCATGCACACACACACCCAGATCTCAGCTCTTGGGGCTAAAGCTCATTAACAGCTCCGAGACACACACTCTCTCTTTAATCAATTATTTTCGAAGACTGCAGGAACAGGGAGGAATAGTGACAATACAATATGAGCAAAAACACACAGACACACACACACACACACAGACGCACACACACAGACGCACACACACACAGCCATGCACACGCACACTGGTCTCCCAAAGAGAAAAACATGGTCATTTTCCAGGGTGATTCAACTCCAAAACAGCTCTAATTACATCGACAAAGCCACTTTGTTTTGGTATTGGGTAAAATGTGAATGATTTAGCATATTATTATTACGCCTCTGAAATATTAACCAACCCCGAGGGACAGTATCTGCTCTTTTAAATATATGCAAATTATTTTATTTTGGTTTGGTTTGTTTCCAGTGACTTTTGTGAATTGTGTTTGGATAATTAAATGAGTGCATGCAGATGTAGAATGGAACGCGGGCTGTGATGATGATGAGGTAGATTAGCATACAAATTAGGAACGTGTCTAGGCCCGGACTGCTAATCCACTTTTGTTTTCTCCTCAACCTTGACCTATTTGAAATGTTCTCCCTGACTTTGGCCTTGGTGTGGGTTTGTGTAAACACCACTTTGGCAGTTAATTGATAAGACTCATTCGATGGCGTCCTTCATTTCCAAATTGTACTCACTGTTTTCAGGAGTTAGTTTAGGCTCTCTGAGCTTCTTACTCTTCTTGTTACCTCTTCATTTGTGCTGCTGCTCCGTCTCTGTAACCTTGCCGGAGTGATGACGATGATGATGGCCACTTTCATGATGCTGGAACCCAGTCCAGGGTTGTAAGTAGTGCACATGGCATGGCAACACAAAGTCCCATAGGAATACTGTTTGTATGCTTTTGCAACCTCTGTGCAACCTTTGGGAAACAATAAACAAACATGTTTATGTATGACATAAACATAAACACACACATGCACACATGCAATACTACCAGATGTTCTATGGAATACAAATGTTAGATGGAGTCTTCCAGATCCAGCTCTCTCTGATCCAAGATATAAAGATACTCAGGGTGGGGGGTAGAACGAGGAGGGAGAGAGAAAGAGAGAGAGAGAGAATTAAACAAAAAGAGAGAGAGGGAGGGATAGAGATTGTTTTAGATGAGGTAATCCTGAAGTTTGAAAGCCTGATGCCCAATGCCAACATTGCATCTCTCTCTCTCTCTCTCTCTCTCTCTCCGATTGCCTCATGCCTCTCTGTGATGGGCTCTGCTTCATACATAATCATTTCCCCAACGATGGATAATTAGCCTATATTACTACATAACAGCAGCACAAACAAATTGCCTGACTCATTTATAGTGCCAATAATAACGAAACCAGATGTGTAAATGTTAATTCAGCTCTCCAACCTCTCATTTATTTATGTGTGGATCAGAACCAAAATGGACATGATGGTAAAAATGCATTTATGAATACAAACCTCACGTAGACAATGTTTATTTTCCATGTCCGAGCCCTCGTAATTATGATTTGGCGCTCATAAGTCCCTATCTGTAGTCCCATCTGATTCATTAATATCTAAGAAGCTGTAGGCGGTTTTTTTAACAGCCTCTCTCTCTCTTTCTCTCTATCTCTCTCTCTTTCTATCTCTCTCTGTCACAGACCGCCCCCCCCCCCCACTCACACACACACACACAAAGTACCTCTTGACCCTCTTGTCTCACTTTCTGCCGTCTTGTCCCCTATCCTCCTCTCTTTCCCCCTCTCCTGATCGGTCCCTCTATCTCTCCCCCTCCTCTCTCCCCCTCCTCCAGCCCTGTCCTGTCTCCCCCTCTTCCTCTGGCCTGTTCCAACTTCTGACACCTCTAGAACGTCATCAGGACCAATCAGAAACAATGCCCTTGAAAATCTCCGCTTGGCTCCTTTTCAGATTCCCTCCATCTCAGATTTATATCATGCAATGCTTACCACTCCAGATGTTCTCCCTGCATTTTACTCACTGTAATTGCTAATTCAATCTGGTTGTAAAGTAGCAGATGCTCCCAGTGCCGGAACAGGGTTTCCTAAGAGTGTGTGTGTGCGTGTGTGCGTGTGTGCGTGTGTACGTGACTGTGTGTTTGTTCATGTGCGTCTCTGTGTGTGTGTGTGTGTTTGAGCTCCTGAAGCCTGGTGACATCACCTACTTAAATACGTTGAATAACTGGCAGCCCTTAATCATGGGAGCTGAGCGTTCTTAGCATGGTGCCGATGACAAGGAGTTTGGAACACGGGGTACAGGGGTGAGGGGTTGACTTCTATTAAATACCTCTTTCCCTCTCTCTGTCACACTCTCTCTCTCTCTCTCCCCCCCCCCCAACCCCCACATATCCCTCCTTCTCCCTCTTCTGTCTGTCCTGCTTCTCTTTCCTTTTCTCACCAGGGAAAGTGGCAGTCGTATCCAGCACGCAGAGGAAAACAAACAGGCTGGTTATCCGCAGGAATGCGAGGGCTACTTGGGTCTTATCAGGAACATCTGTGTGTGTGGATGATCACAGCAGGGGGGTGTGTGTGTGGATGATCACAGCAAGGGGGTGGGGTGACACTGAGGGCCTGTGTGTGACTCTGAACATGTAACAAGCAGTCTCATTGTTCGAGCAATGTTAATATCAAAGATTATCTCACTGGTCAAGTGGCACCAGAAACATACTCTAGGTGATAAGAGGACATACACACTGAGAATGTCTATGAGGACTACAAAATGGGAAACGCTAAATCCATACATGACATGCTAGGGTGAAAGGTTCATACGTGTACAACATGAGGTTTAAGAAACTATAACTAAATGGGATATGGTCAAACAGAAAACGTTTTTACAATGCAGTTAAAAGCACACATACACACACGCACACACACACACACACACAGAGGATCTGTCATGTGTCAAGCAGACAGGGGTCAGATACTATGTGATGTGTTGGAGGTTATATCGCTTGGGAAAAGGACAAAGGGCCTTACTGTGGGCTGAAACAAGGGCCAACAATAACAGCTTGAAATATGCCAGCAGTGATATAACAGCATAGAGAGAGACACACATAGACATACAAACACTCACACATATAAACACACACACACACACACCCACACACACACACACACACACACACAGCAGTCACAAACAGACTGGCAGGAAGAGAGGCCACACTGTGATTGACAGCGAGCACAGCTCAGCAGCTCGTCTTAGGGTTAGGAGGAAGGCGGCACCAAAAGCTCACTGCAGCTAATAGTCCAAACAAAGAACATTGTTTTCTAATGACACGGTTAAAGGGCAGAAGAAGAAGAAAAAGGGAGAAGAAAAAAAGCCAAGCAGTGTTTCTGCTTATTGAAAGCACATGTCTACAGACAAGGAATAATAGCATAATTGGATCGCGATACTGTCTTTCTGTCTTTCATTTTATTCAGAACTCTGGGACCCCTTCCCAAACACAGACGATGACTGACCACATTTGTCATGGGAACTTCAGTCACATAAACAACCCCCCACCCTTCTCCACCTCCGCCTCCGCCTCCTCCTCAACTGACTGACTGACATACACACACATACACACACATACTGGTGCATCCCCTCGCCTCAAACACTGGGGCAGAGTCACACTGCCTCCTGGTGTCAGGCTGGACACCTCGCTTCAGCCTCCAACAAAAAGACACTATCTTTTGCTACTGCTTTTGTTCTTCTCCTTTCTTTCCAGTCCTGTCTTCACTGTCGCACCCCCATTCAGTCTTCAACTCGTCTCTGCATTCGAACACAAAAGCAGTCACATGAAAGCTATTGCAATTGAAATTGTGATCCCCATTCATTCCCCAAGTGCATTCATTGTATCACTGACTGGATGAACAGGTATGGATTTGGGGAAGAGACTGTCAGGTTCCCTCTTAGGATAATTGCTGGTCGCCCTCAGGTCATGAAAGAGGAGATGGATGGTCAGCTTCCATTCTTATACCCTGAGTCTGGATCTCTGCTCCAATCCTAACCTGTGGTGGTGCCCTGTGAATCTCCTCCAACTATTGGAATATATGGTAACTGAAAATTATGCCTTTTTAATACTTTATTTAGTTTGATTTCAGATCATCCAGGTCACCTTTCTAGACATTTCCAGTAATTGACAGACAATTCTACAGTTCAGTCCTGTTGGATTACCAGCTAAGTGTGCTCTCTCATCTCCCCTTGTTGCCTGTCTGGAAGCCTGATGGATCCTTTCAGCTCAACAAGGAAGTTCCAAGGAAGATACAGTACTGAAGAGCTGAGCTTTGTTTAGAATGGATCAAAGTGTGCATCCTCTCTATCTCCCTCTCTCTCTCTTTCACACACAACTCAGAAATGTACCGAGGCAGCACATTTTGTAATGGAGGAATGTAGAGAGAATGTTGCAATTTGTGTCTATTACTCGCCAATATAGATATTAACATGGGACATGTGATGCTTTTTCTTCAATGCATTCAATGTTGTTTTAACATTTGAATACTAACCTCTATCATGGTATGGAATTTTGCATTTGCGAATGCTCAATTCAATCTAAATGTTGAGTGTGCCCTGTGATGGACAAAAATGCAAATATAGAACATTTTCAGAGGAACACAGAGAAGCTTTAAACAATAACCCCTTCATCTACTTTTCTCCTGTCTCCTTCACTGTTTTTCACTCATTCAACACATACACACACTGTTGACTGAGTGTCTTAAGCAACATCATTTCCCACTTAGACCCCTCCCAGAGGACTGGGCCCTTCCTGATGCTTGGCAGATAGGACGATGGCTCTGGTTTCTGAGAGGAGTGCATGTCAATCAACCGTTTACGTCAACGTCAGTGAGGCAAAGTGTTTCTGAAAGATCTTTTTTTACTGAGTGCCTTTCCCCTCCATTCCCTTCTCTTTCTAAACAAACTCTAACACACATACCCACACACGCACACACACACAAACCCATCTCCTGCAATCACTTCTCCCAGAGTCCTCTTCTTTGGACGTGCAGTGGTAATTGAGGTGGCTCCCTTGGGTGCAGTGCATTCTGGGTCCATAAGTGCGGTTTCTTGTTTTCTCTCAAATGGATTGTCTCTTGCCCATTGTGTTGTTTCTAACTCTAACCCAGCAAAGGTCCAGGCTCCAGCTGCATTCTTCACACACAAGCATCTTCATGAAGGAAACCATCCGTTTTATTTCCCCATATAGCAATAGCAAACAACAAGAAGAAGAAGTGTTCTAGACATACCTTGAAGATACTTCTGAAGTATTGGTCACATGGCCAATACTACAGAACAGATCCTAATAAAATGGAGATTGGAGGGAAAAAAGTGGATTGAACACTTTGACTCTGTCTGTTTTGCTGATGTGTCCCTGTTTGTCCAGAAGAGGGAGTGATTGATCTGGGTTGACACATAAAGTAGCCTTCCGTGCCTGTCACACAATATCACACACAGGTCCATAACATGGAAAGGTTTATAAAGAGAGATTGAGGACACCAAAGTGAAGTTGTTTCGAATGTTATTGTATGATGCAGAATGCTGAATTGTAGGTCGAGTCAGTTCTCATAGGGATAAATGGCAGGCTAGGTGTTTCTGATTGATACTTTAATAAAGATTTTTTGGGCTCGTTGGATGTATTTAAGTGACATCTATTTAACATTTTCTGGGACACAAGTTGAAACAATCACAAACACTTGTTTTATTTTGTAAACACTGGCTGCTGACGTCATCAGATTTATTTGGAAGGGTGTTTAATTTTCCATTAATAAAGACACATTAATAGAGGAATTACAAATACAGCCAACTTCTGATTTACAATTACCTAAAGTGTATCAATCATGTTATCCCATGTGACAAACAGCATGCTACATAGTGAACTACAACTCCCTATTTTACTTTACGCATTTCTTCCTCGGTGGTGTTGCAATGCCTTCTCCGTAGTAACCTGTCCTGCCCAGTGCGAGTACTCCTCCTGCCTTGAGAGAGGTTAAGAGTTTACTTTTCAGAGTTCAAGGTTTGGTTTCGGTGATTGTCTTCAGGACTGGAATAAGGGTTACAGAGGCGGAAAGCTCCTCTCCAGAGAGCCAAGATGCTGAATATGTGGAAAGTTCGAGAATTGGTTGACAAAGCGTAAGTCTTCTAGTTTTATCCTAGACTAATTCGCCGTTTTGAAGACTTCTGTTTACCTGTTTGATATATAGAGAGACACGTATCCAAAACTTTGACGTCACGTCGCATTAGCAAGCTAGCTAGCTAAGTCGTTAGCAAGTTGTCGCAACTAAAAGAAGAGAGGATCAAATTGAATTTCTTGATACACGTTCGTTTTTCTGAATTTCTTAGGAAGACTGTTAACTTCCTTTCAGGAGAAAATGATACACAATTTTGAAGAGAGGGCAGTTTTGCTGTCTTCCCTCGACAGTGCAACAAGCTAGCTAATTAGCGAGCTAACTAAGCTAGTTTGACAGCTCTTCACGCAGGCTCCGACTATTCCCTGGAATTAAGCGATTTGACTGTAGCTAGCTCTACGATCTTACTTTTTCTAACTAGCAAGCAACGAAATAACTTATCATTTATCCAACATAACTCTGTGTGCTAACATCTGGATAAGCGTTCAACATGATGGCTAGCTTGAATGTCCCCATCAGAGTACTCCACACATTGTCTAGCTAACGTTAGCTTGACATGTAGCATTATGAGTTATTTAGTCAATAAATAATTAGTCTGTCAACCACAGCTAGGCTAGTACCAGTCCCTTGTGTTTTTTGTTAGGTATGAGATTAGTCACTTTCCCTCCACAGTGTATCAATTAATGATTGATCAGGGTTTCAGAGTGTAGTTTGTTTGTCCTTATCTTAGAAAATAAGGTAGAACTAATCTGACTAGAAACTAGACAAATTACTTATATAATGAAGTGTAGGTTAAGACGATTGCATAATATGGCAACTTCCGGGTGTTACATCTTGAATCGTCACTCCTCTGTAAACATAGTTAACAGCTACCTAGTCATAAATATCACGGAAGCCGTACCATAAAAAAAGTAATACACTCTGGATAAGAGCGTCTGCTAACATGACAAAAAAATACACGTCCCAGTTAAAATAAAATTGTGTTGTTTATGGGGACAAACGTCCCACTTAGGCTAGCCCAGACAGTGACTGATAACTCAGTATAAAATAAAGTAATGAGTAACTTGGATGCAAACATTGCAATTATAACATTATCTCCCACGCTTTTCACCTGTTGTATCCTTGAACTACCTGCCGGGATCTTGCAGTCGGCAAAATAGTGAGATAGGTTATCGTGTAATGCAGATCTTTGGGTATTTGGCGTTGGATAACTAAGTAACTAGGCCAACGTAGTATAATGGCTCTGGCGGTAATAGCCACTCCTTTCACATTGTGTACCTATCTATTGTCCTGTCAGGGCTCCTACTGACTGTCATCCTCAGTGGTGAGTAACGGCATGGCGAACAGTTAGTCCTGTTGCACAACCCTTCACTTCAAAGGTTTAATGACTGGCTGGGCAAGCTGGCAACAGCAGGATCCCTCCATCTCCCTCCTTGAGTGCATTCCTCTTAAAAGTCAAACCCCTTCCACTGGTTCCCCCCCCCTGTAGTGTGTTCTCTACCACATGAGATGGAGAGAGGGCAAGCGAGGGAGAGGCGAGCGGGAGACACGTTGTCTTTAAACGTGGGATTGGAGCCGAGTCGACGTCTGGTTGTCTCCTGGTTGTATTGTGTGTGCGGGTCTGGTGTGTAGTGCTGTGTACTGTGTGGTACTCTTGTGGTATACTGAGGGCCGCTGTGTCCTGGGGAGCAGGGGATGTGTGGAGGAATGAGAGGACATGGAGCCTTGAAGCAGGACTCTGACTGTGTGTTCCACAAAAGCAACATTGAATGTCAAAGAATTGAATTTGTATATTGGTGTGATTCAGGCTAACAAAACACATCAATTGCCTCTCTAAATCAACCGGGAAATGAAATAGCAGTGTTGTCAATTTTGCACTGAAACGGAAATGTGCACACAAACACACACACACACACATCAAGATTATATCAGCCCAGCCCCTACTTCTACTTGATCAGAGAAGAGATGTGGATTGCATCACTCATCTCAGTAGAGTCATAATCCTTTGTCCTCAGCTCAGAGCAAAAATACATCCGAGGACACACAGCTCTTTGAACTATATGCAAATTATATTTAACATACTATTCTAATAGGCTGTTTCAAATACTAAACCCAGGCATTGGCCTATCGTTTTCATGATGTGTTTTTGACAAAGTCATTACAGGAAATGTGGATTAGGTCAACCGTCTAAAGTCCTTGATAAGTGAGAACGGTTGGCCTAGCAGCCCCAGTCCCTGGCCTCCAGTGCTGTGAATCCCGGCTGTGTAACCACAGAGCGGGTGTGACCCCTGTCTGTCACCAGCCTTCCTGTCTGGTCTACCCATCAATGCTGCTGTCAGGCCAGGGCAAGCCAGGCCAAGGCCAGGCCAGGCCAGGCCAGGGCTGGGCTCTGTTGGGGCTCTCCTGCTGATGTGGCAGAGCAGAGGCCGGCCTCTTAGGGAACAACCCGACCTCTGACTCATTACAAACCTGCTCAAGTAACGGGGAAGTGACGACAAGAGAGACCGGCGGAAAAAAAAGAAAGATTATAAAACATTCAATACAAATGACAAAGAATCCAACATATGGACATATAAACAATTTAAATAACGACATAATGAACAACAACAATATTAAACACGTAGGCCTAAACAAAGGAGCAACCAATGTAAATGAGATTGTATATTTGACTGGATCTGATGCAGCGTGTGATCTCAGGTGCTGTTGTACCAGCCTGATGGCTGTCAGGCCAAATGAGCAGGGAGGGGGGGGGGGGGGGGGTCCACGCTCCAGTTGTAGACCAACCACAGAGCTGGCCCTTCTCTCTAGCCTGTTGTTTTATCATACGCCATGTCCTATCATATGTTTGATGTACTTCCTCGACTGCTTGACGGCCCCCATTCAGCTGTTGGGTGTCGCCCACACGCTGCTCGCCATGCAGGGGGAGGGACGTGGGGCCGCAACGGGCTGGGTTGGTTTGTTGTGTCATCATCAGGCAACCGGCTTGGGAATTTCAGCTCGACAAACTTGCCAACCCTGTTGAGTCTCTGGTGCAATATCTGGAGCATGCATTTCTGAGCAAATGCTGTGATTTAGCCTGGCGTGATGGTTCCCCTTTCTTTCTTTTTTTTTGCTTTTCGTTTTAAACGCATATATGCAAAGCCAACGTTGCCATCATACTGAATCATCCAATGTCCTCCCTTCAGGCCTCTCTCTCTCCCCCCCCCCCCCCTGTTATTGAAGGCGACATCTTGCTCAACCTGTTCTCCGGTGAGGCCTTAGACGATCCCGGTTCAAAGCAGCGTCTGATGCAGGCCAGACCAACTGGTCTGCGCATTGACATGAATATGAATCCTGTCAGGGTGGCGCGCCCTCCATTCACTGGGGGCTGTGCAGCCTCGACCACGCCCTGTAGTCACTGTCCCTGTTGAGCAGAATGCTTTGTGTGGGTGTGGGTGTGTGTCTCTAATCCCGCCTGCCGCCCCCTTGTGTAGAACCAACGTGGTGATGAACTACTCGGAGACAGAGTCCAAGGTGAGGGAGGCCACCAACGACGACCCCTGGGGGCCCTCAGGACAGCTGATGGGGGAGATCTCCAGGTGAGGACGCCAGTCGTCACGGTCACACGCCCCCCCACCCCCCCCCCACACACACACGCATCCCCCAACATTGTCACACACACAGCATTTGAAATGACCTGTGTAGCATCCATAGAGGTTCTGTTAGATGTGCATGTGTGTCCAGAAGCCGGGACAGACACTGCAGTTAGGATGGAATCTGAAGCATGTACCACATACCTGTGTGTGAGACCTGACGAGCTAGTCTGTGTGTGTGTGACAAATAGTCCTCATCTTCACCATCCACTAAAGGGCCTCTCCTCCCTGTTTCTGTCCCTGTACCCTCTCTCCCTCCTTCTCTCCAACCCTCTCTCTCTCTTTACCCTCCCTCCCACCTTCCCTCCAACCCTCTCTCTCTCTTTACCCTCCCTCCCTCCCACCTTCCCTCCAACCCTCTCTCTCTTTTTACCCTCCCTCCCCCCTTCTCTCCAACCCTCTCTCTCTTCACCCTCCCTCCCCCCTTCTCTCCAACCCTCTCTCTCTTCACCCTCCCTCCCCCCTTCCCTCCAACCCTCTCTCTCATCACCCTCCCTCCCCCCTTTTCTCCAACCCTCTCTCTCTTCACCCCCCTCCCTGCCTTCCTCTCTTCAGATGCACCTTCATGTACGAGCAGTTCCCGGAGGTGATGAACATGCTGTGGCAGCGGATGCTGAGGGACAACAAGAAGAACTGGAGGAGAGTCTACAAGGTCAGTCAGAGAGCAGCCCAGAGAGCGGCCTGTCACCCCGCGGTAGGGCGCGTCACCGAGGAAAGGGGGGGGGTGGGGGTATTCCGAGAGGGTGACGACCCTTGTAACTAGCAGGGTGACTCTCACATAGCGCTGCATCGTCCTGTCAACACCTGCGAGTCCAAATGCGTCGTGTCTGTCTCCCTGCCGCTGTTGTTATTGCTGTCGTTATTTTTAAACAGCATACCTGATGGTCCTCAGAGTAGGGTGGACACATTTACCTTTCGGTTTTGCCCAGTTTTTCTCTTTGTAGAGTTCTGTAACCTAACGCTTTCATTTCAAATCCAAAAGCGGATTCTAGTTGCCTCTGATAGTTTTCGAACAAAACGCCTATTTGTGCATGTTTTTAGGGTACTGTTTGCCACGCTCCACCTCGTTAGGGTAATGAGATGTTACCGGTAGCTTTGATAACAATGTTAGCTAACTAGTTATCGTGTCACAACTAGTGTAGCTATCCAGCTACAGTTGTTTAGGTCTTAAACCACCACCCTGCTGGAAGACACAGTCTTTTGACCAGCTGTTGTATTGACCCTAGTTAAATCTGTCTACTTACAAAGTACAGCATTATAGTTGTATTGACGTTACAGAAGTCCTTGTCGTGTTTTTACATATGGGTGAAGTTATCTACGGCTTTGAAGAGACGGGCAGTGTTCTAACTAAGCAACAAGCTGCGTTAAATAATAACCAATACTATTCCTTAATTTGACAGGTCAATTATATTTGAATATTTATCCATTATTAAAGTCAGTCTATAACATTGTGAAAAGCCATCACAGCTGAGATTGATGTGTGTTTTGGAGAGAACCTTGGCTCGCCCATATCTTAAAGAATGAGCTGTCTGAGGAGATACCTACAACAGTCATATCCTTTATGGGTAATCACTGTTAAATAACTCTTACATGACAACAGGAATGGAGCACTTTACTCACACTAAAGTAAATCATTCTCCTCAGGAAGTAGATTTAGTGTCTGGTTACCGCTGAGAGCTGGCAGTGACATTCAGGTCACTTGTTCACCTATAAGGTGCTGTGTTGCGCCACTTATTCCTACGGGATCGTCTCTTCCACTTGATTTTTCCCAAAATAAATTCTACATTCCTAAAACCCATTTTCATTGGGACTCAAGATACCGTATTTAGAAGAAAACAACATATTTATTTGTTTAAGATATGTCTCCGGATGGCGCCGATATTCTATCTAAGGTAGCAAAAGCAGAAGCGAAGACCATAAACAGTATTTGAATGAACTTCCTCAATGTATATTGTAACCCACATTTGATAGGTCTGTTAGCTTTTCTGACATATTTTTTAGATTTCTCACTAGTAGGAGCTTGTAGTGAGCAAAGGAAAAGGAGGTGAACACCAGGATTCTTGTGTCTTGGAGTTTTTCGGCTGTTGGTCAAGGCCTTGATCCAAATTTTGCATTCTATTGGCCACCCAAATCAGATACATACAGTGACTCTACCACAGCGGTTTACTTGACTGACAGGTTATTCTTGCTGGTTATAAAAGTGATGAAAGCCTGAGCCTAAATGTTTATGACTGAGACTACAACAGTAGCATTTGCATTGCAACACCACGCTGCATGTGGGTGCCATCTAACAGGAGGGTGTTCTCCCCCCCCCAGTCTCTGCTGCTGCTGGCCCACCTGATCAGGAACGGCTCCGAGAGAGTGGTCACCAGCACCAGGGAACACATCTTCGACCTCAGGTCTTTGGAGAGCTTCCACTTCGTAGGCAAGTACACTGTGCCTCTGTCTGGCTGACTGGCTGTCTGGCTCTGGCTGTCTGGCTGTCTGGCTCTGGCTGTCTGGCTCTGGCTGTCTGGCTCTGGCTGTCTGGCTCTGGCTGTCTGGCTCTGGCTGTCTGGCTCTGGCTGTCTGGCTCTGGCTGTCTGGCTCTGGCTGGCTCTGGCTGTCTGGCTCTGGCTGTCTGGCTGGCCTGGACTGGCTGGCTGGCCTTGGCTGGCTGGACTTGACTGGCTGGCTGGCCTTGGCTGGCTGGCTGGCTCTGGCTGGCTCTGGCTGCCTGGCTGGCCTTGACTGGCTGGCCAGATGGTGTTCTGTCCATTTGTCTCTGGCTTTGTCTTCATTTTCCCTCCATCATCCCCCCCCCCCCCCCCCCCCCCTCCCCAGGAAACATTCGCCACTTGTGTGTGTTTGTTTTTGTTTCTGATCAAAAGCTTGGTGTGCGGTCAGACAATGGCCTCAGTGTTAGCTGTGCTGAATAGATGCAGGCCCTAGCTAAGCAGTGCTTAAAGCCTGCAGCCTGCACCACACTGCCCCGCTCCAGGCTGCTTTCACACCAGCCCAGCACATGTGGCTGAGGCCTGTTAGTCCCAAGCAAGGAGGCGTCGCGCTCCCTGTGGCTGCCAGCACACGGTCACAACAGCACTGATCAACAGGCAAGAGAGGCTTGCTCTCTCCTGTCCGTGAGAACAGGCTCATTTCGACAGGCACCCAGGGGAACTCATTCGAGGTGTCGTTTCTGGAGTCGTTAAAGTTTTTTATTGCGGCGTTGCTCTGCCAAAAACAAACCAGTATTCAGTAACTGTCATTCTTTTCAATGTATCTCATCTCTATATATCTATCTCTTTTTCTTTTTTTTTCTTTTTCTTTTTCCCTTCTCCCCCTCCCGCCCATCCTCCCAGATGAGAATGGGAAGGACCAGGGGGTGAACGTGCGTCAGAAGGTGAAGGAGATGGTGGACCTGGTCCAGGACGACGACCGCCTGCGGGAGGAGAGGAAGAAGGCCAAGAAGAACAAGGACAAGTTCATCGGCGTGTCGTCCGACAGCATGGGAGGCTACCGGAGCTACAGTATGTCCCAGTCTGCCTGTGTGTCCCTCTGCATGGGCCTGCCTGTCTGCAGTCTGCCTGTCTGTCTCGCTTTATACCTGTTTGTCTGCCTGCCTGCATGTCTTTGCAAGTCCTGTAACCTGGGGGTGGTGTTGTGCTGCAGCGGGGGACAGGTACGACTCGTCGAGCGAGAGCCGGGGGAAGTGGGAGGAGGACTGGGACCGCAGCAAGGGGCCCTTCCCCTTCAGCGAGAAGCTGGGAGAGATCAGCGACAAGATCGGCAGCACCATCGACGACACCATCAACAAGTTCCGGAAGAAGGACCGAGACGACTCCCCGGACAGGCTCAGGTAGGGAGGACTCACCCAGGGAGGGTGGACTCACCCAGGGAGGGTGGGAGGACTCACCCAGGGAGGGTGGGAGGACTCACCCAGGGAGGGTGGACTCACCCAGGGAGGGTGGGAGGACTCACCCAGGGAGGGTGGGAGGACTCACCCAGAGAGGGTGGGAGGACTCACCCAGGGAGGAGGGAGGGAAGGAGGGAGGACTCACCCAGGGAGGAGGGAGGGAAGGAGGGAGGAAGAGAACACGGATGTGCTTCAGATCGAATCGTATCGTTTTTCAAGTTATCATGTGACCACCACGTGACTAACCTTCTCCCGTCTCCGCAGTGACACCGAGGAGGAGAGAGGTCGCCCGTCTCGCAACGGCCAGTCAGGGAGGTCGGAGTTCAAAGACGAGGAGGAAACGGTCACCACCAAGAGTGTCCACATCGTCCAGGCGACAGAAACCACGGCGACGCGGAAGAGAGGGGGCGTGCCCTCCAAAACGGTAGATTTGGGAGCTGCGGCCCACTACACAGGAGACAAGAGTCCAGCGAGCAGCACCAAACAGGTGTGTGTGTGTGTGTGTGCACGTGTGCTTGTGTGTGTGTGTGTGTGTGTGTGCGACAGCATCCTCATGTCTCGTCTCTGTGCTCCAGGCCCAGCCTGCAGCAGCTGCCTCCAGTGCCGGTCTAGACGACCTGCTGATGGTCGACACAGGACCCAGCCAGCCTGCAGCAGCCGCAGGTACACACACACACGCGCGCACACACCTAGAAGAAGAACATGTAACCTGAGGCAGGGGACATAGAGCTCACATGAGGTGTGGAGGAAGGGGGGGGGGGGTATATGAGCTAAGTGCAGCAGATGCTCCTATTGTAGTCCCTGGTGTTGGAGGGGGGGGGGGGGGGGGGGGGGGGGGTCTAAACAGATGTTTGGACTCCTAGCCCTGATGGCTCCTTTACCTTAACTCACTCTTAATGGGGCACTGGAGGAATGGGAACAGTATAGGCAGCTTTAATGCAGTTGTTAAAGGTGTGTGTGTGTCTATGTGTCTATTCAGGCCTCATAGATGGATTTGCTGACTTCTCATCTGGTCCTGCTTCCACCAGCCTCGCCTCAGGATCTGGTGAGTGTGTGAGTGTGGTGTGAGTGTGTGTGTGTGTGAGTGTCTGTGTGTGTGTGACAGGATATTTCAAGGGTGGAGGGGGGGTCCTAGCCATATGGAGCCTGCTAGCTGATCTGCATAACCAGAACAGACACACATCAAGCCTTGTTACAGAGGACAAGGATGGGGGCGGGAGACAGAGAGAGGGGAGCAATGGAAGAAAACCCTAAGGCAGCAGCATGTAGTAGGCCCTCAGTTGGATGGTTTGTGATTGGGTTGAAATGAGACATACAGAAAGTAAACAAAATGTTGCTTGATATCAGCATCTCAATCTCTCTGTCTCTCTCTCTGTCTCTCTCAATCTCTCTCTCTCTCTGTCTCTCTCTCTCAATCTCTCTCTTCTCTGTCTCTCTCTCAATCTCTCTCTCTCTGTCTCTCTCAATCTCTCTCTCTCTCTGTCTCTCATCTCTCAATCTCTCTCTCTCTGTCTCTCCTCAGCCCCGAGTGGGACCGGTGAATTTGGGGATTGGAACGCCTTCCCTGGAGGTCAGATGCCACCCCCCTCCGCCCAGGCTCTGGCCCCCAGCGGGGTGGACCTGTTTGGGGCCTTGGCGGCCAGCCCGGCCCCTGGCCCGGCCCCTGCGGCCCCCTCAGCAGACCTGTTTGACCTGATGGGGCCGTCCCAGACCCAGACCCTGTCAGCCTCCCAGAGCCTCAACTTCAGCATGAGCAGCTCCCAGAGCATGAGCAGCACTGGGATGCCTCACTCTGTGTCTCAGGTACACACGCACACACACTCTGATGCATGCACACACACACACACTCTCACACACTCTGCCGCATGTGCGCACACACACACGACACGCAAACACTCTCTCACGCGTATACATATGCTGCATAAATGCACACACTCAATCTGATACAGAGAAAGCACACACACACACACACACTCAATCTGATACAGAGAAAGCACACTCACACACTCAATCTGAGAAACTCGCAATCTCTCGCACAAAACATACAGTTTCTCTCACAGGAAGATTTGTTCTTGGTATTTTGTGTATAGGGTGCATGGAAGATAACTGCACATTGGTTCGTATGTAGGTCTGGGGGGGTGGGGGGTGACAGTGTGGAGCCATATTGACAGAGACGTGGTGAGCAGTGCTAACAGGATCCAGATGCTCCACCCTCGAGAGACCCCCTCCCCTGTCACCCAGACATACTGTACCACGAGGAGAAACCAGTTAGATACCACACATTAAACATCCCAACTGAAGCACTTCAACGCCGCGTTTGCATGGGAAACGTTGACCTACTTAAAGACCAACTTGTTTTTCTTTACTGTGGAGGACGCCAACAGATGGACTTCATCTGTCACACTCACTCACACACACACAGAGAACTGTTAATATCTGAGACAAGGGGAGAGGGAGAATGTTAGTTAAGTGTTGATTCATGTATTGGTGTGTGTGTGTGTGTGTGTGTTCCAGCCGCTGCAGCCTCTGCAGCCCCAGCAGGGTGTGGGTTCTCAGGGCCCCGGGGCCAAGGCCATGCTCCCGTCCACCTGGTCCGACCACTCGGTCAACATCAGCCTGGACTTCCTGTCCCCGGGCATGCAGCCCCCCAAGCCCAGCCAGCCCACCCTCAACACACTCCAGCAGGGTGAGGCCCCAGCCACGCCCCTGGGGGGCTTTCCAACTCTACCCACTCTTAAACCAGCCCCCACTTGGAATATCACGTTGCATAACTCGATAGGCTATTTAGGATTATGGCTCCAACACAGTGGCAGATTGTGAATGTGTCGGGTATGTCATTTATGGACGCAGTTAGGGTTTGGTCGGCACTTGCGTTTAAAAATGACCATAAACGCCAGTGTGTCCCAACCAGTCTCAAAGCCCTTAGGCCTACGTGTCTGTGAAGTAGTTAGACATCCACTCAGCTACAATGCTAACTACCAATCCATAAACATGGTTTAGTCAGGTACACAGCTGCTACACCTGTAACAGCGATGTGGGTCTGCTGTACTACAACATACAACAGTTAGGGTTGTGGGGGGTCATTAGAGTTTGCTATCTTTTGGTTGTCACAACTTCAGGCTTCCAGTCGGGTGGTCCAAGATTCTAGTGTCCCAGGTGGGATTTGAAGTGAGTTTTGGTTTTCATGAGCGCTGTGTTGAATCTCTAACTGACCCCCCCTCTGTCCTGGCTTGTAGGTGTCCTGCCGCCTGTCAACATGCTCTCCCAGGGATTCGCCGGCATGAACTTAGGCTCCGCAGCCATCAGGCAGCCTACACCTCCCATGATGCACCCTGGCATGGGGATGGGCATGGGCATGGCCCCCAACCAGGGCATGATGGCCATGGGCATGAACATGGGAGTGCCCCAGGCCGGCATGGGCATGCCGGGGGCGATGGGCATGGGGATGCCGGCGATGGGGATGAACCCAGGCATGGGGATGCTGCCCAAGCAGGACGCCTTCGCAGATTTCGGCAACTTTGGGAAGTGAGGAGGGAGTCAGGAGCGAGGGGATCTGGGGGAGCGACGTTTCCTCTCTCTCTCTCCCATTCTCTCTCTCTCTTTCTCTGTCCGTCCGTCCGTGAAGGACTGTTACGAGCTGCAAAACGAACTGGAATGATGTCTAACAACAACGATCACGCCATGGCCTCTCTCTTCTTCTTCCCCTCTCTTCTCTTTCTTCTTCTTCTGAGGTGTAAAGATGCGTTTAAATACATGAATGTTTGACTCAGTCGGAAACCAATGATCTTTCTGGAGGGGGACCCCAGCTGGCAGTGCGTGTGTGCGTGTTTGTGTGTGTGATGTAGCGAGAGAAAGAGAGGGATGTCTAAACCGTCAGAATGTTCGAGGGTCGTTGCTTTACAACCTCCAATCACAAGAATATTGCTGGTCAGCGAGAGAGGAAGGAGACACGATAATATGGATATACATTCAAACATTTCTGTTCATGCATTCAATACAATTGACTGAGGTTTGATTAACACGATGTTAACGTATTCGTTGTTGAGCGGCCATCTTAACTCCCCCCCGTAGAAGCAGAATAATGTCACCCTCCCGACTCCTCTCTCTTCCCTCTAACTGTAAATAGCCTGTTGGTGCCAGACGAATAAGTTATTGAGTACTTGACAATAGACAATGACGAGGCAGAGGGCCGTATCGATTGGACAGAATCCGATGTCAATCAAGACCATACAAGCAAACGGAGGTACATCGTCAGTGTCTTTTGATACTTTTTTTTTTTTTACTATGCTTAACAAATGAAAGAACAATTGTGATTTGTGATGGAAGGGGGGGGGGGAAGAAATGTAGGAAGCTGTTCCATTTTCAGATAGCCTCTGTGGCCTTTCTTATGGGTATATATATATATATTTGGGGGGGGGGGGGGGGGGAGATATAGCTCAGAAGTATAATCAGTTCTGCCTCCAGATGAGATAATCAGTAGTGTAGGAGCCACTCGGCATGGCTGTGTGTGGTCTTTATAATACAGCAGCACGCCTGCAGTGCCTGGAAGTCAGTTGCCTTCTTCTTTATTAGAAACCTTCTCACCATACCGACCGTACAGCTCTGTAGCTTCCGTGATAGTTACTGTGGAGAATGTTACAGCACTGTGTGTGTGTCTGTGTGCGTCTGTCCGTCGCTCACCTGGGTGTGGAGTTGTCCAGAGGTACCTCGTTCCTCCCTCTGACCCATCCAGCCATGTACCCGTGAGAGATTATCCTGAGGGAGGCAGCAGGGAAGGAACCATCTTAATAGTATTCAAACCCGGCCCCCCGTGTCTGACGTGGCTTCCATATTCTCATCAGAGAGGGAGGGTTTAGCGGCCTATTGCTTCATACGTTCATCTCCTGTCATTTCCAGTGTGCACTTGATTGAAGTGTGGACCACCCAACTCAGGCCAGTGATGACTTAACATGGGGTTTGAAGACACCCCCCAACACACACACACACACACACACACTTACACATCTGATACACAGTAAGAAAAGTTCATGGCTGTTCTCTCGACTGTCATAAAACACACAGTATGTCAAAGGCTGTGCTTTGATGATCGTGAATGCAAGTCTGTTCTGTCTGCAACGACACGTCTATGGTTGCATCTCAATACTCTAAATGTGCTTCCTTTACATCTGCACTGACCTAAATGAAAAGCAAAATACAAATCTACATGGTTGACACTTGACCTATGATCTGTCTACAATCCACTAGTTTCCCATCCTCCCAGGTAAAGAATCCGATTGGAGGAGAGCGAGGGAATCGGCGACCAATGAGATGTAGCGCGTGTGCAGGGCATGCATGTAGGCCTGTGTGGTAGCCAGACGTGACTGTTATGGTGAGTGGGTGAGCTAGCCCAGCACATTCTGCACAAGCCCTGTCAGCTGTGAGCTGACTGGTAGGTCCGATTGTACACTTCCATCCATTTCTTATGTGAAGGAGCCGGAACAGGGCAACAGTCCTCAAAAGAGCCATAGACCGTACAAGACTGGTTACCCTTTTAACCAGTCACCAGTTATAGGTGAAAAGAGAAGAGTACAACAAAAACAAGATGATCTGGCTTGTCGAAACCTGTGACTCATCTGTTCTCTAGCATTGAGGTGAGCCAGCTGACTCTAGGACCATGGAGACTGATGCTGTGTTGTCCTATCTGGTTGTTCTGGGCCTTACTCCAATGCCACCAAACACACACACAGTACACAGCAGCCTTGAATGATCAGTTCTAGGGTGAGGCATTACCTGTTTCAATGACCAAAATCTATTTACTCTCGTTTGTTTTGTGTTTCTTTTTTTTCTAAATGATATTATCCTAAAGGGGGTTTTATGCTTTTAGTTTTGTTTTTGTTTTTCTACTTCAAATTGTTCATAGATCATCTGTGATACGAGATTGTAAAAACACTAGTTTATGCAAATGTTAAAACAAGCACCAACAAAAACGAAAACGCTTTGAAAATGACGTTTTTCCAGTCTTTGGTCTTCTGTTTGATTTGAATTTCACATCATGATCTTTATCTACGAGAATAAAAACAGTTGATTGAGCTTTGTTAATGAAGTGTCTTTTTTTTTTTTTTTTGTGTGCTGACATTGCATGTTTCAAACTTGAGACCAGGAAATGATTGATCCCTTACCTTGAATCTGAATGGATACCTAATAAGAAATCCTATTGAGACCTTTCACCCACACACTCCAGGATAGTTCACTCTTGACAGGTTTGTGGATACAAACAAGACTGTTATATTCCTTTATTAACAACAAGAGACGAATAGGAAATGATGGGAAAATAAACCAGGACATTTAGTCCTAAATGTAATCCCAAATGAAACCTTTAAACTAGAATTTGTCCCATTCGATGTGCGTGCCTCTAAAATCCTCATTTAACCTCTTTTTTATTTTACATATTTTTATTTCCATCAGATGCAGAAACTTGTGCTTTAATGGGTAATGTGCCCATTAAAGAGTAAAGGCAATCTGGAACGTCAAGACAAATAACAGCTTCTGAGTGCCATCCGCAATCTCCAACTTCACAAACTCAATTATTCATAATGCATTCATGAGGTCCTCAGAGACCGTGCTGCCATCACTGATCAAACTGACAAGGAAAGAGCACATAATGGGACAAGCTCTCATAAGCGCTCTCTCATCACGCGTGTTTATACTGCCACCTACTGGACGACAGGTCCACCCTACCCTGACTCGACGCTCACCAGCCACGGGTGTGGGACATTTGATTGGGTTTGGAGGATGACATTTGAATCCCATTGAGACTGTCTGTTGAGAGTGATCACATCACATGATTGGGATAGAAATCTACGTATGAAAAATGTCATATCTGCAGAAAACAGAATGCATACATCAATATGATATATGAGACACATTTCATCCAAGTCTCTATACAGTAGATCGTTCAGTAGAGCACTGCCCTCCTGCTACGCCACCAGGCCAGCGTGTTCAGCAAGACTGGAGGTTAACCACCAGGCCAGCGTGTTCAGCAAGACTGGAGGTTAACCACCAGGCCAGCATGTTCAGCAAGACTGGAGGTTAACCACCAGGCCAGCATGTTCAGCAAGACTGGAGGTTAACCACCAGGCCAGCGTGTTCAGCAAGACTGGAGGTTAACCACCAGGCCAGCGTGTTCAGCAAGACTGGAGGTTAACCACGAGCACGTTCTCCCCCCGTATGAAGAGCTGGTTGATGTGGCGCGTGTGGACCTTCCCGTAGGGCTGGGAAGCACTCTTCTGGCCCGCTTGGTGCTCGGTTGGGGGCTGAGGCTGGGGCTGAGGCTGGGGCTGGGCTCTGGTTTTGCCCTTGCCTGTGTGCTTCCTCTCACCCCCTTCTGGGCTCTCCTGGATTTTCAGCTTCTCCATCAGCTAAGAGACAAAAAGGAAAACGAGAGACAAGTTCATACAAAGGAGAGCAGAGTTCGAGAACCAAACTGCAGTGAATAAGAACCCCGAGTCTATGTCACAGTTCAACTATGGCTCCAACTGTGTTGTCCTCTTCAGCTCTGGTGAGAGGCTCAGTCATGCCACCTACCCGTGTGACGGTGAGGGCCTTCTCATGGTAGAAGGCCTCTCCTAGAAGGGTCTCCCTGTACGTCTCGTCAACATCCACCATCGCCTGGCCCAAACACAGACAGGTGAGACAGGACACAGGTTAGCACAGAATTGACTAAACTCCTTGTATAATACTGGAAACCCACTAGCTAGCTTCCTGTGGGACTATGCTTCCAGTCCATAGCTTGCCAGTGTAAAACAGATGACAAGAGTACATTTATGCATTTAGCAGACGCTTTTATCCAAAGCGACTTCCACGAGAGAGCTTTACAAGAGTGCATAGGTCACTGATCATAACAACGAGATAGCCCCAAACATTACGAGCAACCAAAACATGAAGCATACATTGTGAAAAAACAAATAAGTGCCAAAGGGAAGCACCATAAGAGCATGCAGTTAAACAAGTCACAATAAAACAACATGAAACTCAAAAAGTGCAAAAGTGTACCTGTAGAATAACAAATCAACAGTAAAAAATATTTCACAGGGAGTACAACAATTTAAATCCGTTACAACTAACCAGCAAGAGCAACAAGTCTCTCAATAAGAGTCATTGTGATCCTGGAGGAAACTAACATCAGGTCCAGCCAAGCATTCCTAAGTGCCGTTGTACTCCCAAGATGTCAGACAATATTGGGATTGGATGTCTTACCATGTTCCAGAACTTATCAAAAGCCACTATGAAGCCGGAGCACACTCCTCGAAGACCCTTGAATGTTCTGATGTGAACTTTGACCCTTATCCTCTCCTCGACATAGCGGTGCAGCTGTCCCAGTGGACTACCTTTATGTACTGCACAGAGGAAACAGAAACAACCAATGTCAAGAAACTCTTATGATCATATCAAATGCTGCATGAGTTTGCGAGATGATAAATACGACTGGGTGCATGTAGCGAAGTGTCATGACTTACGAGGCATCCTTGTCAGGACATTTTTAGCAGCCCTCTGGTGCCTTCTAGACCTCTGAGTTTGACTGGCGCCTTCGTCTCCTTCTGGAACGTTGTGCACCATGAGTTTCCTCAGTCTCTCAATGCGCTCGGGGTCCGCCACCCCCTTACTGGCTTTACGCTTCTTTTTCTCCACATTCTCCGGCTTTGCTCGGCCCCGTCCCCCCTTCAGGAAACTCTCATACTCGGCTATGTTGTTGAAGCACTTGATGTTAGGAAAAGGAAGAGTCACTGCTGGCGAGTACAAGGCCAGAAGTGGATCAAACTTATCTGAGCTCACGTCCAATTTAGCACCGACGTCCTCGTCCTGTTTAGCACCAAAGTCGTCTTCTTTACTATCCCGATTCGTACTCGAATCACTTTCAGTTATTTGCGGAGTGCTAGAAACCGGCTGGGATTTGTCTTTACTGTCTGATTCCGGATAACTCTCCTCTCTTCGTTCCCTCTCCTCCATGTTTGAAACAACCGTAGGCAGGCACATCTCTAGCTGAGCATTATGGGAAAGTACATGTCCCTCTGTTATGGCTGTGTCCTCTAGTCTACCACAAGAGGACGCAATAGTACTATGTGACTTTAGAACGACGCGGAACGGAAAAGCTTTGCATTTGCTGCAGTACGACCTATTTTATTAATGGACTGTATACATACCAGCGTGTATACTGTGCAGCCTAGGTTACACATTATTGTTAAGATTTGATAGTACTGATATCAAGGCAGTTCATCATTACAATTAACACAATACAATGTATATCACACCATTGAATGATCTGCAGTTTAACATGGACCACTGAGGATCCCAACCGTTTGCAAGTTAGTCTGCTTGTGAGCTACACAGGTGAGCTTTGATTATTAGATCGCGCTACCACTTGATATAACCATGTATAAAATACATCTCCATATTCTGAGCTGCCATTCTTCTTAACAGACCCTCCATGCTAACTCTGGTCACGCACAGACTTACTGGATACGTAAATCCTTGCGTCCTGTCGTCCGTGGCACGATTCTGTACCAGCCGTGCCAGAATGGCCAAGAGCAAGTTTGAGTACGTTCGCATCTTTGAAACGGATGACACGTGTTTGCGAAACTGCTACATTGTTGTACGACTGGATGGACGCAACTTCCACAAGTGAGTGGGGTAACATACGAATAACACAACGTAAAGGTTACTGCAACTTGTCTTCTTCTTTTCTTTCCAGAGATGTGCTTGAGTGAAGTTGACAGTGATTGTGTTTGGTCATCAGGTTTGCGGAACAGCACAACTTCGCCAAGCCCAATGACGACAGAGCGCTGGGCCTGATGACACGCAGCGCTCGATCAGTCATGGAGGAGCTGGAGGACATAGTTCTGGCCTATGGACAGAGCGATGAGTTCAGCTTCGTCTTCAAGAGGAGCTCCAACTGGTTCAAGAGGAGAGCCAGGTGCGGTTACAGACGACATCACTTCCAAACAAACATACCAACAGCCTCACACACGCTTATGTAATTATACATATAGACCCCCCCAAAAAACATAAAAATACATTCCCCCTATCTCACATCTCAGGTTCTTATTCACTCCAGCCTGCTTTTTTGTATATATTTGAGCCTGCTGCCATGTTAATGCTCCTCATCTACCTATGTTCTATCCTCCCTATCCTGTGCCTTCTCATTCCCCCCCCCCCCCCCACCATCCCTGACTCCCTGCAGTAAGCTGATGACCCATGTGGCGTCCCAGTTCTCCTCCTCGTATGTGTTTTACTGGAAGGACCACTTCGGGGAAGAGCCCCTCCTCTACCCCCCCGGCTTCGATGGCAGGGTGGTCCTGTATCCTAGCAACCGTAACCTGAGAGACTATGTGAGCTGGAGGCAAGCCGACTGTAAGCGCCCATCATGGCAGACCCCCCCCCACCCCCCCCCCCTCCTGTTATACACATATGACACACACACAAGGTCACACACACACGCCCAAATGCTTGTCGTACTTGTCGACCAGAGTGGATGGGAGCGTTTGTACATTCGTGTTTGTTCCCCTTCCAGGTCACATCAACAACTTGTACAACACAGTGTTCTGGACCTTGGTTCAGAGGGGCGGGCTCACAACAGTCCAAGCAGAGGAGCGCTTAAAGGTGAGAGCTGGATCTGAGGACTGTGATCTAACCTCCCTATTGTGGCAGTGGACTCGCTGAGGCATAGACACACTGAGGTAGACCAGAACATTCCGGATAAACGATCAGGTCTAGTTTTGCTTTGGGCTATCTGTGATGGTATATTTGATGTTGATTTCTTTACTTTTTAATGTATTTTTGGGGCAATTTTTCAGCTTTATATCTTGATAGGACAGTTGGAGAGAGAGACAGGAAAGCAGCGAGAGAGTCAGAGGGGAGGATGTGGAAGGAAATGGCCTCAGCCGGATTTGAACCCGGCCCCCTGCATTAGGCTTTAACCTGCTCTTACCCAGTGAGCCACCCCTTTGATGCTGGTTACTGCCTCTTCTCAGGGAACGCTGGCTGCAGATAAGAACGAGATCCTGTTCTCTGAGTTTGACATCAACTACAACAAAGAGCCTCTGGTGCACCGGAAGGGCACAGCGCTCATCTGGGAGAAGGTAGGACACACCCCTCCGTGCTGACTGGCTGCTTCTGGCCGGGCCGTGGTCTGAACGCCGTTAAACCCGTCCCATGTCCCTCCCCGTTTCCCCTCCAGCACGAGGAGACCGTCACCAAACGGGTGAAGCTTCCCAACGAGGAGGAGGAGAAGGAGGTGCAGGTGGTCCGCCCCCGGAGGAGGGTCCACGCCCACCACTGTGACCTCATAGGGGAGGAGTTCTGGGAGGAGCACCCTGACATCCTGGAGGACGACGGCTGCTGACCAATCACACGGCAGGGCTCAGACCAATGGGAGGGGCTCTGGTGAGGGACACGCCCAGAGAAGGTGTGGTGGACACCCTGGGCGGTACTGGAACCCAGAGAGTCTGGACTGTGTCTCGGTTGACTGATTTGTCACCTATGCAGCATGCTTGGAGATAACACCAGTACTGATTCCTGTACGGAGCAAGCCACACCATGTACGAAGCCTTTACGATAACGCCTGGTCAGAAATATTGGACTGAATGGACCTTCATTGATACTGAATCCCTCCATGAATCTGCCTGTTCACTGGAGCAAGCCTCAAGTCAACAGGCTTTCAGCACCAGAAACACCTCCATGCTGCCCCAGTTATTAAAGTGTTTAAACACCATTCAATTGTGTTGTCCTCTTTCGCTTTTAAACCATCCTAATCGGGATCAAAGCCGTTCTGTTAAATGGGTTCTGCACTTCAGATTGAACCTCTGCCAGAGTTGGGAAACAGTTTCAAGTGGTGGATGGTCTTGCTGTTGGTGTTGAAGAGATGGGAGTATGCCAGTTATCTGCTGAGGGCTCGGCTCACACTGTCAGGCATCTGCCTGATACTTACGGTAAACTACACACCTCTCTCTCTCTCTCTCTGTTAAAGAGGATGGCGTGGCTGTGGCTTTTAACGGAACAACATGCAAATCAATATCTGGTGTTCAGAGTCTTCTTGTCTTCCTGTCAGGTTCCTTTTTTGACTGTGCCTGCTCAGTCACCAGCTCTAAGAATATCCCACACACCCCCTGACCCTGGATGTGTGTGTGTGACATTTAACAATGATAAGAGCTTAACTTTAGTAGCTGTAGGTTGCTGAATTTAAAAAAAAGAGCACCATTTGAATTTATATTTTTTGCAGACATGCTTGATTATTTCATATCGGCAGTATTTCATTGTACCATACTGCCTGCTAGGGTTAATGAGAATGTGAAAACCTTTATCACAAGAAACCGATTGCATCCGAAAATAAAGTGGAGGCATGGCTTCACTGACAAGACTAACTGGCTGTGGTATCCCTGTAGTCCTTTCTCTACCCATGAAAGAGCAAGGGGAGGGGTTATCTCCAATATGAGATGACGGTGTCGGAGCATCTGTAGGCTGTTGAAGACTTTATACCGGGTCATACCGGGAATTATACTCGCTTTGCGTTCATGCATTCGATCTCATTTAAGTAGTGAATAAAACGGCTGTTAGTCGTTTAAAGATTGTAGTCGCGTGTATAATTCGCTCATTTTAGAATGCGTCCACGACTTTGTCTTGATGTATTTTCACGCACTGCAACGTCTGGTTTGTATTTGATCATCTTTTTTGGGGTGTCCTTCTCTGAAAGCGCTGCTAGTGATGGTGAGTGGCTGTCCGTTTTTTCCTTTAAAATGAATTGATTTGTGGATCGAAAATTCTAATGTTCTCGCGGCTTTTATAAATATTTTATAATTGCTTTTTTTTGCGTTTCATTGTAGCGCTTACTTTACATGCTATTTGTAGACCGAATAGTAGGAAAGTTATTAATTAATTATAGCGACCAATCTTCGTTTATTTACCAACAGGTCCAGCTTTTATCGCAAACGGTCTACTCACATTAAATATACTACTCTTACTTTGTTGAATGTGGAGTCAGTTACAGTCCTTCATTCAGCCAACTCACCAAAAGATCTTTCAGTCAGTCTGCTGTCCATTGGTTTATACATCCATCGATCAATGGTTATTATCCCAGTGACCTTAACTGTGATTATTGGTGACAGGCAGAGGGAGCCTGCTAAGGAACAGCCTGGGGGACAGAGAGGGCTATGAGATTACCTATCCCTACTGGATTCAACCTGGCAGACACAGGAGGTCCTCTCTCACTAAGGAGGTGAGAGGCTGAGTGTCCTGTGTGTCATCTATGATGAGCTGAACTAGTCACTAACTAACACAATCTGATGATCATGCCCCTTTCTCTGTTCACATACGTCTCTGTCTCTCTCTCTGTCTCTCATTGTAACTCACATTACAAATGTACCACATTCTGAACAAACTGAACAGACGATTAATCCAGGTGTGTGTGTTCTTCCTGCCAGCGTCCGGCAGAGGCCGAGGTCCTGGTGACAGCCGGGGGGCGGGAGCTGAGACTGCACCTGCAGAGGAATGAGTGAGTTACAGCCCAGTTTAGTAACTCCAATGTCAGACCCCCCTATCCCCCCCCCCCCCCTCCAGAACACGCGGGCCCCTGTGTCTGAACAGATGCTGGAGCACAGTCGGATGGACAAAGGGTCGATATCAGGGACACAGACAGGTGGGGGTGGTGGCTGGGGGGGGGGGGGGGGGGGGGTTGTATGGAGGTTGACACATGATACGTGGGCCTTGGGCAAACAGGAAGTGAGGTTATCCCTCCGGTCAGCTCGTATCCCTTCCTGCCCTTGGAGAGGACAGATGTTGCCTGGTGACAGGAAGTGCTGGCAGTATAGGACAAGACACGGCAGGAAGGGTTTGAAGCGTGGAGGACACAGGAAACTCTTCTTCATGGAAGATCCAATCAGAAGAGATCAATCCTTTTTCAGAGCAGGTCCAATGTTAATTAAATCACAGTCTCTCTCGCACACACACACACACACACAGTGACTCCGTTGCGTCTGGCAGACTGTGCCCTTAGGCAGAAGTCCTCCCAGCAGGTGGTGAGTGTAAGATCTTCCTCTGGAGGAGAGCTCAGCCTCAGCCAAACCGTGTGATGTGCTTGGAGATGAGTTAGCACTTCTGCTGAAGAGCTTCCCTGATATCTGGCCACCTATCTGACAAACTGGGAAGAAACGCAGAAGAGGAAGTTGTGTTGCGGTTGCAAGTTGCCTCACTTTAAGCTGTCAGTTGTCTGTGTTTCCCAACGAAAGCTTGAACACATTGTGTCCCATGCAAAGGCTGTTGAAGACTAGCTGTATATAGAAGAAGGCATCTATTGTACTTCATTGTGCAGAGTGTTTAATATCGGTGACACGTCCTGACATTTACTTATGGTTTATTGTAGATTTTTATCCGAAGATCTTATGTCTGCAGCTTGTCATTTCTTCAGTCTCTGCAGGCTCACATGGTCAACCTCTTCCTGGGTTGAGGCTATGGCCTCCGCCCCCTCCTCTGGCTCTCATGGGTCAGTGAGAGGGAGCAGGCGCTCTATGCTAATCAGCTTCCCGGAGCCGGGTCTGGACGCGGGCCAGAGAACGGCCCGCATCCCCCTCTCTCCCTCGCCCCGCAGAAAGGACTTAAAACAGGGGGGAAAGAAAGTGATGGCCTCGTCCTCCTCTCCTCCTCATTCCTCTGTCTCACCCCATACCTCCCCCGCTCCCCCCGCCCCATCCCGCCTTCCTCTCGCTCACGTTCATCCATCCTCTCTCCTCCTTGGCCTCCCTCCTCGGTTCGTCTCGTTTGTTCTCCAGTGTGCACCCCCAGTGTGCGGAGGGACGCGGGGCGGTGGATCATACGTGTGTCTCTGGAGTCAGAGTGGCTGCGGGCCAAGTCTCACCCACACGTGCCCTCCCTCCCCGTGCGTGCGCGTGCGCGTGTTAGGGCTTTTATCTTAATGAAAGGCTGTAACGCGGCCAGTGGAGGACGTTGATTTGGTTAAGAGCCAGGGAGGGCTGTGCTGAGTCAGGGAGATGAGGGGGGGGGGGAGGGTAAAAAGGGAGACAGACAGAGGAAAAGAGAGAGAAAGAGAATGAAGACGTCGAATAAATGATGGGACGGGGAACGTGGGTGGAGGTCAGGAGAGTCATGACTAGATGAAATGAGAGGAGACAGTTGGGTGTGTGTGTGTTTATCTGGGGGGTTGTTCGTCTGTGGTTCGTGAGTCGGGGGGGGGGGGGGGGGGGGGGGTTAGACCTCCACCCAACATGTTTCATAGATCTGGATGCCCTCTTGCCCCCCTCCCCTCTCTAGATACACTAACCCCCCCCCGCCTCCAGCCGTCCCCTGGGAGCCATTCGGATCATCCCTCTCCCTTCTCCCTCCCTCCCTCTCGTTTCTCCTCCCCTCATCTTCTCTACTGTCCTCTGTTTTCCCAGAGGTGGTTGGACTGGAGTGCAGACATAGTTTGCCTCCGTCTCTGACCACACACATGGCTACACACGCGCGCGCGCACGCATACAGGCTACGCTCACACATACAAACACATGTACACTAACACAAGGACACATGCTCACACACACACACAATTACACATACAAACACGCCGCGACTAACCCCCACATACACAAATGCACATATAAACAGAACTGCGGACCCCCTCGGAGCAGCCCGGGGTGAATGTCTAGAGAGTGTCTTTGTTCAGACTCTGTGCTGATGGAGACGTGTTTGCTTGTCCTTGTCTGTGCTCTGTCATGTTTAGTCTGTCCCAGCCTCTGATTGGTCCTCTCCAGAGCCTCTGTCCCGACCTCTGTCTTTCGACAGCCTGTCAAACGCACGGACATAGATCTTACTCTGCCCCTTGCGCACACACATAAACCCATGCACACACACTGATGCCAGCCTCCCCCGTAATAAAAAGGCCCTTTATCATATGATGCAGAGAGCTCTTATGAGTTGCGTCACCCCCCCCCCCAAAAAAAAATCCCCAGTGATGTCATCTGACACCATGAGAGAATGCGACCCACTGACCCTGATGCATTAGCTCCCCCCTCCTCCCCCTCTTCCTCCTCCCCCCTCTTCCTCCCACTCCCCCCTCCCCCTCCTCCCCCCCCTCCTCCCACTCCCCCCTCCTGCACGAGCACCGCCGGCCAGCTGAAGCGAGCCTTTGTCCTCTCACCCCCCCCAGACAGACGGGGTTCAGACCAGAACCTCTTCGATCACGGTGTCTCTGTCTGCAGGGCCTGGAGCTCATCCAGGCCTCTCTGAAGAACCCCGGGCCAAGCCCGGGGCCGCCTGCCCCCCTCACCACCACCACCACCACCACCCCCCACCCCCAGGCAGACTCTACACCCACTCAGCAGGAAAGAGATGCCAGCCAGCGACTGTGGCACCCTTAATGGCACCCTAATGACATGTTGTGTCTCTGTGTCATTTGCAGAGGAATGAGTTACCTAGCGGGCATAGCATCTCCAAGGACCAGCTACTCAGCACTGCTCAACACAACAGCAGCTGACTGGCATTTATGTCCCACACACACACACACACACACACACACATGCTGATACAAACAGAAACACGTAAGCCCACATGCCCGCAGGCAAAGCGTCCACATGCGCGCACACACGCGAGCACACACTTGCCCGCAAAAGCTAACCAAACACACACAAGAAGTGACACAGCTCTGCCTGGACGTGTTAGACGCCGAGGACAGTGAGGAGAAGTGCGTTCGGCCCCAACATTGGAACCTCACTGAGGCAGCAGTTACTCCAAAGCTCAGTCAATCATCTACCAGTCAGCCCCTTAGCTGTGCCTGTCAGAGAGAGAGAGAGAGAGAGAGAGGGAGAGAGAACGAGAGAAGGTCTTAATTAATCTCATTGTGTCACAGCCAAGCTTTCGCCCAGAGCGTGTTGACGTCACCCGGATACAGTGTTACTTAGGAATCATTTATGGACTGTGTCTCTGGGGGGGGGGGGGGGGGGGGGCTGGGGGCCTTAATGTATCCCCCCCCCACACCCCCACCCCCTGTCGTGCTAATCTGCTGAGGGCTGAAGCAGGCCTTGTCTCAGCCAGGACGGGGAGGTTGATTACATCAACAGGCTGCCACTGTTTTAACAGGCGGGCCACCGGATAGACGGCTGCAGGGCGTCTGATGGAGGGAGAGGGGGAATGCCCCCTCATCCGCCCCTCCTCTCCCGCCCACCCCCGTTTGTATTGTCCCCTCCCCTCCTCCCTCCTTCCTTACATCACAAGGAGCTGAAAGGCTAGAGAGAGAGATTCGGGGTTTGAGCCTCGAAATGAGGATAGATAGATTGACAAATGAGGAAAGGATACGATGGATGGATGGAGACAGGGAAAGAGAGACGCAGAGGAGGACTAGAAAGAGATGTTGCTGTTGAACTGGCTGTTCGTGTGCGTCCCAGACACACCTCGATGTCCCTTCCTCTATCATCATTTTCCTGGATCAGGACAGGAGACTGGCCACAATTCTCTATCTATGTTTAGCTGCATTCATCACATACTGTGGGATGGATCATAGACAGAGAGAAAAAGCACTTAGAGAGAGAGAGACAGAGACACTCACAGAGAGAAACAGATATAGGGAGAGAGATGAAGAGAGAGCAAAAGACAGCGAGAAAAAGAGATAGAGAGACAGAGGGACAGAGAGATGGAGGGAGACTCAGAGTGATACCAGCTGGGAGAGAGAGAGAGATCCGGTTTATGAATGAAAGCAGGAAGAATAGATTGCAAACAGACTTAGAGCATCAAGCACTAGGAACGAAGAACAGCATCTGTAGTGGATGTAAATATTAATGGCTTGATAACAGGGTGACAAACACAGTTTGAGCCCAGAACACATAAACAGCACACACACAAAGCTAAGACAGCACACACACACAACACACACAAACACACAGCATACCCACAGCACACACACACAGTATACCCAGCGCACGCACACACGGCACACCTACACCAGACAAACACACAGCACACACACACACAGCACACTTACACACAACAAACACACAGCATACCCACAACACACACACATAGTATACCGAGCGCACACACACACACGGCACACCTACACACGACAAACACACGCCATAACCACAGCACACACACACAGTATACCGAGCGCACACACACACAGCACACCTACACACAACAAACACACAGCACACACACACACACAGCATACACACACAGCACACACAGCATACACACACAGCATGCACACACAGCATATACACACAGCATACACACACAGCATACACACACAGCACGCACACACAGCATGCACACACAGCACGCACACACAGCACGCACACACAGCATGCACACACAGCACGCACACACAGCATGCACACACAGCACGCACACACAGCATGCACACACAGCACGCACACACAGCATGCACACACAGCACGCACACACAGCATATACACACAGCATACACACACAGCATACACACACAGCATACACACACAGCACGCACACACAGCATGCACACACAGCACGCACACACAGCATACACACACAGCACACACACACACAGCATTCACACACAGCACACACACACAGCACGCACACACAGCATACACACTCATACGTCTGTGTCCTCCCGTGGGGAGGGTTACCGAGCCTCCGTCTCTGGGACCAGAGCAGCTCTGCTCCGCGTGGGAGAGCCCGAGTCTGGGAGAAGCTGCCAGCGAGCCAGCAAAGGAGCAGGTGAAATATGGCTCTGTCAAACATGGAGGAGCTATTTAGACAGACCAACAAACAAGCGCTCACTCTCGCTACGAATACCTCGCCCTCGTCTTCATCCGTCATCATCCTCCTCCTCCTCTGCTGTCTGGTCTGTCCTTGGCCGGATGGTTGGGCCTGGGCCAGGGTCAGATAGAGTATCTTGTAAGGCTGTGCTGCAGTTGAACTTTTCTCTCTATCTCCGTGGAGATCTCGCTGTCTGAGTAATGCTTTCAGAAGGCTTCTGTGTGGATGAATGTTTCATGAGACGAGGGCTGCTGGAGAGGAGCGGGCTTTGTCTCCAGTCCCTCTCTTCTTCTCGGTTTCAGACACGCTCTCTGCCGTCCCCTATGTCCTTCCGTGTTGTCCAGTCCCTCCTCTGACCCTGTGTACCGTACAGGTGTGTGGTACCACACGTACACCAACCCCCATGTTTCTGTCTCTGCGCCGTAGGCAGTTGTTGGCCCCCGGATTCCAGGAGATATGGTACACTCCCAGCGGCGCCCGCCTCGCCTCCTCTCCTCCCAGCACTGTGAGTTCACCCTGGGCCGATCCAAACCCTCGCAAGGGTGGGGGGTGGGATGATTATCGAACACGCGTCGTCAGACGTGAGACACGTCCACCATAATCCTTGACACACGTCATGTAGTCCAAGAGTGTCTTAAATAGGCGGGGCTTTGCTAACCACCCTGATGGAGCAGCCACACCTGGAGGGACAGCTGGCTCAGCATGGCTGATGTGTTGTGTTGCAGGGGCACTGTCTCTACCATGGATGGGTCCAGGGGGTGGACGGCTCCAGTGTGGCTCTAAGCACCTGCTCGGGGCTCAGGTAAGAAACTCCCACTGTGTGTGTGTGTGTGTGTGTGTGTGTGTGTGTGTGTGTGTGTGTGGTGAGGGTAGGGACTGTATCGTGTTGAGCTGGGATGCATGTACATTCTGTCAGCTTATAATTAAATCATGATTGAACGTTGAGTGCTGTGAGTGGGGTCGGTGTGCAGGGGTACAGGTCTGTCTGTAGTGTGTTCAGACAATCTCCACAAAGTAGATACTTTCTGACCCAGATTTGCAGCCAGGATGTGTGTGTGTGTGTTCCTGGTGCTCTCATCTCCACATCTGCAACAAGGAAATGAGAATAGTAAACGTGGCACCAGCCAACACACACACACACACACACACACGCTGTGTCTTCCGCCAGTGAGAGGCATCATTCCAGGGCTGTGTGGGCGGTCAGTCTCCAGATGCTTTCTACAGCTGTTTTCATCCACGTTTTTGTGTTTGTGTGTCTGTGTGTGTGGGGTGTGTGTGTGTGTGTGTGTGTCTGTGTGTGTGTATCCATGTATAGATTTACAGTTGAGTAGCATACCCACTGGGACAGAGAGAGAGCATGTTGCTGTAGCTGTAGAGTGTAACTAGAGATCCACCTGAGAGTCTCTGAGCTCAGCTCCACCCAGCCCTCTCCCTCTCCCTCCCCACACCCCACCTCCTGCTGGTCCACTTCCTGAAAGATTCCCTTTTCTCAGGACTGACTGTAATCCAATTCAAATGAATCTGTACATTGCAAATAGAGACTAAACAGTTTGGGGATTATTTGGTTCCCTCTGTCCTCCCCTTGGATGTGAACCACGCCTTACTTGAAGACACCTGTGCGTCTGTGTAGGAACTGTAATGAGGGTCTCTTGTTTCTCCAGGGGACTGATATCGCTGAACACCAGCCTCAACTACCTGATTGAGCCTCTTCCTGTTACCAAGGATACACACCCGCATGCTGTGTTCCCTGCTGAGAGCCTCCGCACGCTCAACGGCTCCTGTCGGCATCACCCTAGCAACCAGGAACGAGGGGAGGGGCTTGATGACCTCATCCATGGAATGATGGCGTCGCAGGGAGGAAAGAGGAGAGTGAGTTGAGAAGGGGCTTTTCATTTCCTCAATTCACATTTTCAAAACGAATTTTCATGGCCAAATACATTTAAGAATCAACACGAGCTGAGTTCTGTTCAAGTTGTGTTCTCTGGAAGCGTTTCCGTCATCTTTGTGTATTTTTCCCGTCCGGGCTATATCCAAGTTATGTCAATAACAACTTTTTATCGTCTCTGTTGTCTGTTTGTTTCCCAGGAGCACAGAGACGTGAGCCAGAATATGAAGTATGTAGAACTATTGCTGGTGGCGGACCATGCTGAGGTCAGAACACACACATTAACACCCACACACACACATTAACACACACACACACATTAACACAAGTGAACGCCTATCAATTTTGTCATCATTTTCATCTTTCCCTCTGTTCCATTGAAGTGTGAACCATCACCACATCCTGACTATAATTGGCTTTAATGACATCTAAGGCAATGTGGGATTGGTTGAGGTCAGGCGGTGGCCCTGACTCATGTCCTGTGTTCATCCAGAGACGTTTGAAGTAAGGAAGTGTGTGTGTGTGTGTGTGTGTGTGCGTGTGTGTGTGTGTGTGCATGGGCGTGCAGTTTCAGAAGCATAACCAGAGCATAGAGAAGACCAAGCTAAAGTTACTGGAAGCTGCCAACTACGTAGACAAAGTAAGTGAGAAAGATGTGACACAATATTCTGGTCAACCCATTTACTCTTATCTGCATGTATCTGTGAATGCTTGCATTCATGTGGTGTGTGTGTGTGTGTGTGTGTGTGTGTGTGTGTGTGTGTGTGTGTGTGTGTGTGTGTGTGTGTGTGTGTGTGTGTGTGTGTGTGTGTGTGTGTGTGTGTGTGTGTGTGTGTGTGTGTGTGTGTGTGTGTGTGTGTGTGTGTGTGCAGTACTACAAGGCCCTCAGTATCCGCGTGGCGTTGATTGGTCTGGAGGTGTGGTCAGACCAGGACAGGATCAACGTGTCGGACAACCCCTACAGCACCCTGGGAGCCTTCCTGGCATGGAGACGCAAGCAGCTACACACTCTCCCCAACGACAACGCACAGCTCATCACGTCAGTGTCACACACACACACGCTCATCTTTACTCCATATGTATTTCTTGCGTCATCTCCTCATCTCCTCTCAATCCTCCCTTCAGTTTCATTTGAAAGATGTCTTGCTCAGTGTCGCAGTGTCAGGAACTCCTCGTGTAGGAACTAAACTGCTGTGGCGTTTGTTTCCCAGGGGTGTGGCATTCCGGGGCACCACCATCGGGCTGGCTCCTCTCAAAGCCATGTGCTCTGAGTACCAGTCAGGGGGAGTCAACTCGGTAAGACAACAACAACAACCAGTTGCTCCAGTGTTCGGTCCTCCTGAACGTCCCTCTGACCCCTGACCCCTCTCCCTCTAGGACCACTCGGACTGGGCGGTGGGTGTGGCTGCCACCATGGCACATGAGATGGGGCACAACTTTGGCATGAGCCACGACAGTGACGAGTGCTGCCAGGCTCGTCCTGACGAAGGGGGCTGCATCATGGCGGCGGCCACCGGGTGAGACACACACACACTCCTCCATGTACACACAGTCATACTGTGGTATCCCCAGGGAGGCTAGCTTCCTAGTCCTCCCAGCACAGGGACGGAGGACCGAGGGAAACGTGAGCGTGTCACCTGCTTCCTACCCAGCTAATGAACACACACACACACTTATACAGACACATTTACAGACACACACACACATTCATTCATGCACAAGCTTGTACACTTGTACACTTTTCTGACATACACAAAACTAGAATCGTGTAGAACAAATACTAGGTATTTAAGTGTGTCTGTGTGTGTGTGTGTGTGTGTGTGTGTGTGTGTGTGTCGGGCCCCAGCCACCCGTTCCCCCGCGTGTTCAACCTGTGTAACCAGAAGGAGCTGCATAGCTACCTGGGCTCCGGAGGGGGGAAGTGTCTGTTCAACCTGCCCAACACCAGGGCCATGTACGGGGGCCAGCGCTGTGGCAACGGCTACCTGGAAGATGGAGAGGAGTGTGACTGTGGAGATGAAGAGGTAGGCCTGTGTGTGTGTGTGTGTGTTGGGGATGGTTGTGGTGGGGGTGCTTCTGGGTGGTTGCTGAAGCGACAGTGTTGTGTGCCCGCTGTAGGAGTGCACCAGCCCGTGCTGCAACGCCAGCAACTGCACCCTGAAGGCCGGGGCCGAGTGTGCTCACGGAGTCTGCTGTCACGACTGCAAGGTACTGTCTGGATCTCTCTGTGGCTCCTCTCTCTCTCCTTTTACTATCTCTCTGTCTCTATCTGTTGTTCTCTCTCTCTCTCTCTCTTATCCCACAAATATCTCTCCCTTAGTTGTTTGTCTTTTTCTATCAGGCCCTCTCTTGTCTTGAACCTTTTTATTGTCTTATCTCTCTCTGTCTCTCTGTCTCTCTGTCTCTCTCTCTCTCTCTGTCTCTTCTCTCTCTCTCTCTCTCTCTCTCTCTCTCTCTCTCTCTCTCTCTCTCTCTCTCTCTCTCTCTCTCTATCTCTCTCTCTCTCTCTCTCTCTCTCTCTCTCTGTCTCTCCTTGCCTCTCTTTCTCTAGCTGAAGAACCCTGGCGCTCTGTGCCGCCCTCCCTCCGGGTCATGTGACCTACCCGAGTACTGCGATGGGAAGTTGGAGTCCTGCCCTGCCAACTTCTATCTGGTGGACGGCACTTCCTGTTCCTGGGGGCAGGCCTTCTGCTACACCGGCATGTGTCTGACTCTGGAGCAGCAGTGTCAATCACTCTGGGGGCAGGGTCAGTCAGCTGTTCCTCACATCCTATTGGTACACTGTTGTTGCTCTTTAGTTACACATCTATTGTAAGTTTGGCAATATACTGTCATGTGTTATTGTCGGTTATGGTTTAATCCACACGTGATGTGTCTAGTCTCAATACAAAGGGTGGTCTCCAATATATAGGTCAGCTAGACACAGTCATCGCATCAAACATACAACTGTCCCGTGACATCATCCAGCGTTCTGGTCGGGCCTCTGGGTTGTAATCCACGGAGATGAGAGAGCAGGGGAGAGGGATCAGGCTCCAGCCTCGTGCCGTGGCTGGGATGGGGAGAGGACTATTCTGGAGAGGCTTGCTAGTGCCACAGGAACTGCAGAAAAGCAGGATGGGATACCATCTGTCCTCCAGCGGGTGGTCCTTTAACACTAGTCTGCCCGTGTGTGTGTGTGTGTATGTGTCTGTGTCGTCTCTCCTCGGACCACAGATGCCCGCCCGGCCCCTGACCTGTGTTTTGAGCGTGTGAACGAGGCGGGGGACTCCTATGGGAACTGTGGGAAAGACCTGCTAGGAAAATACAGGTCCTGCAAGGACAGGTGAAGAGGAACACATGTACCGTACAGAATACAACAGTACCAATGCAGTGCAGTACATTAAAGTACAGCACAGTCCAGTACAGTGTCTATAAAGATAGTCCAGAACCGTACAGTACAGTACATTCCAGTGCTAAACAGTATAGTATATAACAGCATAGTGCAGTAACTAGAAGTATTAGTCCAGTCCAGTACCTGTGATCACTCACAGCACGGTCTCAATGTGTCCGCGTCCACAAGCGTCTCCGTGTTTGTCTTGACCCCCAGAGACGCCAAGTGTGGGAAGATCCAGTGCCTCAGCTCCGCCCCCAAACCCCTCGACACCAACGCCGTCCCCATCGACACCACGGTCAGCGTCGGACACCGCAGGGTCCTGTGCCGCGGGACGCACGTCTACCGAGGCGGGCCGGAGGACGAGGGGCAGGGGGACACGCTGGACCCGGGCCTGGTCATGACGGGAACCAAGTGTGGAGAGGATGGGGTGAGGCTCCTGCTAGGGGGTGGGGGTTGGGGGTGAGGGGTGGGGGGTGAGGGGTCAGCTTTCAGCAGTCTGTTTTGTTCTCTGACATATTCTCCATCCTCCCTAAAGCACTCCACATCAAGGGAGCCTGCATGCTTGTGGTGGTGGCGGCTCGCTCTCTCTTTTACTGCTCTCTCTCTCTCGCTCTCTCTTTTACTGCTCTCTCTCTCTCTCTTTTACTGCTCTCTCTCTCTCTCTCTCTCTCTCTCTCTCTCTCTCTCTCTCTCTCTCTCTCTCTCTCTCTCTCCGGCACTCTCCTTTCTGACGCCTGACTCACACACATATGCGCACACAACCACTCACACACACACATACACTCACACATTCGCACACTTTTTTTCAACAGATCTGTTTTGGAGGAGAGTGCCGCAACGCTTCTTTCCTGCGGGCGGATGAGTGCAGTGCCAAGTGCCATGGCCATGGGGTACGTGTGTGTGTGTGTGTGTGTGTGTGTGTGTGTGTGTGTGTGTGTGTGTGTGTGTGTGTGTGTGTGTGTGTGTGTGTGTGAGAGAGAGGAGAATTGGCTGATGGTTTGGAACAGTCAGGGCAGGCTTGGACTGGAGCCACTCAGGCTATATAAAGTAGAATGTTGGCCATCGTATGCTGCCTGTCGCCCATAGTGACCTTGCAGAATCTCCGCAGTCTCAAAGCTTCCATTAGATGGATTAAGAAATATTAAAGATGTCTTCTGGGAATAGTCAGTTAAGCATTTAAATGATTATGAAAAGTATGGGAATGTATATTGGAATATCATTTAATGGCTGTGAAATGGCACCTGATTGGTTGTGGTCTCCTCTCCTGTCCTATCATCAGCTGTGTAACAACAACCATAACTGCCACTGTGACTCCGGCTGGGCCCCGCCCCTGTGTGACCAGGAGGGGTCAGGGGGCAGTGTTGACAGTGGACCTGTCCTCACCCAGAGTATGACCTATCTACGTACCTATCCTTCTATACATCTATATGTCTATACATACACGTGTGTGTACTGACCTGTCATGTTTTGTTTCCTCTATAGGCAGCCTACTTCCTGTTCTGTTGCTCCTCCTCCTGGCTGGCTTCGTGCTGTTGATTGTTATAGGACTGTGGTGCTACTACAGGCAGAAGCTCCGCCCTCTGAAAACATCCGGCCCGCTTCCAACACCTATGTATGACCAACGGGCTCTGTACCAAACAATGTCTCAATGCCTGATGTCTTAGCAAGAAGCACAGTTTGTGTGTGAATTGTGACACATTGTGAAACTGAGACAGCTGACATGCTGCTTTAACCCTCAGATGTCCAGGACCTACTGAAGTCAAAGCCACCCATGCCAACGGTCATGCTAACGGTCATGCTAATGGTCATGCTAATGGTCATGCTAATGGTCATGCCAACGGCCATGCCAACCCTACATTCCTGCTAAAGAGTTCAGACAAACTGGTGAGGGAGTTGATAAAACAAAGCTTTTCCTATGAAATAAAGTTGAACTTTTCATTTCAGTTGCATTTTTAGCTATTTTATGGTAATACAGAGACAGGAAATATAAGAGAGAAAGACAGGGGAAGACATGCACAAGTGGTCCGAGCTACATTTGAACCCACGATGCTGCATTATGCCACTTCTTTTTTCTAAATCTGACGCTGTGTTTCTGTTGTGTTGACAGAGTCAGTCCAGTCCTCGTCCAAGCCCTTCCTGTTCCGCCCGATCCAGAAACTCTATTGTTCGCCCGACTGTGAAGCCTCCTCCCATACCTGCCTATGCTGGCCAGCAGAAAGACAACCAGCCCCAGCCCCAGCCCGAGCCTCAACCCCAGCCCCAGCCCCAGCCTCCCCCCAAACCCACCCATGCAGCCAATCACAGAAAAGCTCAGCCCCAGCCCCCTCCTCTTCCCTCTGTGCCCCCTCCTCTTCCCTCTGTGCCCCCTCCTCTGCCCACCCTTCCCCACAGCCCCCACACCTCCTCCTCATCCTCAGAGCTCACCCAACCCCGCCCTGAGCCCCCTAACAGGCCTCCGCCACCCTTGCCCCATTCAAAACCCACTCAGGTAAGATTTTTTTTTTTTTAACTAAGACTGTTTTTTTGTTGTTGTCTTAATTCAAAGTTTGACTGTGTCAGATGAGTGAATCAGTAAACTGTCTTGTCAGGAGAAGCAGCAAAGCCGTGTGCAGGTGTCCATAGACGCCCTTCAGAAAGGAAAGACTACTCTGGTGCCACCTTCTGGACACAGAAGGCAGAACAGGTCACTGTCAGGGCTTCAAACATCTGACCTTATCACAACTTGATTTGAAGTTTAAATTATCATAAAATGAAGAGATTGATCATGAAATGATCATTTCACAACCTAATTTCTATGTCTTATGTTTTCTAGACCCGATAACAGGACCTCAGGGAACAGTTGAGAGATTGCATCTCTTTCTCCAGTTACAGAGAAATGATCGATTGTCTCATTTATTTACCACAACGGTCAAAGAACAACTGTTTCTGAGGAGACAGGCAGGAAACAGTGGGAAAACTTGAAATATGTCCTTCTCTATGTATATTTAAAACTTTCCTGTGTTTGTTGTTTACGGCATACATGTTCATACTGGTACGAAATGCTTGCAGTGTTCAAATGCTGATTCAGGTGAATTTCTTTGTAAAGCAAACTGAACAGAAAGTGTTTACAGTGTAACCTATGTACAGTGAATTATGTTACTCCGAGACCACGAGATTAGAGGGACTATCTTATATTAAGAAAATGTCATAACTAGAAAATGGTACATATGCTTCTTGTGTGTGAGTAAATGATAGTTTTAAGACTGGAATATACAGAGTTTCAACAGTCCTAACTGCATGCTAAAAGTACATGCCAATGCCTAAGATGAGGGTAAGATGACATTTCAAATGTAGCAATAACATCATTCTTTTTAGACTTTGTGTGTTTGTATGGTGTTTCCTGTGTTTTGAAGAGATTGTTTGTCTCCTGGAGAGCGTGAGCAGTCTCTTAACATGTCATGGGTAGTTAGTAGCTCTAGGTCTTTGGGCCGTGTTCCTGACCAGCACTGCATGAAACACCCTGCTGGTCCCTCGATGAGCCAAAGCTGTTCAAAACTGTGACCCCCCCTTGTGACCAAACTGCAGTACTGCAGAAGGCCTGAGAACTGACTGTGTTTTTTGGTGCTGTTGCATATCACATCTTGTCAAATGATGTTTGTTTTGTCATGTACATATGTACATATTTCATGGAGACGTAGCATCATTTGAAAACGAATATGTAATGGGCAATGGCCCTCGTTGTCATCGAGTATGATTGAAAGTGTTTCACCCTTCAGAGGTCAGCGTGTCAACATCTCATCAGACCTATGCAAACTGAGGCAGTATACGACCCTGTGCCTTTCACTTGACTTGTAATAAACGGTCAAACTGGCCCACGTCACCTCATTTTCACACCTTACCTCGTTTTGGAATCATCTGATCTTTAGATGGCAAAGAGGGATCTGCCCTCTGCTGCCCTCTGCTGGTCTCTGCTGCCCTCTGCTGCTCTGCTGTCTCTGCTGGTCTATGCTGCCCTCTGCTGCCCTCTGCTGCCCTCTGCTGGTCTCCAGGAAGCATTTCACTAGGAATGACATCACCATACAGACACCCGTACAGCAAGAGGATAACAGAACCAGACCGCATCAACCATACACACAGATGTCTCCATGTTTGGCTGTCATTGGTACAACTGTTTCTCTGTTCACTCATGTTGGCCGAGTACGAGGCGATAGCCGAGTGTCTGACTGGGTCTAAATCACGAATCTGTTAGCGAGACACCAGTCCTCCAGATTAGAGGCCTCTCCATCCTCCCACTCAGCCCGCCACAGGCGCTTCCGGACGGGGGGATAAAAATATGTCCTCCACGTCTCCGAGGCCCCGGAGCGGACGGACCACGCGAGTGTCACCGAGATGGATGTGCTGAAGATCTGGCACCAGCTGCTGTTGTTGACTAGCAGCTAAGTTCAGTCCTTCTCACTCCCTTTCCCCCCAGCCTCCTCCCTCCCTGCCTCCCTCTTCCCCGCCTGTCTGAAACGGCTGTCTCCACTCAACTCTCTCTCAGGTCAGTTTAGAAACCCCTTTGGATATAGCATGACAGTGCACGACAGTTATTGACCCACAATTCTTTACAAAGACTTTGCTGGAGGGAAATATTGAAGTGACATATTCGTGTAATCCGGTCTAAGACTTGACTGGTGGATAATTTCACTTGGCTGGGAGTATGAATAAACCTGGAGTAAACAGTGTCAGTTCCGGGAGAGATTAACATCCCATGAAGTGCTCTTTATCTGCCATAAGGAAAGAACACAGCCCTTTGGCAGAGAGGAGGGACACCATGTCCTCAACCTGGCAACTTCAGGCTTTTAACAATTGATCACAGGCTGAAGGAAATGTGTGTGTGTGCATGTGTGTGTGTTGTGTTGTGTGTGTGTGTGTGAGTGAGTGAGTGAGTGAGTGAGTGAGTGAGTGAGTGAGTGAGTGAGAGAGAGAGAGAGAGAGAGAGAGAGAGAGAGAGAGAGAGAGAGAGAGAGAGAGAGAGAGAGAGAGAGAAATGTTAAAAGAGATCTCCTCACTGAACACAGGCCCTGGAAGCATGTGCCCTTTGAATCAATGTCCTCTTCAGAGAGATAAAAGACACATTCAACTCTCCAATCAAACGACTGAAACATCAAGGCTAGACAACCCCTCGCCCCCCCTAATCCTTAACACTCAACACATGCACACACACACACACATACATACAAGCATACATGTGCACACACGCAAACACATACACAAGCACACCGTATATGTGCACACACACACAGACGCATGCAAACACACTCAAAAGCATACATGTGCACTCACACCCATTGTGCACGCTGACACACACGCACACAAACATGTTACACATGTGCACACACGACACTGTTCATGGAGCTGGAGGGATGTCTCTCGGGGTGACGTGTTTGGTAGGGGGGAGGGGGGAGGGGGGGAGCAGGGCCGTTTAGCCTAATGACACCCACCCACTCCTGGCTGCGCTAATTAGCGCTCTCATGCTCGACGTTCCCCGTAGCGTGTCATTCATTAGAGATGATGATTGGCTGAGGGATGAAACGGACGGGGGTGACACCCCCGAGTCCCCTCGCGGCAGGGGGAGGGGAGGCCTGGGGGGAGGCCGGGGGGGGGGGGCTGCAGAGTGGAGGAGGAGGAGGAGGAGGAGGAAGAGGAGAGCTCACCTGCTGAACCTGTCCCCTACAGAGTATAGTGACCCAATTAAACCTGAGTTGTTTTCCTTCCCCAACTTAATTTCTCTCCTCATCTATCTTCTACTTGAGCCTGCAGGAGGAACAGGTCAGAGAGGCCGTTTGTGTGTGAACATCAATAAACCCATTGACTGATACTAAGTCTGTGAACATAAATCATAAATATCCCCCCCAAAAAACGGTGGCATTGATAGGTATATTAATGTAATATCCGCACTGCAGGTATTCAAAGAGAACAGGCATACCTGTGAGTCTTGCACAGAGTTTGCAGAGAGTTTTCTAGTGAGGACGTCAGGGAGGAAGGAGACTGAAGGGTTCAGCCTGGGTGCTGGTGGAGGGATGTGGAAGGTGAAGCTTGCTTAGGCTGTGGTTAGCCTAGAGGCCTGGTGGAGATTTACGTGTGGTAAGCGAGCCTCTGATTGAGGTGCTTGCTCCTGGCAGAGAAAGGTCGCCATCAAAGATTAATGAGAGCGAAATGTCGTCTGGGGGTGCGGTAGGGGTGAGGGGGGATGTGTTAGTGAGCGGGCAAGAGACAAGAGAGAGGTTGCCATAGCTCTGCTCTCAGAGTCTGCCTTTGTCCCACGTCCCCCCAACACCACTGTCGCCATGAAAACACTGATAATCGATGTTGCGCTGTAAACACACTGACCCTCGTCGTTCGCGACGGTTGCGTGATCTGATGGCGACGCGGTCTCGGATCAGAGCGTGTGGATGGCAGCGGGCCGCGCTCCTCGTCAACCTGCAGAGGTGAGTGTCCTCAGCGGGGCGTCCCAGTTCAAAGGGAAACCTTTGACAGTAATTAGAGCCTGTGGTAATACTAATGACTGGCTATTCCAATGTTTGGCCCTGAAGCCAACAGGGGGTCCATTCTGGAATGTTTGATCCTCCCAGTTAGTTCCCTCAATTACTCCCTCTCTTGTCCTTCTTCACCCCCCCCCCCTCCCTCCCTTAAGTTAGTATCTTCAAGCATCCTTGCGCTTCAGGTCACTAGCTATAGGTGTAAAGGAATGATCAATGATCAGTCACACTGCTTGGGTTTTCATGCAGTTCACTTTATTGTAAACAAAACGTTTCACAATCCTTACAGAGCACTGAGAAAATGACCAACACACAACGGAGACGTCAAACACGGTTCAGTACTCCAGTACACACCACCTGCTGGTCATCAGCCACATGTTCAAAGGGATGCATTGACATTTACCAATTTCAGTGTTGAAAACAACAACCTTTGCAAACATAGTAAAACTTCCTGCACTTTAATTTACATTCTCCTCACGTTCTATTTCCTAAAGCTGGGAAAAGGACTGCACTTCAACACTTGTATAAGACAGTGCCACTAATAAACATCACATTTCATAGTGAATACACATTCAAATATTACATGACTCCCTAGGTGTATTGCACCTAAACACTTATTATATCAATATCAGAGTAGTATACACAAGTAATATCAAGAACACATTTGAAAGAATACCAACCAGTATTGTGATGTCCTGATTTTGGTGCTGTCCGCAAGGTGCTGAGGTTGGTTAGGTGTGCTGACCGGAGCCGTCCGAGTCCAAATACTCTTAAAAACAACCTCTGCTTGTGTCCTTTGTCCCTGTCTCCCCTTCTCTTTTGAATACTTTCAAAATGTAACAAGGTCCGGTTCAACATACATTAACTCTAACACTAAGCCGCAGTGCGGGAGATGACAAGGACGTTGCTGCTGGAGATGACCGGAACGTCTCCATCCTTCACTTCCTGGTCTCCTTGCCCTCCTGGTGCTCCCATGGAATGGGGTCGTTCTCGTCGGTGAGAGAGCCTGTCTCCCTCTCGCTCCAGAACTGCTCCACGTCCGGCAGGACGATCCCATCCCGGGGGCTCTCTCCCTCCCCCTCCCCCACGCTGCCTCGCTCCGCCTCGGGCGGCGCCTCCTCTCCTCGGTGGCCCTGGTTGCAGCTGGGGCTGGGCTCCAGACCTCTGTCCCCTCGCCTCTGGCCTGAGGTCTCTGGCCTGGGGCAGGGGGACTGCGGGGCGGTGGCGGCGTGGGGCCCCGGCTTGGGCCTGGGCGGCGGGTGCTTGCGGAGGGTGAGGCGCCTCCACAGCCCCCGGTAGCCCTCCCGGAACTCGTCCGACAGGGAGAGCACGATGACGGGGTTCACCAGGGACAGGGAGAGCGCCAGCAGCTGGGCGCAGAGGGCGAGGAGGAGCGGCGGCGAGGCCACGGAGGGCTCGGCGGCGCCGTCGCCCGCCCTCTGCGCCGCGTGGCGCTCCCACACCCACACCACCCACTGCGGCAGCCACAGGGTCGCCATGGCCACCGTCAGGCAGAACAGCATCAGGGTGAGCTTCCGCGAGCGCATCTGAGTGCGCAGGTTCTGCGTCTTGCTGGAGCGCCGCTGGCACCGGCCGTACGCCTTCCAGAAGTAGAGCAGGGCGAAGCTCAGCGGGGCGCAGTACACGCCCAGGGGGTACGCCTTCACGTACACGGACATAAAGTCCCGGGCCTCGGGGGGGACCACCTGCACGCATGCCAGCCCCTGGCTCTCCCTCTGCAGGGAGGCGAACAGCCAGTGGGGGACGGGCGCGGAGCAGGCGGCGAGCCAGGTGAAGAAGAGCACCACCAGGACGGCGCCCAGGCGGACGCTCGTCTGCTTGTTGGGGTTGGTAACGTAGCGGTAGCACGCCTTGGCCATCACGGCCACCGTGAAGCTCTTGGCCGCCATGCAGGCGTGGAGGAACCAGTCGGCCGTCTTGCACACGGGCCAGCCCAGCGTCCAGCTGGTCTGGGAGTAAGCGACGGCCCGGAAGGGCACGGCGAAGGCCAGCAGGAGGCCGTCGGCCAGCATGAGGTTGAGCACCAGGGAGTTGATGAGGGAGAGCTTGCTCTTGCGGGCGTTGGAGAAGAGGATGCCCATGGCGGTGAGGTTGAAGGCCAGGCCGAGGACACACAGCACACCCAGCAGGACAGGCACCAGGACCTTGAGGTCTCCCGGGTCCAGGTGCTGGGTGGAGCCCCGCTCGATAACGGCACCCCTGTCCATGGAACTGTTGCCTGCGGTGACATTAGTCACAGTGCCAAGTTTGTCCATCTTGTTGGTTGACTGAAGACCAACAAAAAAAATTGTGTTAAGAAGAGAGTTATCTAAAAAAAATACAAGAGAAGCCTGACGTAAAAAACGACCAAAAGGATTTTAACAGTTTGTAAGCTTCAATCTAAATACTGTATATTTCAACATGAGCATACAGACAGATCAATATCAGTGTAATCTCTGTTCATAATCGCATCGATCAACTCAGTCTTGCTCCTGTCTGTGTCGAGACGAGTTCATCTGGAGAGACAGGGGCGAGAAAGCTTGTTGCGCGCTTATAAAGATGCGCTTTGATTGACAGCTGCCGTCCCCAGCTGACTGACTGCGTGCGCTGAGCTCGGTTCTAAAGTCTCGCGGGGCCAATTAGAAAGGTGGGATACAAGGCACACAGGTCCTATTGGTCCCACAGCATTAAACTATGATTTATAATTACGTGACAACCGGAATAGTTTTTCCTATGAATGAATAATGGTGCATTACAATTTAATGTTGACGCAGTGGGAATAAACTGGCGTAGCATAAAAGATTTGTTGTGGGCAGTTTAGGCTAGTATTTGATGGATCCACTGCGTTGAACGATTATTTATCCTTCGGTGACAACTGAATAATTTGTCCTATGAATTTATAGCGCAGTATTACCATATTTGTTGATCTGATGGAAAAAACGAATGATTAATGAATTGTTAGACCGAGGCAGAATTCTGAGAATAAGTCATACTTAATGCTAATGGTTTACTGAATATATCTGTATAATTTATGTTTAAACATCAACGCTTCAGAAGAAGTAGCCTATAGTTCTAAACCAATATAAACAAGCCAAATACAAAAATACCTTTTTACAACAGTGACCGAACATTAAAAAGCCTATTTATTTTCTTGTATGTTGTTGATGAAACGTGATTTGACCTCACCGCAGAATATCTTTTTCTGATTTCAATACATGTGGCCAACGTTCAGTTCAAATTGTACCCACATGAGGGCGCTCCTGTCCCGCTTTCCATAAAGTAAAGAATGGCACCCTGTATTTGGGAAAATGACTTGGCTAGTCTTGTCTAGACGTTCACCATCTTACAGATCTAATACATCAAACTATAAAATCAAGTGTATAAAATCCACAGAACACTAAATGGTTTTGTAATCACAGTGATGATAATAACAGGATTTAATTACTTTGATTTATGATTTCATTAAGATTTTCTGTTGCGATGGTAATTCAGACAGTAATTACAATCCTCAAGAGATCACCATGACAAACAGTACTGGCTGTGATCCATGATAATGAGACACAAACACACTGTCACAAGGTTTGAACTTGCACACATTTTTTTTTATTCAAAGAAAATCCAGTAAGCAGAAAGACTTAATTGCATGTCATCAGTCAATAAATTCTCAGCTATAAAAGTTTTTTTTTTTTTTTTTACCTAGAAGTTTTCTCAAAGTAACTTATTTAATTTTTTTTAGAAGAAATGACTGTTTAAAGGAATCATACCTAAAATTCCCTGATTTCACAGAGCCCCTTGTTACTGTTTAGTCATTGTGATGATACTGCCTCATATCTCAAAAACTCATCATATCTAGGATCAGCTGAGCTGGCCTCCAAATCCTAATCTTGACAAACAAGAGGACAAAGCAAAACTGCTCTCGCACAACCGCATAGCATCATCCTACTCTGGGGTTATTAGAAATTCAATGCGTCGAATAGGGGACATTCGTTTTACAGTTAAGGGGCAGAAATGTATTAAAGACAGTACGTTATCTGGAGAGTAAACTGAACAGATCCTCTATAGATCCTATTGTACCAAGCAAGGACAACGACTCAACCGAGCGCTCACCAAACCCCTATCCTGCATCTCAGCCGAGTTGCAGCTTGTAGTTTGTCGATAGCGAGATGACCAACCACAGGGAGAGGAGCACATTCAAATAAAGTGGAGCTGAAACATTGACAGGCACTGGCACACGGTCTGGAGCTCCTCACCAGACTGAGGACGGGGTGCTGTCTACAAGCACTGCACCTGTGTCCTGCTGGGTATGGGAGGATGTGCAGGGGGCCGTATGCAGACGGACAGGTCCATGTATCAAACGCTTCATGCAACACCAAGCTCGGGTGGCTGAAGAGTCACTGCACACCAACGGGTTTGCAGCCGGCGTCCCTTTATGAACCCACGGAGGGTTTGTGGATGTTGGGTGACGTCATCCACGGTTGCTGTCGACGGTGGCGACGTAAATCAACATTGTCGACACAGACGTCCACACTCGGACGTGTGTCTCGCTATTGGTTGTTTGAATGGCGTCTGTCAGTAGCGCTTTTGTCTTTTAATTGGTTACAGATCAGACCAACTGCAGGGTTATAGTGCATTAGCAGTTATACTTACACACACGGCTGCCCTGCACCGGCAGTGGGACCCAGGTTGGTTACCTCCGCCGAGCACACACATGCAGTCAGTGTGCTAATGTAAGTGTACTTGTGGCTTCCAGTACTTCTTTATCAGAGTGTGTGTGTGTGCGTGTGTGTGTGTGTGTGTGGAGGGGGACTTTTTAGTTTTACAGACAGAGAATAAAAAGCCTTTTTTTAAACTAAGATTTAGGTCAACATTTCTTGTAACATTTCTTTTTTTCTTTTTTTTTTTACATTCACACTCCAACTCATCCTCCACGGCACCCCCCCTCCCTTCACCCCGGTCAACCCCCCCCCCCTCCCTCCCTTCACCCCCCCTCCCGCCCCCCAAACATCAAACCCCACATACCAAAAGAAGGCACCACAGCTTCTAAAACAGAATCATCATCGACCAAAGAGAAGAAAAAAAGGAAAACAATTACAGCATTTTAAATAAACCCATCGTACCAAGCCTACGAAGGCCTCGTTCACATTGACTTGCTGCCCCCTACTGGAGACACGGAACATGGAAAAAAAAAGAGAGAGAGATCAACCTTCACCAGGCCGGTTCACAGCAGGCGGAAACAATCCCCCTCTCAGCTCCGGTGCTATTGAGAAGGGTCAGGGGTCGGAATGGAACAGTCTCTTCCTGTCCAGAGACGACACCGTGACAACTGTCCTGTCCCAGCCAATAGACTGGTGGGTAGGCGGGGTAAACAGGGAGACGTTGCTACGTCACACACTTCCTCCAGGACAGGCATAATTAAACTGTGTGCTCTATGCTTAGTGTCCCCATATCCCATGTTTATCCACAGACAAAGGTGTTCGAGGGATGCTACATCTTAGTCCATGGGTCCAGAATCCTCCTGCCAGTCAGTATGAATATGCAGCCCCCACATTCTTCACAGCGTCGCATGACAAAAGAAAATAAATAAGAAGTCGTATCGGGGAGGCGGAGTGGTTTGTGCAGAAGACGTCTAGTTTTCCGTCTGGTCCAGAAGCCTCTTTCACTCAAGTGTATTCCGTCTCCCGATCGACCACATTCCAGAATTCTGGAGTCTGAGTCTGAACTCTCAATTTCCATGCCTCCTCAAAAATTCCTTGTCTAGAAAAACTCTGCACCCCAGCAGAGCTGTGTAACAGCAGGTCAGCAGTCTTAGCAGACACCAGGATCTCACCCAGGACAACACACTGTACATACAGGGGATCCATCTCTCTTCCTCTTACTCCATCCCTCCGTTCCTTCCTCCATCCTTCATCTTCCTCCCTCCCGCCCCTCATGCGTTGGGGTCAGGGGTCGTGAGGCCCGGGGGTTGACCTCTAGTTGACCTTGTCCTGGAAGATGTAGAGGTTGTTGGTTGCTGCCACGGCGATGATGTTCTCCTGGGGGTGCCAGGTGGTGTGCAGGATCTTCTTACTGAAGTCCAGGCTGTCCACGCTGATCTCGTCCTTACGACGCTTCCCGCTCACACACACCTGAGGGAGAGGACACGGGCTGTTAGAGAGGTCACGAGTTCCATGTGTCTAGCACTGTTGAGCCGAGGTGGACAACAAATCTCATTGGACAGAATACAGCACATCTCAACGCAGCTCAGGTGAGCCATTGTAAAAGTTGATGAAGCTAAAATGATGGACTATAAAACTCAACTAGAAACAGAACACTTCAGGCCTGCTAGGGCCTGCTGCTTTGTGTGTGCAAGACAACAGTGGGTCTAGGTACTGGGTTGCTGGGTTGGGGGTGGCTAGGTAGTACAGGTCTAGTTGTAGAGTCTTCTAGGTAGTACAGGTCTAGTTGTAGAGTCTTCTAGGTAGTACAGGTCTAGTTGTAGAGTCTTCTAGGTAGTACAGGTCTAGGTGTAGAGTATTCTAGGTAGTACAGGTCTAGGTGTAGAGTATTCTAGGTAGTACAGGTCTAGTTGTAGAGTCTTCTAGGTAGTACAGGTCTAGGTGTAGAGTATTCTAGGTAGTACAGGTCTAGCTGTAGAGTCTTCTAGGTAGTACAGGTCTAGGTGTAGAGTCTTCTAGGTAGTACAGGTCTAGTTGTAGAGTCTTCTAGGTAGTACAGGTCTAGTTGTAGAGTCTTCTAGGTAGTACAGGTCTAGGTGTAGAGTCTTCTAGGTAGTACAGGTCTAGTTGTAGAGTCTTCTAGGTGGTACAGGTCTAGCTGTAGAGTCTTCTAGGTAGTACAGGTCTAGTTGTATAGTCTTCTAGGTGGTACAGGTCTAGCTGTAGAGTCTTTCTAGGTAGTACAGGTCTAGCTGTAGAGTCTTCTAGGTAGTACAGGTCTTTAGTTGTAGTTTTCTAGGTAGTACAGGTCTAGGTGTAGAGTCTTCTAGGTAGTACAGGTCTAGGTGTAGAGTCTTCTAGGTAGTACAGGTCTAGGTGTGTAGACGTCTTCTAGGTAGCTTACAGGTCTAGGTGTAGAGTCTTCTAGGTAGTACAGGTCTAGTTGTAGAGTCTTCTAGGTACAGGGCTCGGTGTAGAGTCTTCTAGGTGGTACAGGGCTCGGTGTAGAGTTCTTCTAGGTACAGGTCTAGTTGTAGAGTCTTCTAGGTAGTACAGGTCTAGGTGTAGAGTCTTCTAGGTAGTTACAGGTCTAGTTGTAGAGTCTTCTAGGTACAGGGCTCGGTGTAGAGTCTTCTAGGTGGTACAGGGCTCGGTGTGGGGCCTGCTAGGTGGTACAGGGCTCGGTGTGGGGCCTGCTAGGTGGTACAGGGCTCGGTGTGGGGCCCTGCTAGGTGGTACAGGGCTCGGTGTGGGGCCTGCTAGGCTGGTGTGGGGCCTGCTAGGCTGGTGTGGGGCCTGCTAGGCTGGTGTGGGGCCTGCTAGGCTGGTGTGGGCCTGCTAGGCTGGTGTGGGGCCTGCTAGGCTGGTGTGGGGCCTGCTAGGCTGGTGTGGGTGTAGGGTTGTCTACCTTGCGGGGTTTGAGGATGGCCCTGGGTTTGCTGTTCTCTCTGGAAGCCTCCAGGGTCACGTCCCGCTTGGTGTTCCGGTCAAACATCCGGAAGAAGTTGTTGTAAGAACCGGTCATGATCACACTGGAGAGGGAGAGAGGGAGACAGGGTTAGTTTGATCGAGGCAGAGACAGAGAGACAGAGAGAGAAATATACAGCGGGGGACAGAGAGATGGAGAAATAATGTAGGGAGAAAGAAAGAAACAAACAATATAGATAGACATTAACTGACCTGTCTGAGCCGTTCCAGACACACTCAAACTTGTCGAATATGCAGTCGTTCTCATACAGAGAGCACAGCTTGCCCCTCAGGTAGTCATGGACCTGCACAAGGAAGACAGAGCCGGGGTCATGATGGACAGATCATCTAATCAATCACGCCTGACCTTGCTAGATTGTCGGCCAATGATCATGCTCGGTAGGTATGACCCGGAGGACCACACAGCGTGAGGGAGAGTCAACGTAGGCTTCAGCAGCAGACACACACACACACTATCAGTCTTCTATGGGACACAGGGCTCAATACATCCCTGTGGGTTAATTGGTGAAGATGACTGGGTAGCATGGTGGCAGACTGACAGTGGGATCTGATTACGTTGAGTGATGGGACCCAAATCAATATGGCTGAATTTGATTTATTCAGCCTAACCTTTATTTAACCTTACCAGGCTGGTTAGGCGAAGGCCGGCCCATGTTTGGAAAGAGGGGCACACACAGACCCCCCACACACACAGTTACACACACAGTTACACACACAGTTACACATACAGTAACACACACCCACACACACACGTGTGGCGTACCTGGTAGGTCTCCAGGGGTTTGTTCTCCATCTGGAGGTCCCACACCTTGGCGGTGAGATAGTCTCTGGTCAGCAGGTAGCGTCCGCTGTGGCTGAACTTGACGTCAGAGACGGAGGAGATGATCTCTGAGAAGAAGGAACGAGTGGATGGGTCCTCGGGCTCCTCAAAGTCTGAGAGAGAGAAGACGAGGGGGGAGAGAGAGAGAGTTAGGTGGAAGAAAGGTGAACGATACCCAGACATGTTTGTAAACGTGTGTGTGTGTGCTGCTCAGTGGGGTCTATCTCTAAGGAGTCTCTCTCTGACAGGTCTCTCTCAGTAAAAGCAGTGGGTCAACAAGGTCTGTACATTTTGTTAGGATCCATATCGATGTTGCCGGGGGCAGCTGATGCATGTGCAGGCCTGCACACAGGGGACGGCAAGACATCCCATAATTATACTGTCAGTTACACTGCTCCATCACTCTCCCCTTTTGCCTTCCCTCCCTCCCCTCCCTGCCTCCCTCCATCCCCCTCTCCTGTCGCTTTCCCTCCGCTCCTCTTCTACTCCTGCTTGCTTCCCTCTCTCCTTTCACTATAGTCCCCAGTCCCTCCTCTCCTCCCCCCTCCTCTCCCCCAGTCCCTCCTCTCTTCCCCCCTCCTCTCCCCCAGTCCCTCCTCTCCTCCCCCCTCCTCTCCCCCAGTCCCTACTCTCCTCCCCCCTCCTCTCCCCCAGTCCCTCCTCTCCTCCCCCTCCTCTCCCCCAGTCCCACCTCTCCTCCCCCCTCCTCTCCCCCAGTCCCACCTCTCCTCCCCCCTCCTCTCCCCCAGTCCCTCCTCTCCTCCCCCCTCCTCTCCCCCAGTCCCTCCTCTCCTCCCCCCTCCTCTCCCCAGTCCCTACTCTCCTCCCCCCTCCTCTCCCCCAGTCCCTCCTCTCCTCCCCCCTCCTCTCCCCCAGTCCCACCTCTCCTCCCCCCTCCTCTCCCCCAGTCCCTCCCTGCCTCTGTTGACACTACTGAGAGAGTAGCTGTGCAGTGTGTCAGTGGGGAGCCTAACGAGGGATTTGGGGTGAAGGATAGAATAGAAGGGGGATGAGGGAGGGGGAGAAAGAAAAACAAATCAATGTCAAAGCGCCGGGCCCATTTGGGCCCTGCTGGATTTGCAGATGTTTTCCCTCACAAAGCTGTGTGTGTGTGTGTTTATTACAGTGTGTGTATGTGTGTGTTATACATTTGGGTGTGCCCCCTCCCTCTCCTGTCCCACTCCAGAGGTGTGTAATAGGGTCCCTGGAGAGACTCTGGGGGGGGGGGGGGGGGGGGGGGTCCCCCTGTCTCTGACCTGGGGCTTAGTGCTTTAGGGAAGGCCGCAATGAACCCCCCCCCCCCATTCCTCCCTCCATCCCTCTCTCTCCATCCTTGCGTCCCTCAACACACTCTAACACTGATTGATTCTAGCAGTCTACAGGACGGCTTCGAGATTTATTGCTGTGGGACAGGGGGGATACACACACACACACACTCAAAGAGAGAGAGTGTGTGTGTAGGGGCAGGGGGCTCATACACTGCTGTAAGCCATATGAGCTCATGCAGAGAAAGAGTGGGACTGTATTAACAGACCTGTCCTCCGGCTAACAGGCATGCACCTGCCTGCTGTGTGTGTGTGGGTGTGTGTGTGTGTGTGTGTATGTATGTGTGTGAGTGTGTGCGTGTGCTTATGTGTGTGTGCGATCATCTGTCAAGGAATGAACACTGTGTGCTATCAAACAAACATCATTCATCTTATAGGCTCTTATCACAAGACACGGCTATTGAGATTTAAAGACAAAAGTATTTCCAAAAATAAACTAATCCATAGGGTTCATTTGCCCTCAGGTTTTCCCAAATGTGTTTAAATATTCTGCCAAAACGCTCATGTGAAATTCAACAGGATGTAGGAGGTTACGGGCCACCGAACACGTCAATATGACTCGGAAAAATAACTGCCATTATTGAACAAGCAGGCGTCTTTCTAAAGGAAAGCTGCTAGGGCTCTTAATGCATCGATCGCCTGCTTAAATGTCAATGTATTCATTATTCATTCCATCAGAATGCGTGCATACGATCTTAAGCTTAACAAGGGCAGGTGGTCATTGTCTGTGTGTGTGTGCGTGAGTGAGTGTGTGTGTGCATTTGTGTGTGTGTGTGGTTATCAATCCTAGCATATTGAGCCAGGGAAGGATAAATGTCAGCCTCACAGCCTGAAGCTGGATTAAAGGACTATGAATATGAATTGCCATCCATGAACAGAACGATCTATCGTCTTCCCCTGTATCCATCATTCCTTTGGGTCGTTTGTTCTTCCCATCTCGTTCTGCTCTCTCAGTCTCGCCAGCCACACTCTGTGTTTGGTTCTCCTCATCTCGGCCTGCCTCCATATCTTATCTCCCTTCCTGTTCCATTTTACATTACATTTAATCATTTAGCAGACGCTCTTATCCTAGAGCGACTTACAGTAAGTACAGGGACATTCCCCCGAGGCAAGTAGGGTGAAGTGCCTTGCCCAAGGACACAACGTCATTTGACACGGCCGGGAATCGAACCAGCGACCTTCTGATTACTAGCCCGATTCTTTAACCGCTCAGCCACCTGACTCCCACTTCCGTCTCGCAGTTCTCAGGACCGCATGCAACACCAGGCCTCTTTCCCCTCCGCCCTTCCACCCCTCTCCCTTTCTCCCTCTTTTTCTCTTTTCTTTTCCTCCCCTATCCGTGCCTCCCCCCTTTTCTCCCCATCCCTCTCTGTCCACCCCCCCCCCCTCATCCCGTTCTCCTTCCCTCTCTCCTTATCACCCCCCCCCCCCCCCCCCCCGTCTCCCTCCCCCCTCACGGTACTCACACTTGGAGTGTTTGTCGCAGAGCGCGGCCTCTCTCATGTCACAGAGGCGGATGGAGCCCTTGCTGCTGCTGTAGGCCAGGGTGTGGCACTGCTGGGGGTGGAACTCTGCCGAGGTGATCACCTCCGTCAGCTCCTCCATGTTGGACGGCTTGATGTCCACAATGTCTGAAGGGTGGGGGGTGAAGGACTACAACTCCCATGATGGATTCGCCCGGTGCGGGACTACACGTGATAGGTCCACAATGAAACAACACCGCCGTACAGATGGTGCGTAGAGGGAGAGAAAGAGAGTCGTTGGGGTAGTCCGTCCTGCATTTGCGTGTGTGTGTGTGTGTGTGTGTGTGAGAAGGATACTGAAGCTGCGGTCCGTGATCTCCAGGTTCCAGAGGTTGACACGGAGGTCGTCCGTGGAGATGAAGGTCTGCAGGTCGGAGTTGACGGAGATGGAGTTGATGTGGTAGGTGTGGGCGTTGCTGAACACCCGCCTGGCCGTGGCCTCCACCATCAGGTCCATGGGCTGCAGCACAGGAACCTGGAGAGGCGGGGGGAGGGGACGGAGAGGAAGGAAAATAAATCAATAGGAAACGGCGAGAGAGATGTGAGGGGGAGGAGGCAGGGAGGGAGGATAGAGATGTATAAACAGCTATTAGAGACTAATTCCAAGGCTTTTCAAGGCCACCGGCCAGAGCTACAGCATGAGAAAGGCCTTGAAAGCCCTATAGGCGGACGATAAGTAGTTCCTCCTCCTCCTCCTCCTCCTCCTCCTCCTCTTCATCCTCCTTGGTGGGTTGGCTCAGGGTGTGGAGCTGTATTAGAGGCCTGACATAAGTGCATGGGAGGAACACATGGAGAACCTGACATTTGGATCCGGGAGGACAGAGGGAGCAGCCAGGGGTACGGGGGGGGGAGGCTGCTGGAGCAGAAAGCTGCTGGGTGACTGGCACTGTGACAGCCTGGTTATCTGAGCCCACTCCCACTCCCTGGAACCAGAGGCTACACAGCTCCCTGACCGGGTGTGTGTGAGAGAGAGAGAGAGAGAGAGAGAGAGAGAGAGAGAGAGAGAGAGAGAGAGAGGAGTAGAGAGAGAGTGAGAGAGAGAGAGAGAAGAGAGAGAGAGAGAGAGAGAGAGAGAGAGAGAGAGAGAGGGAGGGAGGGAGAGAGAGAGGAGAGAGAGAGAGATAGAGAGAGAGAGAGAGAGACAGATAAACAGACAGAGAGCCAGGGACCAGCAGGGCCAGAGATGGCCTGAGGGCATCGCTAGCCCTGCTGTGGAATGATAACTGAACTCTGCAGAGCGCACACACACACGCATTCACTCTCTTTCTCACACACACACACACACACCGCACACACACACATACTGCTTCAAAGAATCCTTGGCAGCCCGCATGAAGCATGAAGCCCCCATTAAGCCGATCAAATATAGACAAAGAAAGAGAGGGGAGAGAGGCAAACAAATCAACTGCTTGTCCCTCTCCACCATGTTCTCTACAGAGAGAGAGGACTCGGTTATCCCCCAGACTGGTCTCTCCTCTTCTTCATCTCCTCCTCTCTTCTCCTCTCCTCTACTATCCTCCTCTCTTCTCCTCTCCTCCCATCTCTTCTTTTTTCTTCTCTCCTCTCCTCTTGACCCCCCCCCCCCCCATCCTAAATGTTCTTCTTGGTCTGTGTAACGGGATTGAAACCTCTCCCCAGTCCCTCCTCCCCCCCTCCCCTCGTCTCCTATGATCTCCTGGTTAGCCAGACAAAGGGGGGTCTGACACGGCGGAACAAGGCCTTAATCTGTAATGACACACACACTCTCATATGCACACATACACACACACACCGTTTCAATGCTGTCTGGAGTCTTTGTGTAAAAAATGAAAGACCAAGGCGAGAGGGGGGGGGGGGGAAGGAGTGTGAATCAGAATGAAAGAAATGATTAAATCAGATCCCCTTCATGGCCCTCAGCCCGGCACACATATCGATCCCTCGTTCTTATCTCTGCCTTACCTCTCTTCCCTCTCTCTCTCTCTCTCTCTCTCTCTCTCTCTCTCTCTCTCCTCCTCCTCCCTCTCTCTCCCCCTCCCTCTCTCCAGACCAGCTGGTTACGGGCTGTGATGAGAACAGGGTCTCATCTGTCAGGGCTGGAGATGAACATGTGATCTCCGTGGTCCGTGATCTGATCTCTTCGCTCCACGCACGTGTTTCACGGGAAAGGAAGCCTCGAAGGCCATCCCACGACAGGGAGTCTGCACGTAGGTGACACACACGCGCACCGCAGCCC
>CM042855.1:5340328-5552828 GCA_023658055.1 Thaleichthys pacificus
TCTCGCTCGGGTATCGTGCGGTGGCTTCCGGTCATTCTCGCTCTGCTACTCTAACATCCCAGTCTGTCCCCTGCCTCTTTGTCACTTCCATAGCCATACAACAAATCCACTAACACATCCATATTCATTCACTTTGCACTGATGATGTCCAGAAGGGACACCACCTAGACAGCGCTTGATCAGCAGTCGCGCGAGTGTTGCGTCCCAGACATCACCATTGTGGTCCATCGGATCTATGTGGGCAGACATACAAGAGTTGCACATTTCGGAAGAAGGCAAGGAGATATAGATGCATAACACCAGAATAAATCAGGCGACATGTGGTGTGTGTACGATCACTGTGTTATTAATCAGTATGTCGTCTCAGAGCCTCCTACTCACGGTCGCTTGCTCAGTTTATATGCACTAGAGAGAACATGAAAGACAGCAATTGCCCCCGGTACAACTATGGACCAATACCAACACCATCATAGCGTACGAGGGCGTGTGCTACCTCAGCTAACTGTGATACAACACTCCTCATCATTCGGCATTACAGGATTTCTGTCGCAGCCCAAATACTAGGACAATGTGACTGAGACGCAAACGCTCTGCTGTGTCGGACTCTTCTCGTACCGTGCGATGAAACACCAGGATGAGGGCCCAGGCAGCAGCCTGGTGTTTGGGAGCGGGCCTAGACAGAAGCAGACTGAGGACACTTACCACCCCCATCACACTCATAAAGTATTCATGGCAATAACATAAAGCAGCATTCATTTTTCATTCCTCACCCCCTGAGGACCCTGAGATATCAGCAGGGCATAATCATTATGCTCTTATGAGGGTCCGCCGCACCCCACTCCACCCCCTGATCTACCCCATGAAGGAGGAGGTGGAGGAGGAGGAGGAGGATGGCGGGGGGATGGGGGCTCTTTGTCTCTGAGGTTGCCCTGTCGTCTTTGCCATCCTTAAACCAGGCTCCTCCAATCACAACCGCCCAGAGCAACTGTAACCTTCCAATCATGACCGACCTGATAAAATTCTAATGTAGTAATATATATTTGAAATACAGTATAATATATACAGTATAATATGTACATATTATGTAGGTATATACTGTATTTAATATAATAGATATAGATATAAATATATATATATAAAAAAGCTCAATAATTAAACCACAAAAAGGTGTAATGGGAAGTGTGAATGGGCGGTTCCGGGCGGTTCCGGGCGGTTCTGGACGGTTCTCACCCTCAGGGAGGTGATGGTGGAGGGGTCTCGGATCCTGCCGTCCTCATCCTTCAGGTTGTAGCCCTCCGGACGCTTGTCCCTCTCACTGATCTTCCACAGCTTCACTGTCTTATCTGGGAGGAGACATCACACACAGACACACACACACAGACACACACAGACACACAGACACACACACACACACAGGGTGAGGCTGCAGCCTGGCACGTGGGTGGTGAGATCATCGGCTCTGAGCACTGCTGTGTGCCGGGTGGGTGGGCGTCAAGTCAATCTGGCTCAGAGCTGGACACAGGCCAGGGAAGACAGGCCCGCCGTGCGGTGGAGGCTGGTGCTGCTGGCTCTACTCTACAGGTTCATCAGGAACACCCTGACAGCAACATCCTGTACCCGCAGTACTATACCCAGTAAGACTGGAGGATGAAGACACAGTGGACGAAAAGGGCCAATGTCGAGGACGATGTTTCACCAGACTCTATAACTGTCTTTTTCCTATCTGTAATGTTTGTGTGTGTGTGTGTGCATGTGTGTGTGTGTGTGTGTGTGTGTGTGTGTGTGTGTGTGTGTGTGTGTGTGTGTGTGTGTGTGTGTGTGTGTGTGTGTGTGTGTGGGTGTAGTAGAACTGGTGTCAGAGTAGTGGGGCAATCGCCAGAGGAGCGTCCATCTGGTGAAGGCTGTGTGTGTCTGCTGTGGCAGCCATGCATGAACCCCAATCTGCAAGGCGTCTGTTGGGTTTGGTGTATACGTGTGTGTGTGTGTGTGTGTGTGTGTGTGTCTGTGTGTGTGTTGTAATAATGGTGTGTGTGTGTGAGAGTGTTGCAATAACGGTGTATGTATAGTATGTGTGTGTTTCTGTGTGTGTTTCTGTGTGTGTTTCTGCGTGTGCTCTTTCAGCCATGCATGAAGCTTTCAATCTGCAAGGCTTCCGCTGGTGTCTGGTTGCTCAGTCAAGTGGAACACATGTAGATATGACTGCAGCAGCCCCCTTCATCTGCTGGGTTTATTAGTATTCTACAACACCAGAAATCATCCAGGGATCCCATTAATCATCCAAAGGATCAGCTAGAACGCTACAAAGAAGGAAATCCCACTGCTGCACAGTGGAAAACCTCACACGTTTATGTTGTACATGAAATGTAGTTCCTAGGTTCTTGCTTTAGCCCTATTCTGATGAGATTTCCACCTGTGGTCTTCTGACCGCTTAGTAAACCGCCCTTGGACGGCGCCCGCCTACCATTGGTGGAGAGGAGGTAGTAGGCGGCGTTCTGCTGCGGCAGCCATCGGATCTTGTTGATCTTCTCCTCGATCTCCAGACTCTTCAGGTAGTCGAACTCAGGCTCGTGGCTCTGGAACGTGCTGTAGACATTGTACTCTCCTCGCCTCTGTGGCTGGCTCTTGCTCTGGGGGAGGGAAAGACCAAGTACAGAGAGAGACGTAAACATGGATAAGCCGAGAGAAGCAAGGCTTGGGGGTTAGCGCGCGTGTGCTGTTGGAAGGAAATGAGTCTCGTATTTACATGATCTGTGCGCGTGTTTACATTGCAGAACGCGGGCTTCTGCATTGATAATGCACAATCCGTTTCTAATCTCGGGGTGTTGCATGCTGGGTAGTGTAGTTTACCTCCTGCTCTCTCTGGAAGACGACCACTCTTCCTCCTTTATCCCCTGTGGCCAGGAGCTCCCCCGACGAGTTAAACTCCACCGTCGAGATAATGTCAGCTAGGGAGGACAGGACAGAGATAAGGTCAGTTGGGACAAAGGAATACAACGTCAGCTACAGGAGACAGGACAGAGATGATGTCGGCGAGGACAAAAGGAAATATGATGGCAGCTAGGATATCGAGAGATCATGTCAACTGGAGCACAGTAGAGGCATAAACATACAGGACAAAAGGCAACACGAAGCCAGCTAGGATTTAAAGGCATCTTGGAAATGATGAGGAGAATGTCAGCTAGGATATAGGAGAGACCATGTCAATCAGTAGACAGAACAGGGGATAGGACAAGGGGACAGGGACAGAAGAACATGCGTGTCAATGGGGAGAGAGCCTCCTCGACTAGCTACACCACGTCATGAATGTGAGCGGAACAAAGAATGACATCATCATGACACATCTTGGAGACAATAAACCTTTTCTCCTACAGATTCCCATTCCCATGTCCCCATTGTATCAGTCTGGGAGGCCATTGTGCTTGTGACTGACTGGAATCTTCCAAGCTGAGGGAGTGACCCCAGGAGGACTCTCCAGAACACTGGTGACCCAGATAAATGAGTTATGAACAGGCAGCAGAGAGAGAGCTGGCTGGCTGGCTAGCTGTCTGGAGGACTAGATTGCTGGCTGGCTGATTGTGTTATTGCTCAATAATGTAGGACAGCGCCAGCCTGCCGACTAGCAAAATGTCAGCCAGGAACTCGTAGCTAGTAGCAAATCTAAAACCATTAGGCTACCTTCATCTTCAACATTTAGTCCTTTAGCAGACGCTCTTATCCAGAGCGACAGCTTTGTTGTTGCCGTTGCTTTAAATGTTCTTTAAAAAAGGTCATATCAGATCCGCCTACAGGTAAATCGTAGAATAAGACATGTCTGTGACAAAGCACTGCTTCTGTCTCCACCTACAGAGAGATGCCTCGGTGGTGATGGACAGCGCCCGGTGCTAGCGGTGCTAACTGGCACAGCTCTGGGAAGGAGACACACGCTGGCCTGGCTCCCACAGCAACAGATCGACAGATAAAGCTCCCGTATGGGAGGACAATGACTTCAGCCGTATCACCACACAGCAGAGAGAGAGAGAGACGGAGAGAGAGGACGAGGGAGAGCGAAAGCGGGAGAGTTTTCAACCCCCTACACCCTCCGTGGGCCCGATACTGGCTGAGCCGCAAGAAGGAGACCGGGAGCGTTGCCATGGAGACGGTTTCTGTCTCTAGCGGCAGTGCGTGAGCGTGTGTGCTTGTGTGACTGTGTGTGTGTGTCTGTGTGTGCCAATAGCCCTCTGACTTAGTTGCTGATGGTAGCAGTAATCCGGCAGACATAGAGAAAGAGCTGCAATAACTGTGCAATGCAGTCTGGAGTCATGTGTGAAGGGGACAGGCAGGTGTGGGTGGGTGGGTGGACAGGGCTGGGTGGAGGTAGACCTTGACATAGATTGTAAGAGAGAATAACAAGACTGTGTGTGTGTGTGTGTGTGTGTGTGTGTGTGTGTGTGTGTGTGTGTGTGTGTGTGTGTGTGTGTGTGTGTGTGTGTGTGTGTGTGTGTGTGTGTGTGTGTGTGTGTGTGTGTGTGCGTGCGTGTGTGTGTGTGTGTGAGAGAGTGTGTGTTACGTGTGAGTGTCCCGCGTGCGATCGCCTGCGCGGGTGTGTGTCTTGTGTGTGTGATCGCATTTGAGTGAGTGCAATTGCACGTGTGTGTGTGTGTGTGAGTGTGTGTGTGTGAGAGAGAGGAGTGTTCCGTCCTAGCAGCACGCTGATGGGACTGCAAGCTGAGCGGAGTGTGCCTCACCACAATGTGTGGATGATGAGGTGAGGGAGGGGGGGCTCCACTGATCACATTAGAATCTGGAGCCTAACCACATTTCCCTGACAAGACTCACTCTGACCCTATTACAGCCAGGGAATATCCCACTGACACACCTTATTGTTCTCTGAGGCACACACTCTCCTGAGATAATACACGCACACACACACACACACACACTCTCCTGAGATAATACACACACACACACACACTCTCCTGAGATAATACACGCACACAGACACACACGCACACCCCATAAGCCCTCACTCACACACACACACACACACACACACAGCTCCCAATCTCATCAGTCATTGGTGTGAATCGAAAAGAAACAGCTTAGCCTGGGACTCTTTTAGTCATCCCTCTCTTTATTCTCCTTCTTTCCTCCCTCCCTCTCTCTCTCTCTCTCTCTCTCTTATCCCTCTTCCTGTGTCTCTCCCACATCCCTATCTTTCTCTCGTTTTCTCTTTTCTTCTTCTCTGTCTCTTTCTTCTTTTACTGTCCACACTCTCCTCCCTCCCTCCCTCCCTCCCTCCCTACCTCCCTCCCTCTCTTCTTCTTTCTCTCTCCAGTCTAATCATTAACACATTAAGCCACTGAGGGGAAGACGTAATTAATGAAGGCTTTTCAAATGAGTTTACACACCAATACGTCCTTCAATCATCTGAGAGGATGGAGCTTCAGGAAGGGGCCCAGGAGCACATGCGGGTCACGATACACAACTTCTCTTCAAGAAGCTCGTCTACCTCTTTACCTAAATAAACATCCTTCCAGAGTCAGATACTAGAGGCAGCCTAGTAAGCTGTTCTGATCAATGGGTTATTCTCTCTAAATCAACACACACACACACACACATACACACACTCCACAGGCAGCCTGTACCAGAATAAAGCTAATAAATCCTGTGGCCAGCCAGGTCTGACACAGGCAGGTCAGTGGGTCTCGAGACATCACAGAGGAGCTCCCTGATAACACACATCCATCACCAGTAACAACAAACGGTGTGTCTGTGCGTGTGTCTGTGTGTGTCTGTGTGTGTCTGTGTGTCTGTGTGTGTGTGTGTGTGTGTGTGTCTGTGTGTGTGTGTGTGGTCGGTATAGCTCCCCTTCACAGCTCTCAATGTACAGATTTAATCTCCTAGAGCCTTCGCACACATAGAAGTGGCACATGACATATAGAATATAGAAAATGGACGAACATAGAAATGCAGAGTATGTACTATGGCATGCAGGATTTAGAATATGGACTGTGGCATATAGAATATAGAATATGGACTATAGCACACAGAATATTAGGCACATTGAATATGGCAGACAAAACTTGGAATATGGAATATAGCCTTTAGTATTGGGGTGAGAGAAACTGCATGAAAACACAGATATAAATTGATTTTCGAATGAGAAACTGGCAAAGCAGAAACCGATTAGCCAACCGAAGAGGAGAAAGTGAATTGCTTTTGCGGAGCTTTGTCCTTCAATATCTTCTCCCCGTTAGACGGAGAACAGAACTCTCACCAGACCGAATGAAATCATATTGAGAGCAGACTGCTTTTGTCTGGCACTCCGACTCAGCAGTGGAGAGAGGTGAGAGGTCCTAACTAGGTCAATACGGGATTGCACAGTGGAGGCAGACACGAACGCTAGCGAAAATAGCCACGCACACACACACGCGCGCACACACGTCGGATAACCTCAAACACATAACCTCTCAGATAGCACCAACGCAAAGAGGTTGTGTACGTGTAAAGCACCACCTTCCCCAAAATGGCGTGCCTGTGCTGAAAGCCGGTTGCATAAGGGTGCTGTAATTCCAGGTAGGGGAGAAGGAAACTGGTGAGTGGTGCCGTGTAAATGCTTTGTTAGCTTCAGACACAGAGAGAGGATTAGAGCACTTGAACTGAGAAGCCTGCGTCAAAGGATCAGTCTGGGGGATATTTCAGGAGCTCTCTCCTTCTCTCTTTCCAGCTCTCTCTATCCTTCACTCTCTTTTTCTCTCTGGCTTTTCATTTCCTTCTCTGTCTCATTCCCTCTCCTATATCTCTCTCCTTTTCTGTCTAACGCTCTATCTCTTTTTCTCTGTCTGTGTGTTTCTCTCTCTCTCTCTCCTTCGTTCTCAACATGTATCTCACTCTTTTGCACAGGTATTTCTAATATGACCACGTAGCCTTTCCTCAATGAGATGTACACAGCTATCTTTTCTAAGAAAGGCCGATCAACCAGGCGAGCTGGTTCAGTCACATCTGAGCTCAACACAATAGAGCAGCACACAAGGCAGCTGTGTTTCATCTAAGGGCTGGAGTGAACCAGCTAATTAACCTGCTTTCTGTTGAATCAGTCCCCTGAGACGGAGACAGGATGTGTGTGTGTGTGTATGGGGGTGTGTGTGTGGTGTGTGTGTGTGTGTGTGTGTGGTGTGTGTGTGAAGTGTGTCACTATCCAGGGACTGAGGGTGAGATGGGCTAGACATGTTATACTGCTCCACATCTCTCACTCCATTAACACATCACTAATCCGAATTGAACCAGAGACAAAACATTAGATAGAGACAGGGGAGGAGATGAGACAGAGAAAGGGAGAGAGAGAGAGAGAGAGAGAGAGAGAGAGAGAGAGAGAGAGAGAGAGAGAGAGAGAGAGAGAGAGAGAGAGAGAGAGAGAGAGAGAGAGGCTCAGAAAATAAGAAGATACAAAAGAGCTCAACTGACTGTAGTAAGGGACACAAAGCCTATGTCTCTCTGCCTCCCTCTCACTCTCTCTTTCTCTCTGAGCACTTCATCCTGTCCAATCCTTTCCATAAACAAAGTCCATTGTATAAAGGTTACAGTGATTCTAAGCCAAGGTGTCTTCTGTCTGCACTGCATGTACAGAACTCTGACTGCGTGGAGCAGTGACCTTCCCATCACAAAGCCTAACATTCTCAACTTGCTCCCCCCCCCCCCCACCCCCATCCCCTCCAACAGAACACAACCCCACAAAGGTCTCCCATTACGGGGTGCAAGAAGGTCAACCACCGCTAGCCTCCAGGCTAGCAAAAAGGTAGTAGCACACACATTATGTTAAACGCACACATTCATCACCATAAGACTGCAAAGCTATGGTGAAAACAGAGAGCTATGTGGGGACACTTCGCGTTTGAGGAATTTCACGCTTCAGCATTTTGCTACAGTGGAATTAGCCATTGCGTTCTTTCATAAATTCTCATTAATGTTTCATTTCACTGCAGCTAATCAGGAGAGGAAAGCAGCTGGTGAGGAAGGACTGTGACTTGTCGGAACCTCGCAGCTTGCAGCGAACATCTCACACACGCCTATCAACACACACACACACACACACAAAAGTAGTTACATGCAAACATCCCCCTTCCCGATGTTTTGCGATGTGTCGAGGCAAGGCCCAACATTTTGAGTGTTTCCTAGTGAATAATGAATGGAGCCGGGGGGGGGGGGGGGGCGGGGGGGTTAGGAGGCGAGTTCGGTCTTTCATGATGGCATGCTAAAATGTGGCCCGGGGGCCGTTTGCCTTGGCTCCACAGTCTCGTCTCTCATCAGCACCAGTAGCGCAGGCTGAAAGTCATCTGCTACGAGCATGCATCAGTATTCAGCGGCTCACTAACAACAGTACACATCACAGAGAAGAGAGAGAGACAGAGAAACGGGGGGGGGGGATGAAATAGAGAGGGAGAAACTAAAGAAAGAAACAGAGAGAGGTGGGGGAGGGAGAGAGAGAGAGTTAGAGAGAGAGGCAGGGAGAGAGAGAGAGAGAGAGAGAGAACGATGAAAGAGGAGAGGGATAGCGGGTGGAAAAGATGACATGTCACACCAATAGATCAGGGGTCATTGTTCCGCTGGCTAAATTGTAAGGGACCAGAAATCAATGCTACGCCCGCCATTAGGGCTGGCTCACAGGGCCAAAGCCCTCGTAGATGTTTCCAAACCTCGCTGTTCTCCATGGGGGGAGCTCATCCATTCAAAGATGCACTTGGTGGTTCACAGTGGGCTTTCTAGAACATCTAAAACATCTGGTGATGAATCTTTGTAGGGGCGAACAGTGTAACACACCATTAACCATACACAGCACAAATGCAGATGTAGACACCACACACACCAAGCCCTACCCCCACTTACACAGACACACACACACACACAGACCACCCGGCCCCTCCCGCGCACACACAGCAGGGCAATTCATTCTATCGCCATTAGCAACGTGTCATATGCAGAACGCTGTTGTATGCAAATCAGCGAGAATTCGTATTTCCTCCAGACAAGGATCTCTCCATTTCAAAACTCTCTCTCTGTCTGCCATTTACAGCTCCATTTGGGATCGCCAACATGTGTCGGCCAATACACCCAGTAGCCTCACACCCGTGGTCTTGTATGTAACAGGCTCGATACACACGCGCCACACCCACAAACCCACTGGGCCTTGGGATTGGTGCATAGCCACGGTCAAAGGTGAATGTGTGACATCATTAAAATGGGACATTGGAAAATGTCCTCCTGCTCAGTGTAACCAATGCCTGAGGGAACTCCCCAACACCTTCCTGTTCAACTGGGGGCCTGTGTGTGTATGTCTGTGTGTGTGTGTGGGGGGGGAGGGGTTGTGTGTGTGTGAATGTGTGTGTATGTGTGTGAATATGTGTGTATGTGTGTGTATGTGTGGGTGTCTGTGTGTGTGTGGGGGGGGTTGTGTGTGTGTGAATGTATGTGGGTGTATGTGTGGGTGTGTGTGTGCGTGGGTGGGTGGGTGTAAGTGTGTGTGAACGTGCACTCGTGGACGCATGAGTGCGTGTCCAAACTTGCTTGCTCGTGCGTGCGTGTGCGTGTGTGTCTGAGTAGGTGCGGTCCCATCCACATCTCTGCACAAGAGCTCTTGTGTTTGTCTCATCAGCGGGGGGATTTACGGGCCTGGAGGACAGACCCAGACAGCGCTGGTCTGATCCCTGCTGCGGACCCACTCACACCCTCAGGCCTGCAGCCAGGAACAGAGTGGACACACACATCGCTGATATACGAGGCATGACAATCGGCCGTAAATCAGAGCCGTAAAGAACACAAAGATGCAGACCCTCCTACATGGGCTTCCCAGCTGGGCCCCGGCCCAGACTGTCCTCATCAGCAGAGAGGACCTGGGATTTACAGCCTCTCTCGTCCTCCCCTTTCTCTCACCGCTCGCCTCTCTCTGTCTTTCTCTCTCTGACTCAGCCTCTCTCTGTCTGATCCATGTATGTCGTGCAGACACTTAGAAACCACACACGCACGCACACACACAGACACACACTTTGCCTCTCTGGTTTTCGCCCTGTCCTCTAGTCCTGCAGTGGCCCCTGAAATCTGATCTGGACTCTCTCCGGGAGGTTCTGATGTAGGGATGGGTGACATCGATCCACCTTGCAGTCCTCTAACCACCTTCCAACTGTCCTGCATCTTCACTCCAACCACCCCCCCCCCCTACACCCACCTCCCCTTGAACCCAACACTGCAAACATCCAACAATAGAGAGCTCTAGACGTCGCCGCAGAAACAGAAGAGGGCTCTCAAAGACCCTTCCTAGCAACTTCTAACCGTGCTGTTTGGAACGTCTTCACCAAAAGAAGCCATCCATCCCTCTGGGTGACAGAGCTCCACTGCCGACCCCACAACCTGATGATGCTCCCCTCTGGTGAACGCTCTCTAGAAGCACTGACCGGGTACACCTCACCCACACATGTGGATGAACTGATCTGGTAGAAGAACAGCTTCATGGGGACATTTAAATAGCAAAGAAAGCTTTCAGAGAGCCCTCATAAAATGTATTCATGTTCCTGGTGGACCAATTCCAGTGGTCAATGGGGCAGAATGCGGACGCAGCCAGCAGGCTTAATCAATGGACATGATCAGTGACGGGGGATGAACATCCTAATGAGAAACGGTCTAACGACAGGCTTAATGATATCTGTAAATCCTGATGCAGATCAATGATCTGACGAAAGCCAGGCTAGTAGGAGAGCAGGTTGGCATAATACACTGAACATCCAACCCAGTACATGTGAGCTAATGAGGGAGCTCTGGCAGGACGACACACATCCTGTGAGTCCTGCTCCTGGATATCCAATCAAGCCAGATCAGAATGTCTTAATGGCCCTTAAAACCTGCAGGAGCCAGGCCTGCTGGCTCTCCTTTCTTCCCTGGCTATAGAATCTTTAGAAGTGTGTGCGTGTGTGTGTGTGTGTGTGTGTGTGTGTGTGTGTGTGTGTGTGTGTGTGTGTGTGTGTGTGTGTGTGCTTGCGTGCATGCTGGTGCGTACGTGTGAGGGTGTGAGCAAGAGAGAGAGAGAGAGGGAGGGAGATAGAAAGAAAGAAAGAAAGAAAGGAGAAATAGAGGTAGACTGATAGAAATAGCGAAAGCCAGAGAGCCAGAGAGGCCTTGCTGTGGCTGGTTCTGATGCTGACACAAGGCTGTCTCAGGTTTCATTGCAACGTTTAATCTCCCCTATGTCCTTGGAATTCTACTCTTCTCTATAGGTACTACTGGATTCAGGAAATATAATGGGATGGGATGAAAAACCGCCATATTTGCTGATTATGTTCTTAAATTGAATCAACAGACAGCAAAATTGATCTGGGTGTAGCCATGGCTACTTTATCCATTTGCTGAGATTATATTTTAAATCTCCCCTCTCCTAAATCCTAACTGATCCACCTAAATAACTTGATGAGCTATGATGCCTACAATTACCATAATGATCAGTCGTCAAGTATTTTTTGGAATCAATCACCATGCTTGAATTGCCGCTTCCCTTTCTTTACGCGGACCTGTCCTAAATGTGCATCAAAAATAATATTTAACGTGAAATACCTTCGGTTGCATAGTTATGGTCGCGTAGAAAGCTGTTGTTGATTTTCCGGGCGTCACTCTCCTCCTCCATTGATAAATCGGTTAGTTCGGGATCCTGAGACCGATAGACCTACTTCCATCATGCCCGTTACCGTCAGCAGGCGGGCTGCGAGACCAGCGGGGGGTTTGTCATGTCTCCAATTCTCCGGTAGATTCAACAGAATGATCAAATGTTTATATTGGCAGGTCTTGTCCGCACCTCACCGCGCATCAAACAGGCTACACTTAGGCTACGCAATGACAGCGCTGATTTCACTAGTGTCGCTATAGCCTGTAATGAATAGTCTATAACGATATAACAAATGTATACGAAATTACTTGTTTATTTTGTGGTTGAGAGACGCAAAAAAATCCCAATATCAAAATAGGCAGACAGTTACGACTGACATCCAGACGGTCAACGAATGCAATCCAAAAGAAGAACTCTGAGCAGGGTACCGGTATGCAACTGAGAGTGCGAGCAAGCAGACCTCGGTAAATCTCTTTCGGAGGATTTGAGTTCAGGCAAACTGGATTTCCCCCTCCCGAAGTGAACAGCGCGGGGCGGGATTATGCGTCAACAAGCCTGCTTCGATCAATCCAGTTTTTCCATGCCACTCCTCGCGGCTCGGTGCGTCGGCAGAATGGCACATCGACTTCTGCTGTCTTTCGCTTTGGCAAAGTCTCTCCTTTCCTCTGCACTAGCCGGCTTCTGACTTCAGTGGCAAGCACCGTTAACAGCTGACTCACCGCAGCGCCAATGGACCAATTTCCGCGCTTCTTGCTCAGACGCGCAGGGGCACCTCCCATAAACAGACGATGGCAGGCTGGTTCTTTAAAAACGACAGGGTAGATCGGTTAAACTGCCCTTGACTTGGGGCTAGAGCCACCCTAGTGCCCTCATGGTCAGCTGAGTATGACATAAAGGTGTATTTTAAACCAAGCTACACATGTGGTAAAACCAGGTCGGCACAGCCACCTACAAGTCTTGTAAACTATTGCCATGGAGGAGTACATAAGGGAATAATTGATATTACTCCGAAATATAGGCCTACACCTTTAATTTACTGCTTGCTGAGCATGGGTGAGAGAGGCTGGAGGAGGGAGGTGGAAGGACAATGTGAGTTTGGATGAGATGATACTGAGATAGAGAGAGAGGGAAAGAGCGACTGAGAGGGGGGAAAGAGAGACAGAGTGAAAGACAAGGAAGCAAGAGAGAAGGGGCAGAAGAGCTGCCAGACACTGATTAATTAGATCAGACGAGCTGCCGTCGTCACGTCATTCTGGAAAGATCCCATTTCCACGCTGGGTTTAATAACGGACACTGTGGGACGTCCTCTGATACACTACACTGGTAATCCCAAATACGTGTGTGTGTGTGTGTGTCCTTGCGTGTGGGACTGTAGATGTGTGTTTGAGTGTACAGGCCATGTGTGTGCGCATATAAGAGAAAGTGTACCTTTCCACACACACACCTACAAACTCACACATATCCGTGCAATAGGTTGTAAGCGCCAAGGCCGTAGCCATGAAGTCAACATTGGGGGGGACGAAAAAAATGTTTTAATGATAATTTCAGACAGCGTGCGTGGTTGCCTGTCGTAGCGTAGCACATTTATATTTTTATATCAATATATTGGGGGGGACTTTTTGACCAGATTTGAATATTGGGGGGGATGTGTCCCCCAATATGTATTATGATTACGGCCTTGGTAAGCGCTCAGAAACTATAATCAAACCTTCATACAGTGTATTTCTCCAGTCCCCAGACCGAGATCATAAATAAAGAGATCCAGCCCCCCCATCCTAAATGCATTACACACATCTAATCCACAAACCCATTTGCACATGCATGCCAATCCCCTGCTCCAGTGCTAATGGGGATCTGGCTGTGAGGGGGGCTATAAAGGGGTGGGGGCGGATGAATGGGAGGATGCTCGCAGCAAAAACAAGGCCCTTCACCGGGCCTTCCAACACAGGGACCCATTTTACACCCCATCACCCACCCGCCTCCTTGTGAACACATTAGAGGGCATTATCCATGCATGGTACTATAATAACCACGCCGGGTGCTGGAGCGTTGGGGAGGTCTCGTGTTCGGAGGGTTTCGATGTTCGCAGTCCTCGGCTCTTGTAATGAAATCTGCGGAGGAACAAACCTTCCAGCCTTGACCTTTTCAGACGCGTCCGAGCGCACAGCGGCGCTGCTCACCGAGTCGTTGTCTTTATCGTTATTTAAACAGTGAGTCGCAGACAATGGGAGCGGTTGTGTTCGGGGATGCTGCTCTCCAAAAAAAGACTTCAACAGGGGTCACAGTTGAATTGTGGGGATAGGATTAAACTGAAATAAATGAGAAATCCCCCCGAAACAATAGAATTAGCACAGCCAGCGGAGGGAAGCCTTGCGATTGGAGGTTTCAGTTTTGTGTTTTGGAAATGAAGCTCAGGGCATATTTTTCTTTCTTTGTCTTGCTATAGCTGCACGTTTCTATGTGTCTATCTGCGTGTATTATTGTGAGGCAATGTTTGAGTGTGTGTGTGTGTGTGTGTGTGAGAGAGAGAGAGAGAGAGAGAGAGAGAGAGAGAGAGAGACAGAGAGAGAGAGAGAGAGAGGGGGGGGGGGCGGCAGAGAAGGTTGGAAGTGACAGAAAAAGGCAGTCCGTACATCTGACTGTATAATGAGTGTGCATGGCAAAAGGTGCCAACAGTCAAAGCCTGAGATCAAAGCTCATGCTATAATGATATCATGCTACCCATCCCCCCTCTCTCAACTTCTCTCCATCCTCTATCTCTCTCTTCGGCTTTTAAATCCAGCCCCCAATAGCTCTCTTTTTTCTGTCTAGCGTTGTCATCTCTCCTTTCCCCGGCCTCCTGTATCTTTCCCTACTCACCTTCTTCTTCATCTTCCCAGCCCTCCCTCTCTCCCCAGCCCTCCCTCTCTCCCCAGCCCTCCCTCTTTGACCAGCCCTCTCTCTCTCCCCAGCCCGGCCTTTCTCCCGGCGCTCTCCAGCCCTCCCTCTCTCCCCGACCCTCCCTCTCTCCCCAGCCCTCCCTCTCTCTCCAGCCCTCCCTCCCTCTCTCCCCGACCCTCCCTCTCTCTCCAGCCCTCCCTCTCTCCCCGACCCTCCCTCTCTCTCCAGCCCTCCCTCCCTCTCTCTCCAGCCCTCCCTCTCTCTCCAGCCCTCCCTCTCTCCCCGACCCTCCCTCTCTCCCCAGCCCTCCCTCTTTCAACCCACCATCCCTCTCTCCCCTCTCGTATTGAACACCAGGATCAGGCCCACGTCAAGCACCCTCTGTGCGACACGCCTGTCTGCAGCCCAGCTCCACCGTGGCAGCCTGACAGCCTCCACATGGGAGAGCAGAACCCCAGAGCATGTTCTCATTCCTCCTCAATCGTGTGGACAAAGTGGGTTAAATTAGGCCCAGGAAGCCCAACATAGGAACCATCACATGGCCATGATATTTTAGTCATGGCCAATTGCTCCCCTTGATGTGTGGTAATTGCTTGACCTGGGGATGCCTGTGCTTGGTAGGCTAGGATGCGCTCTGCATACCAAATAACACACACACACACAGCCATGTACACTGTTGACACACACACACACACACACATATAGACACTGCTGTACAGGTTTTTGGTATACCAAATGACATACATAATATTCACACATCCAAATGTGATTGTAAAGTTGTGCATTGCTAGTCAGTATTTAACATTCTTATTTCATTTTCTATGAAATGTGCATCCTGTCTGTATTATTTGATGTTTCTTTCCCTACCACTGCTTATTGGACAATTGTGTTATTGCGCTCTAGTGTATGCACTTAGTTAATGAGGATACGTTAGGCAACATACACACTGAAAAAGAATAATACAACATTCAAAAAACAAATATTTACATTCCGTTCCTTTTCACTGGAAGCACAACTGAACCTCAATGGTGACGTTCATTCTTCCCCACCTCCCCCTCTTTCTCCTATAAGTACACAAGCTGTGAACTGTTAGCAAACAAACAACCATAAGATTCTTTACCGTTCTTAGGAGGCTTCCTGTAAGACCCTCCGTTCCCCACCCTGGCATACGCCCAGAGGATCTAAAAGCACAGGGTGGTAATAGGATTGACCGGGCTGCCCATCTGTCAGGGAGGGGCTAAGCACCAGGAAAGCCCAGGGAGAGAGCCTCCCTGCCTGGGGAAACCTGCTCCGTCTGCCCTTTCTCCACCACAGGTCTGGAGGGTTTCCAATCAAAACAGTGGACTGCAGAGGCTGAGTACGAAGTCTAATGGCTGTTTGAGATGAGGAGAACGAGTATAGGGGAACTAGAAAATGGCTGCTCCATTGAGACGCCATTGTTATAGTCCTTTAATAAACTGTAAATTCAGTCACCGTTTTGAGGCTGATATTCAATGAGATTGGAATGGAGATACATGGGAATCTCAAAGAGGATAGAGGAGGGTGGGTAGACGAGGGCTGGAGGTGGCTGGTGGGGGCATGTGGGGGTGGGGCGTGAGAGAGAGAGAGAGATGAGAGAGAGAGAGAGAGATGAGAGAGAGAGAGAGAGATGGAGACAGCAATAAAAAGATGGATGTGTAGTTTTGGTTGAAGGTATTAAATCAAGCCTGGAGGCTGTCCCTAAATCTTTGGGCTTTACTCTTGGTGTCATTCCAATTACACCACAATGAGACACAAACGCTCAATCGCTCCTAGACGTCGACAGACAGGATTGCATTTCTGGTTCCCCTGACTCTCCTTTGCCCCTCGCCCCCCTTACCCCCCACATCCCCTCACCCCATCCCCATTTTCTTTTCCTCCAACCCTGTTTCTACCCCCCTCTCCTTCCCCTGGTACAGATTTAATTGAAATATTGCATGTTCAATGATTAGTGCAAACCCTCTTGGACCGAAACCAATGATTTTTAATTATTTCTTACCAGCTCCTGAATGCCCATGGGAGATTCTATATCTGACCTTGAGGGCACACAGATAACCCACCTACACACACACACACACACACACACACACACACAGACACACACCACACACATACATTTGAATTGTAAATAGACAGATGCCAGTGTCAGAACAGTAAAAATTGAAGCTCCGTTTCTCGGCGTCAGATTGATGCATAGCCATGTAAACGAAGCTTTGTGATTCTACGCTAAGAGCAATTGTACCACTCAAAGAAAGGCACTCTAACCCACGCTATAGTTGCTAGGAAACTGCTTGTGAATCGAAATTGCTATGCAGCACAACAGCTGTCTACATAATTGAACCATTAAGATCCTCAAACGTCATTATTGTGGTCATATTCGTCTTAATACACTTGGAGCGTTTTTTAACATGCTCCTTAGACGGGGTTAATGGGCTACTCAAGAATCGCAGCTTGTTTCCATTCATGATGAACACGGAATATCATTGGCAAATGAAGGATATAGGCATATAATGTTCTTTGTTCAAGACCTTTCGAGACGCCACGCGTGACTGTACAAACAAGAGCTGTCTAATCCATATAAGAAGAGAACAAGCTTCCGATAGAATCGGAGTTGACCGAAAATAGTCCCCACCTCGCACGGCTCACTGCGCAGTGGAGCGCGCTTTCGGCTGGCATCAGCACGCTGGACAGCTACCAAGAACTCGCGAAGGTAGAGCTTGGACAGCCGTAAAAAAGGGTAAAAGAATGTCAAAAAATAACTATTTGGCGTACATAAAACACATTGAAAGTGTTGATTGGATTGATAGGACTGACGTTGTGGCCACACAGCTTTAGTGGTTGTCTCAGTCTGTGTGAAAAGACAAACTGGCCTTCAGCAATAAAACATGCCAGTGTTGCATAAAGGTGCAACACGAGGGTTGATCCAATATTGGTGAATGTGTCCCTTCCCTGTTATACAATCATGTTCAGTAGTCCCATGTGACAGAAAACATGCTCTGTGTGAACCCCCTCATCCCCTTCTCACTCTGTCTTTCTCTCCACTCTTTCTTTCTTTCTTTCTCTCTCTCTCTCTCTCTCTCTCTCTCTCTCTCTCTCTCTCTCTCTCTCTCTCTCTCTCTCTCTCTGTCCGTCTCACACACATACAATATATTCACACACTTTCTCTGTGTGTGTGTGTGTCTTTATGTACCTCATACACACACACAAGACAATAAAAACACACAGAAATGGTTACAACTGCAACTAGAAGGGACCTGCATGGCCAGTCAGGACGCCCTCGCCTCAGCCCCTCTGTTAACTCCAGGAGAATCCCTTTGGCAGAGCTGCTGGGATCACAGAGAGGCTGTGCCACTGGGAGCCACTGGGAGACAAGCTGTCCATCCAGGAACTCTGATAGCACACATGCACACATACACACATGCAAACATGCACACATACACACTTACACACCTACACACATGCACACATGCACACATACACACATGCAAACATGCACACCTACACACATGCACACATACACACCTACACACATGCACACCTACACACATGCACACATACACACCTACACACATGCACAAATACACACCTACACACATGCACACTTACACACATGCACACATCCACCTACACAATTGCACACATGCAAACATGCACACCTACACACATGCACACATACACACATGCACACATACACACCTACACACATGCACACATACACACCTACACACATGCACACATACACACATGCACAAATACACACCTACACACATGCACACCTACACACATGCACACAGAGACACTTGCCTGGACACAAATGGGCAATTGCCTGTGCCCACAGATACACTTCCATAAATGCATGCTTGCACGCACACACACACACACTTTGAGAGGGCTTAGATGGGTAAGCTTCCACTACTGTGAGGATAAATTCATTGCTCCTTCCTAATAGTAACATGTCAGTGGGGCTCATCCAGCCCCCAGCTCATTGCAGCTGGGCTTAGTTTGACTGGTCCATCTGATATCGACCTGGCAAAGCTGTTCACTGGGCCTATCTCAAACAGCCTTAGGGAGGGTCAGGACCCATTATGATACAGTACAGTAATATCGTAGCTGTGATGATGTTCTTTTGCTCCGTCAAATGGTACTGTTCCTTGGAACTAAGAACTGAGATACTGTTAGAACTGTGCTCTTTTGACCTCTGCATATCTGCGGTGTGTGCTTTTTTAAATGCACACAGTACACAGTCCTGAATGAACAAGAAATGTTGACATCATTAGTGCTGTTAGTACTATGTCGTTCTTTACGTTTGATTTGTAAATATCATAGACAGAAAGACATATGGACAATAGTACATCAAATATCATCACTCATAGATGCCTCATATGTAAATCCAGAAGAACACATCTCTCTCTAGTTGCCCATGGCCCCACAGCAGAAGTAGACCAAAGACACTGCTTATCCCACAGCACCACCATCTGGTCAAAATGGATCATTACATGTTGAGATGAATTTGTGTCTGTTTGCGTGCATCTACTTCCTGTTTGTGCTACCTGCACAAACAGGAAGTTTGCTGGTAGGAGTTTGCTGTCCAGTACTGTGTATGTGTGTGCAAGTGTGCTTGCATGTGTGTGCGTATTTGTGTACAAGCATGTGTGTGCAAGTGTGTGTGCACGTGTGTATGTGCGCACGTGCAAGCCAGTTCCATGGATCATCTGTGACTGGTTTTCTCTGGGTCTGACCGCTCCATTGATTCCACATCCATACTGGATCAATAGAGGCCCCCCAGACAAGCGGCAGCCTGACTGATTCTCGGTTCTGAAACCCTGGCAGCTGGGCTCAGTCCTGCAGAACAGCAGGCAGAGTTGTGCAGTGGAACTCAGGTCCATAGTCACAAGTGGAACCCACCAGAGACCCACCACAGTCACGAGAATGCCACTCCACTCCACCAGAAAGGCACTGCTTCTCTCTCTCACTCTCTCTCTCTCTCTCTCTCTCTCTCACTCTCTCTCTCTCTCTCTCTCGCTCTCTCTCTCACACACACACACACACACACGCACACACACACACACACACACACACACACCACACAGACACCTTGTGGGAGTCATAGACATGGATGCTGAGGGGACATACATTTCTCAGAACAGTCAGTGAAGCTGTCAGATGAGCTGTGGACTGGGAGCTCCACACACATGCTTCTGTGGCCTTAGAGGGGGAGGTGTCTTCATAAGGTACCTTAGCAGTACAGAGACACAACAGCAAACAAACATGCACACGATCACATATGCACAAACACTAAAGCACACACCAAAGCTCGTACACAAACACACACACACACACACTTGCAGTGAATGGGTCTAGAGTTGTCGTAAACAGCTTATGTGCCAGGATAGCTTGGCCCAATAAAGCCAGCACTCTGCACACCGTCAATACTAATGACATCAGAACACCCACTATCACTATGACAACCCCGCAAAACCAAGCCTCTCCCCCCCTACCCAGTACCGGAAGGTTCCAAGACGGGAAGAAGAGAGAGAGAGAGGGGGGGGGGGGGGGAAGGTAAGGGAGAGAGACTGAAATAGAGGGAATGAGAGAGAGGGAAACAGAGAAAGCAGAAGAGAGAGCAAGAGAGAGTTAGACTGACAGAGAGAGAGAGAGAGAGAGAGAGAGAGAGAGAGAGAGAGAGAGAGAGAGCGGTAGAGGGAGAGAGCGGTAGAGGGAGAGAGAGAGAGAGAGAGAGAGAGAGAGAGAGAGGGGAAGCTGGGTCTGAGAGCCAGAGCTTGGTGGGGAAACAGACAGAACAGTGTGCTGTAGCCAGGTCTCATCTCACATTCAGTAGCAACCGCCGGAAAGATCTCTCCTTTCTTTCACCAAATCTGCACTCTCATCCGTCTCTCCTCCCCCCTTCCTCCCTCCTTTCAAACCTCTTGAAAGCCCAGCAGCTCACTGAAACAGACCTGGATGGGATGGTACCACAGTGTATTTCACTTATTAATTGAATATTTAAAACGGGAGATATTTGTATTTCAGAGTCTTAAACTTTATGATATTCTGTGAGAACCTTGATTACGTACTCTTATCTCTGTCATTGGGCAGTATGTTGACATTACATACAACATTTGTATTTTCAGTCTTAAATTAATGTAATAATCTGTGACTATGTACAGACTGACTGTAAACCCATTCGCAGAGTCATTATCAATGGGCCTGCAACCACCAGTCACCTCTGCCTAATCCCACTCATTCCCACAGCTGGAGAATTAACCTGGAAAACAAAGATGGCCTAAGGTGTGGATTCATGGGAAACGTGGTCTTGGTTGGTAGGAGCCACAGGGTCCAAGAAGGTTTGATGACTCATCAGATACACTCGTAACAGGAGCATAGGAATCCAGTAGGATGCTTTACAGGCACAGGTGCTCAGCCAGATATCCAATCCGGTGATACTTTAATGAAATACCTCAGGAAGTGAAGTACCATATCAGTAAAGACAGCATGGGCGGAGGGAAACTCGCTCGAGTGTGAGGATGACTCATCATAGAGTCATCTGTTACTGCCTTTGCAGTATGTGTAGTGTGTGTGTGTGTGTGTGCATGAGTGTGTGTATGGCTGGTACTGTATGTACCATAGTCCTATTTGCAGTAACTTTATAGAATACATTATTCATTCATACAGCTGCTGTCTCACAACCTCACTTGTGTGAACGTGACATCACATCGCCCATTCAAACAGTAAAATCTTTTATTAGACTCTGGCTCAAACCAGTCATTTGTGCAGATAGAGAGAGAGAGCAAGAGAGAGAGACAGAGAAAAAGCAAGAGCTATAGAGCAAGACAGAGAAAGAGAGAGAGAGAGAGAGAGAGAGAGAGAGAGAGAGAGAGAGAGAGAGAGAGAGAGAGAGAGAGAGAGAGCCGAGGTGTGCTCTGTCCGTGGTGCTGAAACTCATGACTCGACAGAATGACACAAACACAAACCCCATAAACCTACAAGAGGACAGATGAATTACCAGCTATCTAAGGAGAGCCAAAGGGCCGGGCTGAAACCCCCTCGTCACATTGTCACATCCAGCTGATATAAGCTGTACCGTTCACACAGAACTGTGATGACTCAGCACAAGCCCACGTTTTCACAGAAGGACATTCGAGCAGTTTTCCAGAACTATAAAAAGCAACATAAAGCTAGATCTAATCAGAGGGCAGCCTTGTCTCCCAGGGGGAGGTTTAGTCACCAGGCCGGAGGATGAAACTGAGCCCTGCTCAGGCACCTGCACTGGGCTCACTAAATCACCAGGAGAGCCTGTAGTCCCTGGAGCACATGACATCTTTATCTCTCTGTTCTAGTCTTGCTCTATATCTCCACCTAAATGTGTGTGTGTGCGCGTCCGTGTGTATGCAATTGTGTGTGCGTGCACACGTGTATTGGTGTGCGTTCCGCACCTTCACGCCAGGGCGGCTCATTGAAGAGACACGGTCTCGTTTAGCCCACCTCTACTGGTTCAGCGGGGGTGGGGGTGGGGGGGAGGTGACATCATGTGTCCTTGCCTGGCTGTCCCTGTGATATCAGGTCGTGCACCGCTCCTAACCTCGTCCAATAACAGAACAGAACACTGGACCCTGGAGGGCCGGGGAGGGAGCTAGACTGGGGGGCCCCAGAGGACCCAAACACAGCTGGGACCTGGACGTCTCCCGCATGTCTCTCGTTCTCTCTCCGCCCCTTTCCGCATCGCTCTGTCTCTCTCGCCCTCTTTCTCTGTTCCTCTCTGTTCCTCTCTCTTTCTAGGCGTTGCTCTCCGGTCGGTATCTCTTTTTCTTCTATTGATTCATGGCTCAAAGAATGGAGCCAAGATCTCGGGATTGTTATTCTTAGTTTGCCCTTTAATCTAAATCTATTAAGGGTATCGTAGCATCTACTTCTGGGTGTCTTCTCACCCAATTAGAAATAAGAAATGAACAAAGTGGAGTGCAAAGGGCAGCGGCAACCATTTATTTCCTGCTTTCTCTCTCTTTCGCTCTCTCTTTCTTTGTCTCGGTCTGTCTCTCTCTTCTCTCGATCTTTTTCGTTCTCTTCCTCAGACCCTCATGTCTGACAATTTAGCGGGCAAAGATCTGATTTCAATAATCCTGTAATGCCTGTCTGCCTGCCTGCCTGTCTGTCTATTTATCTGCGTGCTGCCTGTCTGCCTGCGCCGGCCCAGTCTGTGGCCCAGCTCGATAAGGAGCCCTTTGTCTGTGCTCCCAGTCCCACCAGGGACCACCACTCAATAGCACCTCGGCTCCGGTCTGACACCATCTCCACAAAGCAGGAGAGAGGGAAACACCTGCTGCCTGACTGGAGGGGGCTCTCTCAGTGTGGTGGTGAGGACTGTGGAGAGCACCATGTTGATCTGTGGGAAGATGTCTAACAGTTAGACCTGATGAATGAAGGAAGCTTCCTCTCCACATGCTGACTGTAATTCTATCTTGTTACTGTATAATAGGAGAGGAAAGTAGAGAGATTGTTCTCTCTGTGTGTCTAATGTATCGGTCACTAAAAATAAAACTCTATCTCGGCCTTCGATCTATGTGTGTGTGTGTGTGTGTGTGTGTGTGTGTGTGTGTGTGTGTGTGTGTGTGTGTGTGTGTGTGTGTGTGTGTGAGAGTGTGTGTGGAGGTGTTTGGCTTCAGAGGCATGCAAGGCTAGGCGGTAGTGAGGAGTGTGTGCTGAAATGAGAAGTGGGTGTCTGTCAGGATAACAGCAACATGGCAGGGTGTGGGACGGCTATGTGATAGCTAAACACACTCACACACATCCTTCTTCTTGCACCTGTCCTTCTTTAGACGCAGTGGTTCCAAGAAAGTGTCATGCTCTGTCAAAACACGATGGCAAAAAGACCGAGATCAGGGGCAAACACCCACAAACCCTCAGGTGCTCTTTCTATCGTGCAGGGTGAAAAATAGACTAGACTTTTTTTCCCCCCTTTTTTTCAGTCTATTGGATCTGGTACATTTCCATCGTTCTGACTCGCGAAGAGAGCCTCTTTCTCTCTCCTTTTCTCTGTCTCTCTCACAAACACACACACATCTCCACACAAACGCACACACGCACAAACAAGTTCATTCTTTGACTCTCAGAACCTACACAAGCACAACTGCGACAGCAAGGAGACCCTGCTCTGCTGGTGGGCTGATTGATGGCAGCTTGAGATGAGGCGTTTCTTTGGGAAGACGCAGTGAGCTTTCTCCTGACTCAGGCACAAGACAGCAGACGTCGCACACACACACACACACTTCAGGGACTTTAAGACTTAATCCATCACAGCACAGCTGACCAGTCTGCTCACAAATGAGAGAAAAACTGACACAAGGTAAGATAAACACTTACATCCCCCCAAAATACACACAGACACACAGACACACACTTATGCAGGCAAATGGCCAAGAGGCTGGCCGCAGGTGAGGCTCTCTCTCTCTCTCTTGTGTCTGGCCCAGATAAACAAAGACAACAATTACATAGTCACACACACAATCGAACACAGTTACCCACACACACACAGTCACACAAACACGCATGCACACACACACAGGTTGGGTGGCATTGTTCAGACGGCTTACATAACGCATTTTAAGCTAACATGGTTGCTGCACACACACACACACATGCAGACCCACACACACACACTCACCCTGGGGAAAACTCCTGTCTGCTAGGGCAGACATGGATGGATGGAGGGCTGGTGGTGCAGCGTGGATGGAAGGGAACCGACACTTTCTGGAGACCTACTATAGTGTACACATAGTGCCCATAGTGTAACATTCATGATGTCCAGATCAATGGCTTTCAGACTGACCATAGGTGAGGACATAAAAACACACACACACAAAACTGTTTAGTCAGAGTGGATGGCATTGGAAACTCGTCTCCTAGTCACATATCACATCAAGGGTCATTTGCTGCATCATCACAGTCCACTGGGTGCAGCACACACACCATGGCAAGCTGCACATCATTAGTCCTGTGCATGTGGTGCATGTGTGAGAGAGTGTGTGTGTGTGTGTGTGTGTGTGTGGGTGTGTGTGTGTGTGAGAGAGAGAGAGAGAGAGAGAGAGAGAGAGAGAGAGAGAGAGAGAGAGAGAGAGAGAGAGAGAGAGAGAGAGAGAGAGAGAGAGAGCGGTAGAGGGAGAGAGCGGTAGAGGGAGAGAGAGAGACCTAATAATGTAGATAGGTTATAGAGATTGTGCTGTCTGGTTGTGTGTGGGAAGGTAAGGACTGTCAGTCAAACATTTCTACATTCCTTCACAGAAACATCTAGAGCCATCGTGTGTCCTTGCATGTTCTTGCAGCTTTAAAGAGTGTTCATTTGTCTCCACGCAGCCACATGCACCCACACACACACAAACAGACAAGACTTTCCATAACAATAACATTACAACAGCTCCTGTCGTTGGCCTATTGCTTTTCTCTTGACTCACAGACTTTATGACTTGAGTTGTACTTAAGCCCTCAGTGTGGCATATGTACCAGGCTTGTTATTGAACAGGGAGGCCTTGTCTGTGGAGAGGCTGTGACTTCATCAGAGGCAGCTGTGGCTTCATCCTGAAGGGGATCTATAAGGGATGTACTGCCCTGACCTGATCGCTGTTATGAATGTACAGACCAACCAGGCTCCACCAGATCATCCTTGATGAGCACTGCTCATATGAAGCGGGTGAGTGGGTGGGGAGTGAGAGAGTGAGCGAGCGAGCGAGCAAGAGGAGTAAAGGTGTGAGTATATTTGAATGAATGATTTTGAATGCAAGTGTGGAAAAGTGTAATTGAATGGATGAGTTAGAGGGGTGAATGAACAAATGAATGTAACGCCCTCACACCCTCAATCCTAAAGCATTGCCTGAAGTAATTACCCTGGTATTTCCTAAATATACTGCATGTGACATGAGATTTAAGGCTGACAGTTGTCTGTCACTTAGTGAAATATAGGTCACATTGGTGATGAAGGGGCCTTGTTGTGATGACCACATGCAGTCTCTCTCGGCTAGAGGCTTGGGGGCAGAGAGGATGGAGGGAGGGATGGAGGAACGATAGAGTGATGGAGTGATAGTGGGAGGGAGGGAGCTGGGTATGGGTTGAATAATGCAAGGGCTCTGTCACATTATGACCCAATAAAAGATGGTTATACAAACACTGGCCTCTGAGGGCTTCACACTCAACTGTATAACAGAGCACAACACATCCCTAGTGACATTCTCTCACCCTCCATCTCTCCCTCTCTCTCTCTCCCTCCCTCCATCTCTCTCTCTCTCCTACCATCTCCCTGTCTGGCTCTCTCTCTATTTTAGAAGGGACACCGCAATCTTTTCAAATGTTGGGAAAACCCCGTGGGAAACAGTGGGAAGCAAGAGAGGAGGAGCGAAAAGCTAAGTTGACGAGTGATGAGTGAGTGAGTGAGTGAGTGTGTGAGTGAATGTCCCTGCAATTAACTATCACATATAGTTTATCTGAAAGCAGGGCACACACAGAGACTGTTTGGTACTGTTACTCACCATGTGAGCTGCATGTTTCTAAACCAACCATTCTTTGTCCTGGATTCTAATGAGTAAGGCTACTTGTTGACGTGAACCACCCTCATGGGGACAATAAAGTAAGTGAGTAAGTAAGTCAGACACATGTGGACACACAGTCACATGCCTGACTCTAAGGAGTGGTCTACTTCAGGGCTTTCCCTGTGCCCCACATCCAGAATAGATCTGGCGTGCTTCTGAAGGCACTCCATTTAATACTCACCAGGCAGACCTTGCAACAGAACAATTCAGCTTAACTTAGGGTTGGGATATTGTGGCAGGGATGTTTATGCTAAGTCTGATTGCATAGATGGCATGACACTGCTCTGTTTTACCCATTCAATTTCCAGTGAGTTGGTAAAACAAACATACACAAATGTACACGCACGCACAAACACATGTTTAGACACAGTCCCACCCTACCTTCCGTGTGGCAAGTGGAAGAAAGGATTGTGCTCGGAGGACGAAAGAGGTACGGGAGGTAACGTGAAAAACATTTCATCTTCTTCTCCGGTTCTTTCCTCTGGCAAAACGCTCCGGTGGTGACTCCACATCCGCACTGCCGCGACAGAGTGTAGACCGGGGGTGAGAACAGCTCCCCGTGCTCAAGGGGCTATGACAGCATCACTTCGCATAGTGCGAGCATAGTCCGTAAACTGTGTGCCGGGGAGCGAGGGGAGCGCACCGCGACAACGCGCTTTCGTTCGTTTCACTTGCCGTAGGTTCGGTTCGGTCCAGGTTGATTTCCCGAGTGGTGCGGCCACGAAGGGGAACGCTGAAATCAGACTGTAGCCTGGAGAAAGGAAGGAAAGGGAGGGGATCGGCAGGGGGATATGCTGGTGGGGGTGGATGCTGATGTGTCGTCTGATGTGAAGTTTACTGTCCCATGTTACTTCATCGTGAGATGTGAACGCCTATAGGCTGCTTCATTGGGTCGCTTGTCTTAACAGAAGCATAATTATTAGACTAATTGGTAAACGTGTATCAGTTCAACACCAGTGTGTACACACTTAGAATGTTCTTGACACTGATAGGCTCAGACAAAGTATATTTGTATTGTGTAGGCCTATATTATCGTGTCAAAATAAATATTATTGTATCAGGTATAGGCCTACGTGTAATTTTACTGTGCAGTCTCTGACAGAAGTTCCGTAATTCAGTGGGTTATAGGCCCGCTTGCATGGAGCATTTTGAAGTATACTTATTACATATAAATATCACACTATTATTAAACGTAATACCCCCTCACGCGCACACACATCATAAACATTGTGTGTGTGTTCTTTTTGTTCCATGCACAACCCTGATTTCAATGTTTCCTTAAGTATAGGCTAATCGAACTCTTTATTAACAACTCACAACAACTCGTGAAAAGTGTAAAAAGGGACATTGAAAGGATGACTTTGAAATATAAAAGACAAATAAGAGTATTTAACTAACCTTGAAAGCCAATAAAATCTGTATGTTATTGAATATGTCATAATGTGTAGGCTACTTTGTGTGTGAACCCAGAATAAAATACATTCACATTTATTCTCGTTTTACATCCTCTCGCGTGACTCGCGTGTGAACTAATGTGAGCGGAAGCACTATGTGAGCCTCTTTTCCGCCGGCCATTGAGGAGTACTAGGCAGGGTAAGAATTTCTTGCTAACGTTGTCAGAAAGTAATCAACCTCCATCCTCTATTTTGGCCGTTATTTTATGTCCCCTATGTATATTAAAGAAAGTAGTACACATGACCTTCAATTAAAGTCCAGTATTGTGTGCCGATGATCTTGCCCGTGACAAAATACAATGTCCAGGTTTCTGCTTCGGTCTGCTAGCGTAAGCTTTACGTTGAATTGACATGCAGTACAGCCCTTCCAGAGTATTCGTTTTTAGTTGGTTGCAAGTACAGTACATAGTGTCTAAATTTCGATGTACTTGAAACAGTGGTACTGGGTTGTACCGTTTCAAATATTGTGGATGTGACGGCTTGTTTTGAAGTGGGAAGAAAAGAGCTACCCAGCTAGGGTAGCCAGTACAGTAGTAGGTTGCTAACGGCGTTAGCTTCACACACATGCCCTAACAAGTTGATGACTTTGAGAACCGATGTGAGACATGCATTGTTAACAAACTGAGTAGTGTCTGGTGTTAGTCGGTCTTGACCCGTGCAGATGTATTGGTACAGTAAAAGGGCAATGGCTAAACAACGATTACGTCTTAACCAGCTAGCCATGTACTTCTCCGTGTATGACTAGCAGCTAATGGCTATCTACCCTGATTTCCAATACAGTAGGTTTGCATTTGAGATGTTTGGCATACACCGGCCGTTGCTGACCACTGACTTATGTTTACAGCCATCATGAAGCTGAATCCATTTGTGACATCTTCGCGGCGCAAGAACCGCAAGAGGCACTTCAATGCCCCCTCACACATCCGGAGGAAGATCATGTCCTCCCCCCTCTCCAAGGAGCTCCGTCAGAAGTATAACGCGAGGTCCATGCCCATCCGCAAAGATGACGAGGTCCAGGTAAGACTTGGCCAGACACTACACCTGAGTAACGAGCTCTGAAGTTGTAGCTCATTTGTGAGCACTGTACGTTTGTTTTGTCAGCATCACTTTAAATGGCCAGCAACTGTCTAGTAGCCCTTTGATCAGTGTACACATGGTCCAAACAAATATTGTAACAGTTATCCTAGTTCATGGTGATTAACAGTTGGTGGCACATTCGGTGTGTATTGCAGGTGGTTCGTGGACACTACAAAGGCCAGCAGATTGGCAAAGTCGTCCAGGTCTACAGGAAGAAGTACGTCATCTACATTGAGCGCGTACAGAGGGAGAAGGCCAACGGAACCACAGTCCATGTCGGCATCCACCCCAGCAAGGTGAGGTTTCCTTGGATCACCCCAACACCCATGCGTGCTTGTGGTTTCGCAACTAGTGTTCTAAATCATATGTGATACTAGGGGAGCCCTTGTACTTCTACATTCATTGTATGAGTGGATGATTGCTATAATAACAGCTGTCAGTTAGTAGATTGAAAGTTGTGAGCCTTACTGAAAGTTAAAATAACATTTAGCCTGTTATTTACTTGTTTTAGGGGGGGGAGTAGAGCAGAGCAATAGGTGGATTAAGAGTAGATCTGATTATGCAGCAGAGATGCCATGCTTTTTGGTGTTGTCTGCCAAAGATTTCAATTGAATAATTGCTGTGGTCAAAGGATTTTCCATATTAAAGCTGAACCTTTTGCCTTTAACCACAAGTTAGGTGGTTAAGACATTGTCAACAATGTTGATACAACCGTGACTGGAGGTGACAGGATTCTTGAATGAGTGTACATTCTGGACTTTTTTTCTGAGAATTGAATAATTACATGTCAATTTCAATGACTGTTGCTTGCGTTACCTTTCTGACTATAGATCTATGAATTATGGACTATGCAGCCAGCTCCCGTCCTTTGAGAAATGGTTCCACTTAAATATTGAGAGGATGTTGAGCTAATACATTTTCTCCTCCAGGTTGTGATCACCAGGCTAAAGCTGGACAAGGACCGCAAGAAGATCCTGGAACGCAAGGCCAAGTCTCGTGCCGATGGCAAGGAGAAGGGCAAATACAAGGAGGAGACCGTAGAGAAGATGCAGGAGTGAAAATGATCTTTTGCTATCAATAAACTGTTGTAAAAAGTGGTTTTCATGTCTTGTTTTGATATGGGAGGGTGGTTAAAAGGGTGCATGCAAGGATAGAAGTTTTACTGTTGGAAGCCTGTGCAGGTGAAAATTGGCCTTCTACGTTATTTCAAATTTAATGAAGGGAAAAAATGTCTAATCCTTTAGTTAAAGGTGTGTATACATATATAGAAAGTGCCAAAGTGGCCACTGCACACGTTGGGTAATATTTGCTTTACAGTGAGTAATTACACATACATTTTTATTGAATCCTATGAAGGAACACCCATTTTAATCGATCTTATTCACTGAAAAGACCATATGGCACATTGAGTAGAAGTCCACATAGATATAGAATTTTAGAGGGCTAAAATATGGAGAAAGCTTTAGCAAAATTGTCAAGTGTCAATCATGACTTGTCAAGTTTTCTGAATGGTAGGGGTGGGCAGATCGATCTAAAGTATCGATAGTATCAATACCAACGTTAGTATCAGTTTTGATTGATACCCTTCCCCACCCTCCCCTGCTATGCTGTGAGTTGGCACTTATCCCCGCCAGGATTTGCATCCCCTGGCTGCGGGAGCGCGCGTGCAATCAGAAGCGGAGTTTAAGTTAAACTCATCGGGTACACATAGGTGAAAAAAACGCCTGATATAACGTGTATCCCCTCTGTAACCTTTGCTAGAAAAGAGCAGACATCTCCATATTATCTCAGGTTGTTCATTGTGACCAAAATAACACAGAAAATAACACACAATGGCAGGACAGACCCTTTGCATGTTAGGGGAGGGGGTACACATTATATCTGGTGAAAATACGGCCTGATGTAATGTGTCTGTAACTCATTGTAGACAGGTGAACAAAGCGGTTAATTGAAAAGCCATATTAAACTAAATTAAATCAAAAAATAAATCACGTTAGAGGGCAGGGAGGGACGGGTTATCAAAGACGGGCCATCCTTGTCAGACCACACCCGCAGAGAATGGACAGATGGAGGTAGCCTAGATTAAAGGAAAAAATATTGTTCATAAACCTGCATGTGATGTCGAGTCACATAGACAGGCCTATCAGTCGGCCTATGTACATAATGTGCATGGCAATATGGAACTTTGGAAAACACTATCGATCAATCCACAATACTAAACGACGCATTAAACAATCACACATCGCCTTAATGTAACAGACAAATAAACGTATTTATGTAGATAAATGAGTCCCTTGTTACTATGGAAAAAACTGTCGAGTCTTCCACGTCGCTATTTGTGGAGTGCACGCGCGCTCCAGCGGACAGGGGATGCAAATCCTGGCGGGGATAAGTGCCTTGACACGATACCGGCGTGCACGTGCAATAACACGACTCAGCACACTATACCAACACTATGTTTAATTAATTAAAGGAAAAATCACAAATTCATTCAATGATCATGACAATTCTCATTTTAAATGTTCATTTAAATGTGCATATTATGCATTGATGATGCATTCACTTCATAAATGATTAGGCATTGCTTTCCCCTTCACGAAAGTAGAAAAGCTGCTTTTCTAAGTAAAAAGTATCGGTATGGGTATTGGTAATACCCCCCCCCCCCCCCCCCCCCCCCCCCCTTGTACTACTCAGCGTCATGTGATTTCAACTTCCTAGTTGTGTGGTCTGGCTATTATCTGCAAGCAACAGTGTACACAGCTGGCTCACGAAACTTCGCCGAAGCAGTACAGAAGTACATTTCTCTGACTTTGACATTTAGAACCAAAGAGAACTATGGCGGGACTTAGTTTTGCTATCCCTATGGCGGTAATTACACTGTTTTGGGGAATTGTCGGCGGAGTACTACCATGGTTTGTTCCTAAAGGACCGAACAGAGGGTGAGTTGATGAGTTTAGCCAGTAAGCTAACAAGTTACCCACATTATAGAAGTAAGACTTTAGTTTATACAGTTCATAAAAGTCATACAAAGTTACTTTATTCTACAGGCGAAGAACGTTTTGATACCTAAACTGAAAATATGGTAGCTCCTCTACTTCGCTAGCTAACCTCTGCTCAGGATGGTTGAAAGCGAGTTTCTTTGCTGGTTTTTAGTGTCCCCAATGCTAGACATTTCGACTTCAGTTCAATGATTACACAACCTTACGTTGATATACTGTTTTCTGCAGTTTCTCAATAGATAATGTAACATTTATGATAGAAGCAAGTGATACATTTACTGGGTTTGCCATTCTGGAACTTCCCCAATGGGTGCTAGTTCCCATCTCTACCACTTGCACGAGTAGGCTACACCTATAATGGGCCTGCGTGCACTGCGTCGATCACATGATCTAGAACAACGTCTAGATGGTTGTATTTTAGATTGGCAAATGTGTGTTCCATAACATAAACAGATATTACAATTGTTTCGTACCATTTTTATGTTAGACCTGAGATGGGTGCATCATAAAATGGTTTGTAGTGTCTACTTGCCTGTGATCTGTTGCAATAACGTTATTCCCTTTCCTCAGAGTGATAGTTACCATGCTGGTGTTAACTGCAGTGTGCTGCTACCTGTTGTAAGTATTGACATCTAAAAAATCGAATGAATATCGCTGTATGACCCATTTTACCTCTTGCAATTGCAGTACTATGGCCTCAAACATAAACTAAGGTTGTGTGTTTTTTTTCTTCTTGTTTTTTCTTTTTTAAATCTAGTCTTACTCACAGGCCTACAGATACCTAGAACACTCCTCAAGAGCCATGTACAATGTGCATATAATTAGAAGCCACAAGTCAAAGCAATGGCTATCAAAATGTATTTGACAAGGTTTAAAAGGGTCTTAAATAACCAGAGCATGTTATCAGTCAAGCACAGTCACATAGCCCACACACACACACACATGTAGAGAAGGTGGTATGCTTCCGTATGAAAAGAGAGTGGCCAGACTGTTAAGCCTGAGGGTGTTCTCATTGACATTGATTGTTTTTTAAATGTTGTTGGAATCCCATCCTCACTGTCAGCCCACATTCATCACCAGTGTGTTGCACTTCCAGTTGTCGATAGGGGAAATGGGTGTTTACGTAGCTAGTAGTCATCTCTCCTACCGTATTAGCTCTGAGACACTGGCCTTCTGCACTGTAACATATTTAGATAGGGTGGGGTGATCTTATTAAATATTCACAGGCAGTGTTTTTTTAACTTTCTTTTAAGGGCACTAGAGGGCACTCTAGACCAGGAGAACAATGCACCTCTCGGGACTCATTCTGATTCTACATGAAAGTGCAGATATCTCCCCCCCCCCCCCCCCCCCCCCTGACCACTTACTCTTAAAATGAGAAGATTGGGGACATATGTGGATAACTAGCCTGGGAAACAGATGAATCTGCTACCTCAAGTTTTTTTAATGTTATGGCAGGCTGGTCTGGCCAGCCACCCTCCCCATTCAAATAGATTTAAATCCAACTGTGATTTGGTCCAGCCAATCACAACCGTTTATCTGATATGGGCGAGTCCTGAAGATGACTACAGAGGAGCGCAATTGAGGTATTTTCGTAAACAACCAAGATTGGTTAGATCCATCCAATCTAATCCAGAGGCATTTTGATAATCCAGAGGCCGTTGATAATGCCACTTATAAATACAAATTAACTGAGAGTTTTCCAGACTTATGGTCTGGCAATGCCAAGCTTGTGGAAAACTAGCCTATCTAGCCAGTCAGTGCCGGGGAAGAAGAAAACCAGGAGGACTATGTTAAGGGTCTGAACTGGGCATTTGTCTTACATTGCTTTTGTTGTCTCAGTTGGCTGATAGCTATCCTATCCCAGCTCAACCCACTGTTTGGCCCTGTCCTGAGTAATGAAACCATCTGGTACCTGAACTACCACTGGCCCTAGTTGTCAAACCCTAGTCTCCAGTCAACCTCCTGCAGGTAAACTCATGCAGTATAATACATTATAACATCATTCAAATGTTTGTCTAAATACTACAGCATTTTATATGAAGTATAGTATATAGATCATTCCACTTGTCTCCACAGAGAACCTGCTGCACACCCATGGAGCGCTTGATCCAAACTACATGATGGCACCTTGTAAAACACAATCGTATATATATATATAGCATGTGACGGTGAAGAGATGCCCACAATGGTGCCTTGTACAAATTGACCCCCAAATAACTTTTCTAAAGTGTCTCATTTAATGTGTTTTCACAAAAGTGAAACACAGAAATGACAACCTCCCATGATCTGTGTTGTGTGTACAATGTGTTTATTGTTTCTAAGTGATTTGCAAATATTGATATGGATGTTTTCTTTTTTGCCTTTCCTTTTTATTTCGTTCTTTCTAATGCCCTCATAATTAAACTGTCCTAAATCAATCAAGTCTCTTTTTTTATCTTTAATAAATATATTTTCTCCTACTGTATGAAAATGTCTAAAGGTCGGTTGATCTCAGAGAAACTCAAAACAGTTTATTTTGCCGGCTCCGTGCTTGCCGTAGATAACTAAGTCTCAAGAATGGCGTCTTGCACAGAGGTCCACGTCAGAATATGTGAGCAAGAGGTTCTCAAATATGACTTGGATATCAAGGCTCTCATTCAGGTTTGAACAGTGTTATTAATATAAGCCTCACTTATTTAATGGCATATGTTAATCGTCTACGATTAACATACATGTATTCATTACAGAAGATAGCTTGTGTTCCAGTACAAGCGAGCAGCTGGGTTCATAACGTTATACTGACATAGCTTGCTTTCGTCTTGTCGTTTATTAACTGTTGGATGGAATGGAAGAGTGCATGGCAAGTCCGACATTACTTTTCTAACTAGGTACTGTACATGTACAGTTTTAATTTGTTTGACTCATGTATGTTAACATTTAATGTTTCGCTATAATGTCCGACTGTAATCGTTGTGTCTTTTGCCTTGGCTGTTTTGTGTCCCAGCACTTCCACCCAAACTTTTATCTGTGCTTAAAATTAAACTTTCGCCTCAATTCCATAACGTATTCCACCGTTACGGTTAATGTTGTTTTGTAATCAGGATATCAATGAGTGCACAGGACCACTGTGCAAGCTGACAGATCTGAACTCGAAAGTAAAGGTAAAACTGCTCAACATCCGGCTGCGCATCCAGGTGAGGGCCAGGTGTTTGTATACAGTGCATCTGCGATTTATTTTCAACCCTTAGCTGCCTTTCATGTAACATGTCAAAAACGACAATGGAACACTCCAAACTGCAAGCAAATAAGACAAGGATGTGACGTCAGAACTGCTCTGGGGTTGACAGGACTTGGAACAGATGGGGATGGAGCAGGACAAGGAGTCTGACAAGATGGCCTTGCTTAGGGAGGTGGAGGGACACCGAAAACAGATGTTGAGGTGAATCAGGGTTGGACTCCACACACACCCTATCTCCAATTGTGTGTGTGTCCACAACTGAGATGTATGATAGTGTACCAGGTTTTGGAGAGTCTTGGGATAGCGCTGAGACTGATATTTTTTCTGTCTCTGAAGTAACCAGACAGCATGGAGGAAGGCAAACCTGGCAAGCAAACTCTCCATCGACAACCTGGAGAAAGAGGCCCTGCTCAATGGAGGAGACAGTGCTTTGAGACAAAGGTAAAGAAGGCTTGTTTTGCTCTTCAGTGCTCAACATTTGATCCATAACTGTTATGAGGTGTGATTATTTATTATTATACAGTATATCCAATGAACACAGAAGAAAGCCACTGCTCATTTGAAAATTATTTATTTTTTCAGGAAGAATACGAAAGAGGGAATGGCCCAGACGTCCAGTAACATCACAGAGAGCCTGATGAGCATGAGCCGGACGATGTCGCAGCAGGTGCAGCAAAGCGAGGAGACAATGACCTCGCTGGGTAGGTGGCGCCCCCTAGAGTCCAGGGCTGAAACATCTCAATCCTCCATGTTTGCCTTGTAGATTCTTTATCCAGACACAACTGGCATCCATTTTTTCCCCTCCATTCTGACTCTCATAATAGTAAGTTAAAATTAAGAAATACATTATTTAAACATATAGAGGGAAAACAATTCTTAGGTATTTGACCAACGTCTGACATATTTGACTGTCAGAGACGGTACAGTGTGGACGCGTTGTCTCCGTAGCAACATCATCAAGGACAGTGCTGGAGACCAATGAGGAGTTCAAGGCCATGACCGGGACCATTCAGCTGAGCAGGAAACTCATCACCAAATACAACCGCCGGGAACTCACCGACAAGCTGCTCATCTTCCTCGGCCTGGCCCTTTTCCTTGCCACCGTCCTCTACATCCTCAAGAAGAGACTCTTCCCCTTCCTGTAACCGGGGGACGCGTCTCCATAAGCTTAGGATGCTAGGTCCACTTCCTGTAGTAGTCCTCTGACACCAGGGGCCACTTCCACTTCCTGTAGTCCTCTGACACCAGGGGCCACTTCCACTTCCTGTAGTCCTCTGACACCAGGGGCCACTTCCACTTCCTGTAGTCCTCTGACACCAGGGGCCACTTCCACTTCCTGTAGTCCTCTGACACCAGCAGGGCAAGGCAGCTTCAAGGCCCAGCTCTTATTTTCTTCCCTTCTCTTGATAATGCAGAAAGTGATGAATTGCTTCCTCTCCGCAGAAATAACCTCTGATCATTTGTTATACAAACTTATACTACATAGAATTGGTTCAATATATTGGACACTTTTAACAAAACGACAGCGTCATTCCTTGTTGTATTTTTTCTTTTTCTTGTTAATTTTGCTTCCCCCCCCACCTCAGTGGGAAGGTTTGATTCCATATCAGTATGAGGTGTCTAAACACTCCTAGTGGAATAGGAACCTGGCCAAGTCTCAGATATAGGATAAGGCTAACATTCCCCCAGTGTTAATCATAACTATTAGTGGGATGACATATACTCTACCTGACCCTGGGAGCCATCTAACTACGCTGGGTTAATCCTTGTATAAACACCTCAGTTTAACACACATGGCCTGGTATCCCTGAAAGAAGTACAGGGCTGAAGCCTCCAACAGTGTATGTGTAAACTGGACTGTCAATGTAACCAGTGTTCACTCTGTTATTATACTGTCTCATTATGTTGTTAATTTATAATGCGTAATTACATTGTTTGTTACTGTTATTTATTGTACTATGTGGAACCTAGGGACATCGTAGAAATTGTATTTTTCCTCAGTTTTCCCCCCCACTGGTCTGCCTTACTTCTGATTTAATTAACTGTAAATTGCTAATTTAATAATTCATTTTGTTAATTTATTTAGTTAAATGTTTTGATTCTACTTGTGAATGTAAATAATGTCGAAAAATTACAGTTTTCTTATTAGCAGTGAAAATGAGATGAGTCTGGTTTGATGTGGCCACATCTCACTAGTGACACCATTAGCTCTCACGCAGTCCCAGTGGTGGGTATGCAGCCAGTCTGGGCTGGGCCCGGCCAGTCTGTCCTCCAGTGTTGGGCCAGGCGTGGTGACAGTGAGGCCTCTGCTCCCAGCCTGCTCGCAGCCTGCTCCCAGCCTGCTCGCAGCCTGCTCCCAGCCTGCTCGCAGCCTGCTCCCAGCCTGCTCCCAGCAGCTCAGATGGGACTGAGCACCAGGACAGAAAAGCTCCGAAAAGCAGAGGCAGTAATCACATTGGCGGCGATAAAGGAGCATGCGTTCCTGCCTTTCTCTAGATAAGACCCGGAAAAGCAGATTATCCTGACTCGTCTCCCTCTCTCTCCCTTTCTCTCCCTCTCTCTTTCCACCCGTGGGTGGAGGGAGAGGAGGGGGAATATTTTTAGGTTAGCTCGGTCCGGTTATCTGACTTTGCCTTTTCAACACCTCAGGGGAGTGGGTGGGCACAGTGGCTACATGACCTCCCTACCCCCTTAGTTGCCTTTCTCATCATGGAACAGACTTTATGTTCGCGTCCAAGCCTTTTTTTGTTGTTGCTTAAAAACGAAATAAAGTCATTATGTCTCTCAAAATGATGTGTCGTTTGTGGGGTACATATGCTTTGCATATATAGGGATTAGACAGTGTCACATAACCAATAAGAGAGACAAAGGTTTGTGGAGTATGTGTGGAGAGACCTAAGAGAGAGACCTAAGAGAGACCTATGCGTCTCTTACTCATTTAAAGTGGGGACCATTTGCCATGGCCAATTCCTAGCCTGCTCATTTAGCTGTACACTTACACAAGGCCCTGGCTGGATGTCAAGCAAATTGAGCTATTATTACATTTAGAGCTGTGATAGTGTCAATCAAGTACAGAGTGCCAGATCTCGAAAAGTGAATTGATGTCTTAGTAGTTGGTCAGACCTCTGTTGAAGTAGCCTATGTCATTCAGGGTTTAAAGTAGGATTTTCTAAGATGCACCATGCCAAGACCAAGTTATATTTCATATTTTTTTATAGTAAAGTAAATTGAAGTGACTAGTGTTTTAATTGTGTGTGCGTCAAACACACGTAATTGAATGTTCTATTCAACAAATCTGACAGAATGTAGAATAGGCTACCATAGAAATCAAACACATATTAGTTACTGACGCTTAAACTTATATTTCGTAAGAACTTAGCATGTCATAAAATGGGACACAGTCCGCTAACGAATGGCCGGATGTGTTTTTTCTAACTTTATACAACTTCTAGTCCCCCGATAGAACAAGTTGAAAGGCGCTTTGTAAAGCCACTTTAACAGTTTAAATTGACGCTTAACAACAGTTGTATGTGAACCATATTGCCCTTTTTGTAGGTCCATGATATTGTTTGACATGAAAGCCTAAAAGCTATGATTAACAAATATTCACTGATTGACTTATGGAACATCAAACAAGCTACAGGCGTTTTCTACATTATATTGAACATAGTAGGCCTACCAGTGCAATGTAGTCCATAATATTTATGGTTATTGTTTTTATAAATCGTGTTATTAGTAATATAAGTAGCAGATGATAGTAGCCTAATAATAATAATAATAATATTAGGAATAATAATTAACGTAACGTTGTTTACCACGATATTTTTCATAAATAGCCTATGTAGCCTATTTAACAGTTGGATTCATTACAGTATGGTTGTCTTCCAAGAATTGGCTAAAAACAAAACAGACAACACTGAATCTATTACAAGAAACAACATATTTATTCACAAATTATACATGGGAAGATTCTGAGGAAATGTTGTAAAAATGGAACATGCTTTTGCTGACAAAAGTACACTGGCACAGTACGGTACATCCATGAAATATAGTTTATACACAAAACCTTAATGAATGTATGATCTTAATGCCACTCTATTGAGCTAAATGATACCTGCAAACGTAGGCCTAAGTCTTCAGCGTGAAAAGCAAATATTTCCAATATGCGTGCATGCATTCACTCACATATTTCAACAGTTCTATACTTTTTAATTTACCAGGCTCTAATTCCATGTAAAGAGGACACTCCGTTACCGGAGGGAAATGTGTTTTGGACGTTATTCAGTTCGCCTACCCCAAAGTTCATGTAATTACCGTTGTTCGACGAGCCCTGGATAGTTTGCATTGTGGCTGCAGGATAGCTGCATGCGTAATTGTTGTTACACCCTGGGCTTGGGTAGTTACTGAAGGTCGGATAACTGTTATAGGAGAAATGGTTGATACCCACGTTATAGGACGTGTTGTAGGTTGCTGTGTCCGTCAGACAGGGCTTTCCATCTCGGACCAGCACGGGAACTGAGATGCGCCTTGGTGGGGGGATACCGACCATCTCCAAGCTCTGGTCCTGTCTTTGACGCTTGCATTTATAACGCCTGTTCTGGAACCAGATCTTAACCTGAGTCGGGGTGAGTTTCAGCATACCGGCCAGATGGTCCCTCTCCGGGGCAGACAGGTACTTCTGCTGCTTGAAGCGCCGCTCGAGCTCATACACCTGCGCCTGAGAGAAGAGAACGCGCGGCTTACGGCGCTTCCGAGATTTAGGTATTTCAGAGTCTTCGGTCTTCAAGTCCTCCACGGCTTCGTTCTGAGGGGTGTATACGTCTACAAAGTGTAAAAAAATAATATATGTAGTGTCATTGAAGTGTCATGTGGATGTAAAGCAAAACTAATAGGCTCTACAAGCGAAGTCATAACAATTATGAAGTGAAAAGTATGCTGATAAAATGTTAGTGTCAGTGTTTGAAAAGGCCTCTTTTGTTGAGACCATGGACAATTTATTTTAATTTATTGACCAACATATTTGTGCATTCACATTTTAGTCAGCAAATTAGTTTGCGCATGAATTGCACTCAATGCTTATTTTAAAATTAGCCTATTGTTCTAAATGTAACGCCTATAGTGTTGCTGTAATTGTGTTCCTTATGTTGGGTTGCGTTTGGTTGGATATTTCGATTGCAATTAAATGTCTGTTTAACTTTAGCCCAAAGTAGGCAACATTTGGAATTAAGACATATTATAAGTGTACCTTTTTTGTGTTTTCCATCAAAGCAGTCTGTCTTTCCATCCTTGACTATGTCCATTTCTAAGAAAGTTTTTCCATAAAAGGCAGCGGCGAAATTAATGGCAGTATTTCGGTTGGCTTTAACTTCCTGAAGGTCATCTCCGAACATCGAAGCTCCGTGCGTCATCTCCCGGTGGGGTTCCTGCTTCAAGCGGGCCAGCATGCAAGAGGAGGTCGGTACCGCGCAGTCCATCCGGGGAGAGATGTCCAGGGAGATCATATCCTCATGACTCTGCTCCAGGTTTAATATATCCTTAACCGAGAAGGGAGTTGACGTGCTGGGGCTGGGAAACATTGCTGTGAAACGCCAATAGTTAAAATGACATAAGGCAGTAGGATAGGTTATTTCAAAATCACTACTGCTCGTTACTATTTACTACAAGCTTAAGTACTGGTTTGTTTAACCTGGGAGATCCTGAGTGAAGTGTGCATCTTGAACATCAACTCGTGTCTCCCAACTGTTCCTTGCCCCCTTCTACGACGTAGCTACAGTGACAGAGAGAGGACGGAGGGAGGGTGAGGGGAGGGTTCATGTCGGATGGAGAAACGGATGGACGAATTACCATTAGTGGTCCCATTTCCGATGGATCTTAATCGAATTCCAATACGTACAATATGTTTTATATGATCACAACCATGGGTCTTTACGCAAAGTATATCGTCGGTTCAACGCTTAGCTTTTGTTTAATTGTTTAACAGTGTGAATAGGCCTGAAACATCATTTTACAATTGGACTGGCATTAATCATCTTTACAATTCATTAAAGACGAATGCTGCCATATTTTTTAGCCCACTGGGACACTATAAATTGAGAAATTAAACTTGAATGCATGCATACAGAAAAAAAATCTTATTTATCAGTCTTTACTGGGTAATTGTTGAAAGTGTGTGTGTGCGTGTGTGTGTGTGTGTTTGCGCACGCCCATACGTTGTTGCTTAATTATCTAATCCGGTGGGAAATGGAGCAGACAAGAGCCGAGGAGAGGAATGGACAACAGGTTGGTCCCCAAAGGCATAACCTGAAACCAGCAGCAACACACTCCGCTGTCTGCCTCCGAGAGATCCTGGAGCCACTAGGTCGCTTATCTGGACGTGATAGCAGATGACAACAAACCCGCACCCACCCACGCAGCAGTTGTGGCCTAAGTGTCAGACATGGCACACATTTTAAATGATGGCTATTCTCTGAAATGGTTTTATTCTCATCTAATCTGTATTGCCAACTAGGCTGCACACATTTTTATGAATAAATTAGTTATATTATTATTAGGCCTATTAGTATTTTCATAAAATCCAAAGTTGAAAAGTAGCCTGTTGCGGTACAATGGAGTGAAAAGGGCGTAGGGTAGGCTAATGCCGTGGCAATAGCAAAAGGGCAGAGAATGCTGGCAGTGAACCTATTATTAATGCGTGTGGAGACGGCCACAGGAGACAGACAGCATTATCGTTTGTTTTATCTCCAGCGTTTATCACAGCCACGAGGTAAATGGGTCCCCCTGTCTCCGACCCAGCGATGGTGTTTATAGTTTTAAAGACTATTTGCGCGCTTTGCAAGCTGATGAATGGTCGTGAAATCTTTTTCAGACGCTCTGAGCGTCAACACTGGCCTGTCTCTGGCTGCAATAACTGGTGAAATAAAGTAAACGGAGACAGACAGCACCATGACATGGAAACTGTTTCCTCAGCCGCGTGATGTATTGGTTTCTGTAATGCTGTACGTACAACTAGTGGGATGTTTTTATTTTACATTGAAATATATATATTATTTAAATTAGTAGGCCTAAATAGACTTGACCTGCCTTTTGTTTTCTTTTGAGCTAATTTAACCTGGTGCATATTTCATTACTTACGCAGACATATTGTTATTACAAATACACAAACATGGATCATAATCATAACGGTGTACAATTATGCCATTTACACCAATAATTAACCTACTTTAGCTAGAAGTCTGGTTATAGAAGCAGTGAAGTGGTGAACAGCAATAATAACAACAACAATAATAGTTTTTATTATTATTAATAATAATAATAATAAACGTAGAAGTCTAATAGGCTAAATAAACTAAATTAAAGAAACAGAAATGTATTTTTTGACAAATTGCCTATGGGTCCCGTAATGTAATTGCTTTTATGAATTGCTCACTTTAATTCGTAGGCCACCATTTTACAAGGTTTATTTATCCTATATTCTCTGTCAACTTCACAAATAGAACATGACAGGTCTATTACTGGCACATGGTTCATATCCCTAATGCACCGGACTACAGCAGTGTGCGCTCCCCTCTCACCGCCCAGTCTTTCTGCAACACGTCTCAGACTCAGATAAAGCGATAGATAACGTTGCTTAAAAACTTCCGCTGCACGGGTAGTTGTGGATATTTTGAGGCTCTCTTGGAATGAGCTGTGTGTGAGTGTGTGTGTGTGTGTGCGTGTGTGTGTGTTATCCAAATTAGTCTGTGTTCGTTCCTGGCGGTGGCTAGGTGTGAAGGGGCTGGCGTCATCCTGCCCTTCTCCAGGGCTGTCAATCAATCAAGATTAACACCCTCCTAATGGCGCTGACTAATTAGGAACTAAAGGATTAAAAATGACCAGAGAGATCGTGATTGAGGCATTAACAAGGTTTTTTGTTTGCTTTGTCTATAATCTAAGCAAAATAGCCTGTATTACGCTTTGTATTGATACTGAAACCATTTTTAAGAATGGGAGAACTCCCCTCAAAATAAGGTTTTATGTTGTTATGCTATATTCGTCCTTTTTAAGAACAAACAAACCATCTAGAACTGGGGTTCTATGTTAAAAAAAAGAAGAGAGTTCTTCAAGAAAGGGTTTTGGGTTGCACCCTTTTGATGTGGGAGTTTACTGAATGTTCACTCCAGTGTGGCTTGTTGAAAAGGATGGTCTGGTGAACGTCTGAGCCACATGGCACAGCTACAGTGTGTACTTTGTTTTTGATATTCAGTGTGTGTGTTATTTGTGCGAAACATCTTTCAGTCATGAACCCTCATCCAATATGTGTGGTTCGCCACCTGTTTCTCTGAGTAGGTGAAGATGTCTTCTATTCCCCTCTGTAGAAATGAATAGTCCGAGCTGCTGGATTCCGAGAGTCCAAGGCCAGGCCATGGCCACTGTCACACAGGTGTCTATCCATCTCTCTCACGCCACATGGCTCAAACTATATTAAAGACGGCTTTGGAGATGTGGACTTTTTCAACACGAGCTGAATGTGAACGTGGAGTTTAGCGCCATCTGTTTCCCCTAGAAGGTTCGGGGGTGTTGAGTTTTCCTAACCCAGACTGCACGGAGTGCCAGATGAGCTCTCAGTATCCAGCCACTCATCTTGCCCTCTTCAGTAATGACACCGTGGATCTGGAACGGACCGAAATGAGAAAAACAAACATGTCGTCATGCTGTTTTGTGCGACTGGCCGGTATTTTGTCTACGTTGAGAGTTTGAATGCCTTACCGTGGTCAGTGTCCAAGTCTGCCATCTTCTGGCACATATTTTAATTACAGGCATGAAATGGGACTGACGGAGGTGCATGTGTGAAGTGCTTTTTCCCAACCTTTGTCCCTCCTTTTGCCTTGTGGCCATAAAACCCAGATAAAAGTACAGAACTCCCCTCTCTTTTTATATCCTGGCTCTCCATTTCCCTCTCACTCTCTCCTTCTCTCCCTGTCTCCTGACCTCCCTGTCACCCCACCCCAGCTCTGCCCACCCCACCCCACCCCTCCTTTCTCCTCTCCTCTCATCCCCACCCAGTGCCCCATTCTCAGCTCATGTTCATGGACTTGGAGGGGGCTCAGTTCCCCGCCCTCCCATCCACCACAGAGTTCAAGGTGGTGGGGTGGGGCCCCAGAGGCCATGGTCCCGGGCCCATGCGAGGTGTGGATGGATAGTTTAGTCTGCACACTTCTACAGCTGATGCCTGGGGCGAGACATCTCCCACTGATCTTCATAGGCTTGTGTGGTTGAATCTGTCAATGTCATGACATGCTATTGCTGGACTACTGCGGCTACCATTACACTTATTGTTTTGACTTCCCTGCTTGTTGCATTGTCAAGGACAGTGTCCCAATATTAGCTTGGTCAGACATTGAGCAGCCCACATATACTCACCAGATATGAAATGGTGCATGGGATGTAAACTCTTTCAAGTGGTTGTGTAGGCTTGGCTTGTGTGTGAATCGTTTTTTCATTTATTTATCAGGAACTGAATTAGTAGCAGAACATTTGGTAGGTTATCTGTCTGTATTACTTTGTCTGTGTTTTGTCTCATTTGATGGAACACATTCGGCTCAGTTTGTGTTTTGACCACATGAGGGCAGTGCCTCCCAGTATACAGTAGCATGGTGTGAGCAGAGAGAGAGAGAGGGAGAACTGACCTGATAACTCCATCCTCTCTTTTCACTCGCCTCGTGATTGCTACTAAAACGTTGCCTCCACCATGAGTTTGCTGTTGCATATTATAGTTGACTTGGTATCAATGACAAGAGTCAACATTGTGTTCAAATGTGTGTGTGCGTGCATGCGACAGCCTGCCTGCTTGAGTACATGCAAGCGTACACAAATCCCAGCGTGGTCCCGTGTGGGTGAGATACAGTGTTTTGTTTCCACGATGAGGCTCCTTTGTTTGTTTGTTTGTTTGTTTGTGTACTTCTCATGTGCATCCTCCTCCATCCGAAAAACATTGGTTTGCATAATCATGACCTCATGCTGATGAGTTCTCCCAGCAGTGAGGCATTCTGTCCAATCAGATCCACCGAGGCCTACAAAGGAGCTGGCGGACCTCTGTCCTCATCACATCCTGTCCCCACCACTGCGTCACGGCGCTCGTTGTGTGAGGCCTCGTCCTCCCCCGCTGGCAGACTGACTTGGGCTTTTAACATGCTGACGGCTCTCTTCTCCCTGCAATCTGAGTCGTCCGAGACATGAGGTAAGGGCATTGCTGATAGGCTTAATGACGAGCCTGGTTATTAGGCGTGCTGGTTACTAGAATTGACTAATAGATAATTCATGTGGAGACAAAGGCAGCGCGGAAAGAGCACCGGTCTCTGAGCACGTCGCTCATCTGGGCTGTGGCCTCTGCTGGCCTCTCTGACACACACACACACACGCACACGCACACATACTGACAACCGCTGGCACTGCCTTGGTAGGCCCTTGGCATAATCAGGGGAGTTCCTGTCCAAAAGCGATGGTGCTGGAATACCAGTGATGACATGGTTGGAACACACACACACGCACGTACACACATTCTCACACCCCTGCAAAACACATTTACACGCACACACACACACACATCCTCACACCCATACACAACAGGCATACCTGGCCACTGGGCTCCACTTTCGATGTAGCTCAGGGGTAAAGCATTTGACTTGACATACTACTGCCTCAATCCCGATCTCTCTGGTCATACTTGACATACCTATCTGTGCTTGATTGATCTTGCCTGGCACAATGGAACTGTATGGATTTAGTCATTCAGCCACACCACACACACTTGACCCAACCCAGGACCCCATAAGCTATCCCTGCCCCTGGCCCTTCAAGACGTTGGTGGAGTGGTCGTGGTCTCCACAGTGAAGGATCACCTCAGGGAGCACAGAGCTGTTTAAGGATACTGTACGGCTGGTGTGTGGGTCTGTGTCCTCTTCCTGTCTCTCTAATGGGCTCTGACAGTATGAGAAGAGGGGCCTGTGCTCGCTCCAGATCCGTCTAATTGCCCCCGCAGCACAGCGACACATCGTAACTCTGTGTTCCCAGCAGATCAGGCCGGGTGGAGACTGTGTGCGTGTGCGTGAGTGTGTGTGTGTGGCAGACAGAATCATTGCTCAGGTGGTGCTCTCTTGACTCCCACCACACATTCAGGCCCCACATAAAGACAGCCATTCATATGCTGGGGGGAAGAGCAGGAGAGATGAAGACCATTTACCTCGACTGGCTATCGAACTCCATATCCCTCCTCCCTTCCATGGAGAAATAACTGATGGGACCAGGCAGGATTAGTCCCAGCTGTGTAGAGCAGTATTGGGTTCCACATATCCCATCATGTTAAATCAGAGAGGACCTCAAGCAGGGGGAGAAGGGAGGGCACACTTTCAGGAAAACTCAAATCACATGGAGAAGGCAAATGGACCCAGAGACCCATGGGAGAGCCCTCCCAGCTCCCACAGCCCTCTCTCTCTTTCCCACAACCCCCTCAACCCCCTCCCCCCGTTAGCCCCCCCCCCCCTCCTCTCTCTCTATCTCTCTTTCTTTCCCTCTCCACGTTATAAAATTTACACAAGGCCAGGTTTCACAAACCCTCCTGAGGCATCATCCAGGGAAGGCTTCCCTGCGCTGACAGATGGGCAGAGCATTCCTGGAAACGGGCTTTGCCAGCCGGCCGGCCAGCCAGCTTCAGGTCTCAGTGTCACTGGGGGGGGGGGGATGGCATCCGGGGTGGACCATTCTTCACACATACACGCTTAATATCTGTGGCTGACTACCACAGGTGCATGACCTGCATTCCCTGGATGGCTCTTTGTTCAAAAACACGTACTTCATTGGCGCCCAAACTACACCCAGCGCTACACCCAGCGCTAGACTCCGAGCTAGACTAAGAAATAGATCCAGGACTAGACCCAGAACTAGACCCAGAACTAGACCCAGGACTAGACCCAGGACTAGACCCAGGACTAGACTAAGAACTAGTCCCAACCCAAACCCAGGCCCAGGTGTGTCAGGTGTGTGCACACAAACAAACCAACAAACAGCTATAAACACACCCCTGTTACGTCTCTAGGAAGACCCAGTTGGCCCGGCCGTCCTGTACTTGGGTGTCCCGGGGGGGTGTTGAGGGTGCAGAATGGAGCTCCAGGAGGAATGAAACCCCGGAGCTGTATTACAATCCGCCACAGCAGCACAAGCTGTCGCTCTCAGGGGAAACACGACACGCCCTCGTTAAACGCACGCTGGCCCGCACGCACGCACTGACCCCCACAGGCACGCACGCACGCACACGGCACCAAACACGCTCGTCCGTGTCTCGGGGGAAGAAAGCAGCCGCGCACGTCCCCACGGCAACACTGGCGCGCGTCCACACACAAACACGTGGGCACGCTTCTGGGAACATTGTGTACACGCCGTCATAGATGCTGATGAATGGGAAAACGTGATGGAGCATTAAATGTGGCGCGGCCCCCGCTCGGACGCAAACAAACGTAGCCCGCTGTCGTCAAGGCAAAAGTTGGGTCCCAAACAGCGTGCCTCGGCGAGCGAGGCACGCTGTTTGGGACCCAACTTTTATGGCCGCTCCACATTTAATGCTCCATCCCGTTTTCCCATTCATCAGCATCTATGACGGCGTGAACACAATGTTCCCAGAAGCCGAACATGGAGAGCAGCCTGCCAACTGCCTTTCCTGGTAGAGATTACTACCTATGTAAGGACGGGAGGAGGAGGAGGGGGGGGGGGGCAGGACGGGATGTATGCATGAGGTCAGGTCAGGGGAAAACTGAGCAGGAACATTGGCACACTTCTCCGCCCCCGTGGCCATATACAAACACACACGCATGAGTGACGAAGTGACCTTATTTTTTGGTGTTTGTTTTGTTTGAACGTACGGTGTCCTCATTTGGTAATTGTCCTCCGTTGATGAGGTCAGATGGGCCGAAAGAGAGAAAGGGGATGGAGGGAGCGATCGAGGTAAGGTGGATGAGCGGTGTGTTTGTGTGTGTGTCATGGGGGGTGGGGTCGTGGACACTAATGGTGGTGTGGTTGTGAGGAGAATAAGGAGAGGTGGAGGAAAGAAAAGATGGAATGAGAGAATGAGGGGAGGAGAGGGGAGGGGAGGGAGATAGAAAGAGAGGGAGAGAGAAAGGGAGAGAGAGTTAGAAGAGAGGAGTTCACTGTTTGGTGTGAGAGAGCATGGGAAATGCGTGGGACCGCCCCCCCCCCCCTCGACCCCCGCCCCCAGACACGGGGATCACCTGGGTCATGCTCACTGTTGCTCCTGCCAGGCTCTTGGACTGGCCTCCCCTTCCCCCTCCACCACACACACACACACAATTGGTTGTTCTTTTGTCGTTGTTCTTGACAATGTACTTGGGGAAACCAAGTGAATTAAGCATTCTATATTTCTCCAGCAGGGGGCAAAATCATGTTAGATATGCATTGAAGTTGTGCATCTCATGATCTTACACTCACACACACACACACAAACACACACATACGCAATTTTCTCAAATGACCACAGAGAAAGTACTGTACCCTGCATATTAAAAAACCAGTAACATCACAAACTAACCAGTTTACACAACAAGTACCTATAAACACACACAACTGGGCATACCTGCACACTAAGCTAAAGTCAACACCGACGAAACCACCCCCTAGGAGAAGGACATGTTTATGTATATTAGCCGAGACCAATGTGCTTGCTCATCTCAGCCGTTGGGATTAAAGTGAAGGCAATAAAACGTGACATACTTCACTTGAACTCCACGTAAAGTGAACTTCACGTCTCCTTCTCAGGCGTTGCGGTCAAGATTGAAGAGGAGAGAAGAGAACGTCTCCAGAAAGCCGAGAGCTTGGAAGTCCTGCTTGGATCCACGTCTCCTTTCAACCCAAACACCAGATTGATAAGGCATGATGTCATTCCTCGCGAAGCGGGCAACCGCATGCCCATATAAGGCTCCAGGTGTGTGCGACCAATCCGCGGCCATCCCGAAACCTGGGGGAACCCTGAGCTTCCATTGGCTAATGCAAAGTCAAGTCTGTCATAGGTGGGGTCAGCGTCAAGGGGTTTCTGGCCTGCTGACACTCATTCATTCAGCCTCTGTAACTGGACATGTCTGTTACCAAATATAGAGGTCCTTTGGCCACAAAAATGTACACGGCGATCAGACAGCCAGTGGCGAGGCAGCTCCCGTAGACGTGTCGAGCGCCAGCCAGACGTGATGTGTCATCTGGTAGCGGCCATGTGCAGGAGGGGCGGGGCCAAGCTCTCCAGCCAGGAGGGCTGTGATGTGCTGACATGCGGCGAGGGCACTTTTATGTGACTTTAATGAAGGTCTGTGGACACAGGGCTTGTTTATACTGCTGAGTGACGGTAGACATTGAGCCTTGCCTGGCACCCCTTGCATTCCCGCGCGCACACGCGCACACACGCCACAGTCTGCATGCACACGGACTGCACACGGGGGTGCGCACACGCACGGTACGCCTCCACACGGACACAGCCACACACGTGCCAGACGCATGTTGGCGCGCGCACACGCGCTGTACATAGACAAGGTCGCACACAGGTGGCACACACACACACAAACTCTCTCTCTCTTACACACACACACACACACATACACATAAGGAGTATAACCTCCCTTATAAATCCGAGCAAGCAGCATGGGCCAGTACAGTGACTCATTGACTGGTTTATCCATCCTTTATACAGGGTACCATGGAGGAGACAACATCAGACAGCCAGACAGACAGACAGACCTGGACAGACTGACAGCGCCACAGGCACCACAACATCATCACTCCCTTAATGACGGCGCTGTGCATTCAGGAAGTCGCGGCCACACCAAAATCAAACGAGCCACAAGTCCAATTTGTATTCCGCTTCTCGGTGCTTACAGAAACGGGGTTATTTCCAGAGCACAGCAATAACACGGTGTGCTTCCTGGAGGAGGATAACGACGGTATAAATAGACGTGCAGAGCGGCAACAAACAACTGGTTCATGGGACACTGCCATGCCACGCGTGACATCACTGGCTGGGAAAGACGTGTCAGAAACTGGGCCCCAGGCCCCTGTGACGGCCAGCACAGGCTCTGACAATGTTCTGCTTTCACAGGCCAAACATCCTTGAGCCTGACGTTCCCTCTCTCATTTTCGACTTATTTTCTCTCTCTCTCTCTCTGTCTCTCTGTCTCTCTGTCTCTCTGTCTCTCTCTCTCTCTCTCTCTCTCTCTCTCTCTCTCTCTCTCTCTCTCTCTCTCTCGCTTCTCTCGCTCTCTCTCTCTCTCTCTCTCTCTCTCTCTCTCTCTCTCTCTCTCTCTCTCTCCCTCCCCCTCTTCAGTAGCGTCAATGTTTATTATGCTCTCCACTTGGCGTGTGTTGTGTGTGTTGTGTGTGGGCTTGTACATGCTCACGTGGGTTGTGTGTGTACATGCACGTGTCTCTGTTTGGGTATGTGTGTGTGGGTGTGAAGAGGATGGCGAGGAGTGTAAGGAGACAGACCAGACAGGACACAGGTTTAGGGACGTCTGGACGTCTGCAGCTCAGACAGACACCTTCAGTCCCGACCAGACAGACACAAAGTATAGTGGAGGGGAGAACAGGCAGACACACACAGACACACACAGACACACACACACACACACACAGACACAAACAGCCTCCCAGCCCATGTGGTTTCCATAGTTCTGTTCCCCATCTCTCCCCTGGCCCCTGGGTCCTTCTCATCAACGTTTACTGTGTGAATGTAGCCATAAAGTAAAGCAGGTTGGCCTGGGGAATAGCAACATAAACCCAGTAGGGCAGGAAGATCCAGGACCCAGCCACTGAGATCTCAGCTCTTATGAGATTTGAGTGATTGTAATGGAACCACAGCGTTTATATGCAACCAAATCTATAACAAACTGTTACTGTGTGTTTCTGACAAGTTGGCTGGATTCAATCAAGTGTGTGTGTGTTTGTGCATGTGTGTGTGTGTGTTTGTTCAACCGATGCCAATGGTACATATCAAGCTCTCGGGGGTTTTGACCTGAGAGTGCAGCAGACTGCCAGGGTAGACTGTTACTGTCTCAGCAACCGCTGTGTGTGTTTATGGGTTAATACCGTAAAACACACAGAACAACATTCTGTGTGTGTGCGTGTGTGTTTACATTACACAATTACAGTATACACCCCAATGCAGCAAGCCTGAAATCCACACGGGTCAGGAACAGGGTACCACACACACACACACACACACACACACACACACGCAAACACACAATCAGTAACTGTTCTGCCTTGTGGTTTCCAAAATTGTGCGATCCACCTAACCCTAACCCTTACCTCTCCATACCCTACACATCTTCCCCCTCCTTTCCCCCCATCCCCCTTCCCTGCCAACATTAGTGCTATTTATGCAATGTTCCAAAAGTCAGGTTGATTTAGTCTCTTGTGCTTTTCTGGTGCAGTTCGGTGATCTCTGCTCTGTGCAATGGCTGTCTTTCGAACTCACTCGCTCAACCACTAATAACTTATTCCACACCAAAATCCTGTTATATCTTGGACACAAAGCCTGTTTTCTTAATCCGCTCAATTACTTTGCGACTCCTAATCGGCTGTGAAAACACAATCATCTCTTCACTCTAAACGGCTGTCGAGGACTGTCTGACGAGGCGCATTTTTGACGTTGTTGAGAAGAAACTGTAGGAGGTTATTCACACCGGTGCAATGGTGAACGGTCGGGGGACCGCACAGTGAACGCAACTCTCCACCCTCCGATTCGCCTCAGTCAAACGGCTTTGGAGAACAGGGTGGTGACTGTATGCGCGCGTGCGCGCGGGCGTGCGAGCGGGTGTGCGCGCGGGCGTGCGCGCGTTCGACTCCGAGATGATTAGTGAGCTTCTAGAACTGCATGTTCCAATTCCATGTGGTGTTTGTGAATGCACCGCAGCCTGTGGCTTCTCTGGTTTGGCGGAACGTAAACGGCAGAAGAGGAGCCCTGCTGCTGTTAACCCCTTCACCCCCCCCCCCCCCCCCACACACACACACACACACACACTCAGGTCTACACGGTATCCTCATGTTCAGGAGATTCAAGGCTTTTTGGAGTCCTTTGCTTTTCAAATGGATTCGAAATGCATTCGCTAGGAACTTGTAGCCTACATTTGAATTGGAACATTTTCAACATCACGATTGATACTTATACTTCACTTGATCCTGAAGAGCTTTACTGGACAGTAGGAACACACAAGTGTGTGCCCTTATGATGAACCATTGTTGCAGCAAACGACTGATGCATGGAGGGAGAGAAGGAGAGGGGGAGGGAGAGGGCCGAGAAGACCGAGGCGGGAGAGGGAGCCTAGACAGAGTGAGTGAGAGGGAGAAAGAGGAAGAGAGGAGGACGGGGGGGACGGGGGGGGGGGGACGATGACAGAAAGACAGGAAGAGCGAGCGATCGAGCGAGCCCAGAATGAGAGGAAGGTGAGACCACAGCGGTGTTGGAGTTCCTCACAGGCGTGCCCTTCGTTCCCCGGCATGAAGGCGGAGCACGGCCAGCGAGGGGCACGCCCGGCCGGACGCATGCAGGGCCAGGAGGGCCTGGCATGGTTGGCGCCGTGCCCCACTCCGCCTCGTGCCCCACTCCGCACTGCCGGGGGCATGCCAGCCATTTCTGCTCCAGGCCACGGCTGTCCACACATGGACAGCTGGGCATGAGCCCTGGGGCGTCCAGCGCAAAACACACACTCACCACGCATGTGTCAACACACGTGCTCGCGCTCCCACCTCCTCTCCGCGCGCGCGCACGCACGGCCGCAGAGCCATGTGCACACAGTCGAAGGCGAATGCTCACACGCACGTCCAGGCGTGAGCGCACACGCACGCAAACACACATGCAAAGCATGCGCACACACATAAAACCATCCCCAGAACACAGCACTACCCCCATATAAAAGTCCTCCCCCCCCCCAACACCGCCAGCTAACTGCTTAGTCAAGCCTACTGCTGACTAGAAGATATGATCTATTTTTATTCTGTGAGAAACCGTACCCCTCTGTCCCCTCCACTAACCCACCCTCTCTCTCTCTCTCTCTCTCTCTCCCTCTCTCTCCTCCCTCTCTCTCTCTCTCTCTCTCTCTGCCATGCTGTCTGCTTCCAATCACCGTCAGGCTGCAGATCAGGTCTGATTAGGGAGTGCGGGGGCTAGCGGAGCGTTCTGGGGGGACACGGAGCCTTCCGTGCGCTCGGCGCTCTCTGCCGGCACGCCAGGAGCAGACCTCGGCCCGGCGGCGCCCACTGCATCGCGTGGGACGAGACACGGAGCTTTTACGGCCTCGCTGGCCCTCATCTTTACGGCACATGTGTCCCCATCCCAGAGTGGGATTCCATTACCGTGGGATTGAGCATGCACACACACGCACACATTGACGGGAATATTTGCACGCGTTTGCCCGTTCTCATACAGAAACAAATACATAGGGAGACATGGATACACGCACATACACACACATGTTCACAATGACACACACACACACACATACTGACACGTAAATACAAAGGTATAAAAAACGATTTGACCTGACATACTTACATGCATGTATCACATCATGATTATGTTTCTAACTTTATATCTTTAGATGAGAAGGTTGTCTGTGTCTGATACAGGTGACAAAGTATATAACAAATGCAATGGACGACTAGTAATACTTTTTTCTGGCACTGGTTTACAGCCTGCCAATGATTGAAAGCTATTTACTTCCATTCATATCCTCCACGGTCTATTTTCAGCAGATGTTGTTGAAGTCTGGCTGTATCTAAAGATAGACTCTGGAGAGGAGTGCATTGTGTGGGCGTCTGTTGAGGTTGAGTGGGTGGTGTGGTTGAATGGATGAGTGTGTATGTGTGTGTATGTGTATGTGTGTGTATGTGTGTGTATGTGTGTGTATGTGTATGTATGTGTGTGTATGCGGTAGGGCAGGGTAAGATCTGACAGGAAGAATTCATACAAACGCCCACTGGCGATGTTCCGTAGTTGCATTGCGGTCGTTCAAAACTTTATCCCTGCAGTAAATCATAGAATTACTCATCCAGAGTGTTCAAATGACCCCAACAGGGGTCAGGCAGAAATTCTGTACTGTACAGCAAGCTACCAATCTAGACAAACATACTTTCCTCACTCCCTTTCATGGCTGGCTTAATGGCTGACTGGTTGGCTGGCTGATTGGCAGGCTGGTAAGTTATAAGAGTAGCTGGCTGGCTGGCTGGTTGGCAGGCAGGCTGGCAGGTTGGCTGGCTGGCTGGTGGATGTAAAGTCCCATGACAATGTCCAAACATTGTAATTTCAATTTGCAAGGCCTGAATCATTAAACAAAATGAAGGTATTTAAGGTTAAATTGTTTCATTATTTTTAACACACTAATTGCAAGGCAAATGTCTTTAATTGGAAACCCAGCCTCAGAAATAAACCAGGCCGAGTTTTGGAAGGGGTGATTATGGTCCTGTGGCCTGATGTGGGATTGGGGAAGTTGGTGCCAAGCTCGTTTTCATGTCACTATGTTTTGAGTTCCTGCCCAACATAGACAGACTGAATCACTCATCACAACACAAGCCTTAATGGAATAGTGCTGCACTGCTCCGTCCATTTGCTCGGGTTTAGGGATGGTTAGGGGGGAATCTGGCCACCCCCATCATTCCTCCCTGGATGGAATGTTCCATACAGCGTGCCCTCCACAATTACTCTGCCCTCATGATAAATAGTGGAAAAACATGACATGACAAATAGCATCTATCAGTGCTGCTGTTTTTGCCCAGAGAAAATGGTTAAAAAGTTATGTTACAACCAGTGAGAATGTGCAAACCAACATATAACATGTCGTAAAGATGTCAAGGTTCTGGTCCACTGGGTTTATTGTTTTAGTGATGTCCTGAAATGATTTTCCATATGGTACAGCCAGTCCATAACTGTGGAACAGGGGATCTGTACCCAGACCACCTGCAACGGTCCAGAACCTAGCCCCAGGTTTTAACCCCAGGTAGAATACTAATGATAGGGCTAGATCCTGTCCCTATACCTGGAGCTAGACCCTGTTCCTATACCTGGAGCTAGACCCTGTTCCTATACCTGGAGCTAGACCCTGTTTCTATACCTGGAGCTAGACCCTGTTCCTATACCTGGAGCTAGACCCTGTTTCTATACCTGGAGCTAGACCCTGTTCCTATACCTGGAGCTAGACCCTGTTTCTATACCTGGAGCTAGACCCTGTTCCTATACCTGGAGCTAGACCCTGTTTCTATACCTGGAGCTAGACCCTGTTCCTATACCTGGAGCCTAAGTTGTCTTGACTTAACCAGCTCTAGATGGTCTCTCCGTGGAAGCCCAACACAACATCTAACAGCACAGGACAGCACAGCACAGCCCAGCCCTACACAGCACAGGGGCAGGTGGAGAAAGGGGCAGGAGCTGGTGGAGAGGGGGCAGGAGGGGGTGGAGAGGGGGCATGAGCTGGTGGAGAGGGGGCAGGAGGGGGTGGAGAGGGGGCATGAGCTGGTGGAGAGGGGGAAGGAGGAGGTAGGGGCTCCGATGTGGCCTTCTTCAACTTACAAGATTCCATGTTCCTGGGCCAGGCCTGCTCTGGACATACTCCTGCCCACTGCTAGCTCGACACAGCCCTGGCATAATGCCAGTGTTGTACTTGGCCAGATGCTGGGAGCAATGCACTCCTGGCAACACACACACATTTATGTGTACACACACACATTAATGTGCACACACACACATTAATGTGCACACACACATATTTTGAGAGTGCCAAACCTGTCACATAGAGGGGTAATGATTTAGGGCCCAAATTAGGTTTTACACTGGGATCTGTCTGTTCCAGTCAGTTTATGGATAATTTGCTAACTACCATGCCCACTCTTATTGAGATGCAAGATGGCTATGGCCAGACACACGGACACACACATGTACACACATGCACACATGTGCACACACACACACACACACACACAAACTATTCTGCTAGTCGTCCATTCCCAGCCCCCCCCCCCCCCATTACCTTGCTAAGTCATTCTCTTCTCATGTCTTGGATTAAGTGACACAGCAGATCAGATGACCTTCAGTGACTAGTTCAATTACGCACATAAATTAATCTTTGAACAGCTACTAAGCCAGCCAGTCAAGAGACTAGCATCTCAAGACTTTTAAGATCCTTTCTCATCCCCTAAGATCCTCTTCATCTTGATTGGTGGCCAGGGAGATCTGACTCTAAACTGAACTAAATTGAAACTGTTCTTGAGGACTTCTGAGCTGAACCCTGGCTATGTTTTTTCCTAACTGTCATCCAGTTGATGATTGTTTAAAGTATACCCAGCGTTACTATTTTGTGTGTGTTGACAGTCACAGTTGTGTGTCGCCCTTCATTTATCTCCCAGCCTGCAGACAGTGCAACATATTCTCCACCGGGCAACCTCAGCTGCCTTTGACAAACACACACTCACAATAAACACAAGTATCAAGCAGGCTTGCACTCACGCACACAAAAACACACTCACACCAACGCACATTGTTTCTCACACACATGCATGAATGCCCCACACATACTCACTCACATTTTTGAAGGTTTATACGGGGAGGTTTATATCAAATCAAGGTTGCTCCTTAAAGTGGTGGAGCAGGTTCATCTTAGGAGAGCTATTTTTATGACGGAACACTAGGGTGCCACCCCTCTCTCTCTCTATCTAAACTCTCTCTCTTTCCTGTCTGATTCCCTTCTCTCAGTCCAACATGCGAGCCCCCTGTTTCTCCTTTTCTTGGCATCTTCTCCTCCTCCCCCCCTCCGTCCTGGCATCCCTTAGCCCCCAAATAGCAGACATGGACCCATGTATAGGGACACACAAAGCAGCCAGTCCCATTGAAAACCATTCATGGATAACATCCCCCTATTGCAGCCTCTTGGCCCCAAACCTCTATCTAGCAACTGAAAAAACACTGGGGTTTGGATTAAATAATCTGTCTGGCCAGGAATTGTGAAATATGGATATGGCATGCTGGAAAAAAAAAAGGTAGCGTGTGTGTTTCTGAAGCAGAGGGAGAGAGGGAAGGAGAGACAAACGAGAGGGAGAACAGAGGGACAGAGAAGGGGGATCAAGGGTTTACAGGCATGAAGATTACATTTGGCATGATGGTTGCACACGCAAAAGGTTTTGACAGCAGAAACCAAGAACCAGCAAGCCTCTGGTTTCCCTCGCTCTCTGTTGTCACTCGCGGGGTTTTAAACGGTCCTTCAGTTCCCACAGTAGAGAAAACCCAAGTGGAGGCACTGGGAGAGCCTCTCCGACTAACACGGGCTCTAGAGGCCGTCCTCTTTGATGAAGAACGATTCCATTCGCTCATGCTTTCTCCCTCAGATGTTAGGACTGTCGTGAGGCTCACTCCACTTCTCACTCTCTTTGTCTCTCGCTCCACTTTCACCTCTCTCTTTCTCTTCTTCCATCTTATTTCCATCCAAAAGTCAAAGTCATGTTTGAAGGAGAAGACCTCCGGGAAGGTGACCGTGTTTCGGGAGGTGAGCTCTACGCCATCTGAGGGTGAACCGGCTCAGACAGGGCCCAGGTCTCCTGCCTCGTCAGGGGGGCAGCATCTCTCCCCGACACGCCACGGACGTAGACCGAGTGACCCGGGAACGCAAGCAGCAGCTAGCTCCTTGGACGAGAACATGCTCAAATAAAGATTTATTGAAGACCCCTTGAATCTATTTTTATTCTTGCTTTTTCTTTGCCAGGGCCTTAACAGCCCAGACGTATCTACTGAAACCTCTACTTAAGACACACACACAAAAGTAGCCAAATTGAAGGGGGCATTCCTGGTCCTAGTAGATTGTGGTCTGGTTGAGATACCGAAAACTCAAAGAAAAGACATTAAGTATGATAGATGGAGAGAGAGGGAGGGAGAGAAGGAATGAGAGACGGCGGGAGGATGAGCGAAGAAAAACAAAGGGCGAGAACGAGACTGAGAGAGAGGGAGAGCGAGGGAGCATAAGAAAGCGAAAGAGCGAACGAGAGAGGGAGAGAATGGGAAAGAGAGCGCGGGACAAATGAGCAAGAGAGGGAGAGAGAGACTGAGAAGGGTGCCACTGCGAGGCTTGTCATGGTGTCAGGATGAGGCCCAGGAGAAGGGTGCCACTGCGAGGCTTGTCATGGTGTCAGGATGAGGCCCAGGAGAAGGGTGCCACTGCGAGGCTTGTCATGGTGTCAGGATGAGGCCCAGGAGAAGGGTGCCACTGCGAGGCTTGTCATGGTGTCAGGATGAGGCCCAGGAGAAGGGTGCCACTGCGAGGCTTGTCATGGTGTCAGGATGAGGCCCAGGAGAAGGGTGCCACTGCGAGGCTTGTCATGGTGTCAGGATGAGGCCCAGGCGTGGCGGTGCTGTTCCGACGGCCTGCGACACACTGACCACTACAACGACCCGGAGAAAACAGCGGGACTATAAATAAAGGCACAAAGGGGCTAAGAATAGCCAGACCGTGAGAGGAAGGGTGCGTGGTTGCAGTGATAAGACGTGCGCCCCTACGCACGCTGCTGGGGTCACATGCGGCGGAGCGCTCAAACCGGTACCAGCTGTGTGGCCCAGGGAGAACCGTGTTGGGGTTGCGAGACAGTGTCTGACTAGGAAGATGAATCGCTTACTTCGAAAATGCAGCCGCACAAGAAACCCCAGGCATTCGTGTGTGTGTGTGTGTTTGCTTGTGTGTGTGTGTGTTTCCTTGAGAGGGAAAAAGAGAGAAGAGAGTAAGAGAGCAAGAAAGAGAGAAAGAGTGAGATAGAGAGCAAGAGAGAGAGAGAGAGAGAGAGAGAGAGAGAGAGAGAGAGAGAGAGAGAGAGAGAGAGAGAGAGAGAGAGAGAGAGAGAGAGAGAGAGAGAGAGAGAGCGCAGCAGCACATTGACTACAGAAATGTAAGAAATTAAGTACATTGCATGTCAGGATTTTTTGCATGTCAGGATTTGCTTGAGAATTCAAAATCAAAGATAATGCTTGATTCACAGTAAATCCTATATTTCTGTCTCTGGTAGTGTTTTCTAAATCTAATCATTGTCAATGCAGTTGAGTAATGCACTAGTTCAGAACCCCCCCCCCCCACACACACACACACACACTCTCTCCTCTCCCTTTTTTCCACCAATTCCTCCATGGCTCCCATATGCTTTCCATCACAGTGGATATCTGACAGCATAGCAATGATATATGTACGTATTTTTTCAAATAACTCCTGTTTCTGTCAATTCAATTCGAAGTGGAGATTTTATTTTCTAAGAATTGATTTGGCACACCTCATTTTTTGGTTCGTTCTAGATCATTATTGTTCTGTATTTTAGGAACACAATTCTGAGAATTCTCCCCACTGTGATTTGCACAGGAAAAGTGTGATTCAATTACTGAAAATAGCAGTGGCCAATATAAGTCCTTTCCAACAAATACAAGCTATTTATTGCAGTGAAAACGCTGAGATGTCCATACATTTACATTTCCCACACATGGTGAAGAAATGCCATTGCAGTAACTTGTACACCAGCAGTTAGACTAGACAGGTCTTTATAAATTATATTAAAAAATCTGTCATGACATATTCTAACAAACACACATACAAAGGCAAACACACACACACACACACAGGTCAGAAACATTATACGTCACTACACTTTATAGACAGGGTCTGCAACAACAACACTCAGCCATGTGATGACTGGGTTCTCACATCTTGTCATACACTCACACACACACACACTGTCTCACACTCACACACACACTCTCACACACACATGCACCAAAGCCTCTTTCAGTGGTGGGTTTATGGTCCGAGGTCCCTGTGTGTCGATGGCTGAAGTGTATGTTTGAAATGCTGTTTTTACAGGTCTGTAAAATATTAGTCTGACCAACTCAGTATGCTGTTATATGTGTGGAAAAGCCACATCTGTGGGCCACCGGTCTGTCATGGGAGTCTAAGGGGGTTTCAGCTCTAACCCTGTGGCTTGGGAAGCGTCCTGGAACAACACACACTCCCTGCAGGGTCCCACTCTCAGAGCACTGGTGTGGCCTGCACCCGAGGCAGTGCAGACTCACACAGTAGATCCAAAGATGATCATTCAAAAATGGATTTGAGCTTGATTGATTCTGCCTGGCGCAGCAGATTAACGGGCTTAACTGGAACACAACATCGATAACTGAAACCCTGCCAAATGTATACTACTTGGTACACTAATTGAAAAGCACAAAAGTTACAAACCATACAGCGTTGAATACAAATGTACTACACTCAAGGCGGGGGCAGCAACCTAAGCAGGGAGGCCCAGACTTCCCTCTCCCCGGCCACTTCCACCAGGCGTTCCCAGGCCAGCCAAGAGACATAGTCCCTCCAGCGTGTCCTGGGTCTTCCCCCGGGGCCTCTTCCCAGTGGAACGTGCCCAGAACACCTCACCAGGGAGGCGTCCAGGAGGCATCCTTATCAGATGCCCGAGCCACCTCAACTGGCCCCTCTCGACGCGGAGGAGCAGCGGCTCTACTCTGAGCCCCTCCCGGATGACCGAGCTTCTCACCCTATCTCTAAGGGAGAGCCCGGACACCCTGCGGAGAAAACTCATTTTGGCCGCTTGTATTCGCGATCTCGTTCTATCGGTCACTACCCACAGTTCGTGACCATAGGTGAGGGTAGGAACGTAGATCGACTGGTAAATAAAGAGCTACAAGTACAGTATTACCATTATTATTTATTTGTTCAGCTCTGCCCCCCTCTCTCGCCCCCTCATCTCTCTGTCCCTCTGTCTCTCCCTCTGTTTCTCTCTCTCCTGATGTCACACTATGATGCAGTGACTGATTCCCTCTGGAGCTCTGAGAAAGAAAGAGAGAGAGAGAGGGAGAGAGAGAAAGAGAGAGTGAGAGAGAGGGAGAGTGAGAAAGAGAGACAAAGAGAGAGAGAGACAAAGAGAGAGAGAGGGTTTGAAATATTGTGTCTGTCTTTGTCCCTGCAGTCCCACCAGCTCTCCGACAAATATTTTATTAACTTCCAACAACTACAGTACTACTCACATAGTCTACAGGATGACAAGGTACTCATATAGTCTACAGGATGACATGGTACTCATATAGTCTACAGGATGACAAGGTACTCATATAGTCTACAGGATGACAAGGTACTCATATAGTCTACAGGATGACAAGGTATTCATATAGCCTACGGTATGACAAGGTACTCATATAGTCCACAGGATGACATGGTACTCATATAGCCTACGGTATGACAATGTACTCATATAGCCTACGGTATGACAAGGTACTCATATAGCCTACGGTATGACAAGGTACTCATATAGCCTACAGTACGACAAGGTACTCATATAGCCTACAGTATGACAAGGTACTCATATAGCCTACAGTACGACAAGGTACTCATATAGCCTACAGTATGACAAGGTACTCATATAGCCTACAGTACGACAAGGTACTCATATAGCCTACAGTATGACAAGGTACTCATATAGCCTACAGTACGACAAGGTACTCATATAGCCTACAGTATGATAAGGTACTCATATAGTCTCTACAGTATGACAAGGTACACCAGTAAGCAGGCTTCAACACCTGGCTATAAAGTGCGAAAATAACACATTTCTCTGCATTGGGAATAAACTGCTGGGATACAGAGATAAGAGATTGTTCCCTTCTGGTTACCAGTGAGACTAATGTGACCGGTGCTTAGCACATCATTACAAGGAAAATGTTAGGAATCCAACATATACACAACACATAAACAGAGTAAGGTTTGTTTATCCAGTGAATAGCAGCGTCTCAGAAATGTAAATAATACCCCAAAAGAGAAGCGGAATCTTATGAGGGGATATAAACCATGAAAAAAACGACTTTCTGTTTATGCGTCTGTGTGTGTGTGTGTGTGTGTGTGTGTGCGTGTTGTTTGCTGCACAAGAGGGAAGAAGGCCTGGGGCATAAAATCTGAGACAATTCCACATTTAACAACTGCCTCAAATTCACAACAACGCACACACACACACACACACACACACACAGACACACCAGTGTATCTTGTCCAGCTCCCCAGCAGGAATGCAGGTCCAGTAAATGTGGAAGGAAAGATGACAGATGGTGGTTAGGAACACAATAATTACCACATATTTCCCACCGTCGTGCCTGTCTGCTAGACTGCTAGATCTCTTCAGCTCCCATCATCACCTAGAGCCTGGCTTCTACCAGACAGGAGGACAGAGACCCCTCTTCCATCTCTGGGATGAGCCCCAGAAAACCTCTTCCATCTCTGGGATGAGCCCCAGAAAACCTCTTCCATCTCTGGGATGAGCCCCAGAAAACCTCATCCTTCTCTGGGATGGGTCCTTAAAGACCTCTACGGCCCCAACCACCATCCCCCATGAAACCATGGAATTTAGGTTTGGTTCAACCTGCACCATGGCCAGCACCCTTGTCTCTTTCTCTCCCTCCCTCAATCAGCTTCTTCCAAGCCTGGGGTAAAGCCACAACTGAACCGGAGAAACCACCAGTGCCTGTGTCTCTCACCAGCCCCACCGTGACCGCCTCTGCTCAGATCCATCTAGCTCCCACGGCATCTTTCTCACACGCCATAAACACCCCACCTCAATTCACTAACTCCACTGGCGCTGCGCTCCAACCCACAGATATGACCGGCGGGCCCTGGAACCATCACGAGTAACTGTCAGTAACTGTCAGCTCACAAGGGTTGGAACCCACAACCGTTTGGACGAATGGGGGGGTTTGCGATGTCATGAAAACTCCAAAGGCTGCAGTCCCTCTGTGCTGGCACTCTGCTACAGCTCAAAATAGAGAGGACGCCTCCATCCAGAAGATGCCGGCTTCTTACCCTCCCCTTCCTCCTTCCGTCTCCCTCTCTTTATTCCTCTCTGGTCCTCAGATCCAAACCGCTCACTAGCTAGCTACCGCTCAATCAGAAATGCCACTGCTCCAGCTGGCTTCGAAGGCTGAAGCACTGCTGGATTTGCCAATACTACATTTTTTGTTAGTCTACGGACACAACACACACACACAGCCGTCTACCTATAGCCTTCTCTCTTCCAAGGCCCTAGGTCTGTCAACGCCAGATGAAGGATGAACTTGGGATTGTACAACCTGCAACTTTGACCGTTACAGGGATACACGTACACACACAACTTAGCTTTTCACCATGTAGACCTGGCAGTGTCTAATTATACTTCACGTTTACTTGTCAAAATAATGGAAAGGTTGAGCTGATACTTTATTTTGTGAAGCTGTAATGAGTTACAGCTTAATAAATACATGCACCTGCCATGACGAGGTGCCTAATTCAGTTCAGTGCAAGGTATATTGGACTGGTTACAGTAGCAGCAATGTTAGCTAGTGCAAACAGCCCTGACAGTGCTACCCTAGTAAACACTAACACCCTGGCTAACTCACACAAGCATTGGCTAAGAGCCATGCTTTCCTAGCTAATGCTAATACTGCCATGGAGGATATTAGCTAGCTAGCATTGGCTAAGAGCTACGCTAAACAGGCCAAAGCCTCCTCAAAGGTTTTATAGAGATCCCATTCTTAAACAATTGCCAATTTCTTCTTTGTGTTTGTGTTCACATACCAGTATTATATTTTTATAGGTGGAATGGCAAAGTTAATGTAAACAGAAATCTTAGAAGCAAACACATCATAAATCCATTACACTCAGTAAGTTGACATGATGACATCATAGTATCACTGTCAACGTTCCTTAAGCGTAACAAACGTCTCCTGCCGAAACACACCGTAAAAGGTCCAGGTGTGTTGCAAGCACTCAAACGGCTGCTTCTCGCATGGAAGTTGGACAGTATGCACTGTAGGCTGACAAGTTGACAAAGGTCAGCAACATGGCGGCTGTGTAGAGGAATATCAAATCCAGAACCCCGCGGGATTTACAGGTCTTGTCAGTACCCTTGTTCCTCTTCTCCTCCTCTTATCCAACGGTTCCTCTTTCCCTAACAGCCCCTGTCTCTTTTCTTCTTTCGCCAACGCCCTGTCTCATCCTCCTGTTCTCCCTTCGTCCATCACTCGTTCTCTTCCTCGTACTCGTCCATCAGACCTTGGAGCGTGTTTTACTGGGCGAGGAAGGAGGAGGAGGGGGGAAGGAGGGGTGCGAGCACAGGCTGGTGAGAAGGGAGAGGAAAGGGAGAGGAGGGGGGTTGGGGGGGTGGGGCGGGGGGGTAGGGTAGGGTGGATGTCGAGAGCTTCCACACTCCGCGGATGTCGTAATTATGAGGCAGAATTCCGGGAATTCCTGGGAGGTTTGGGGAGGAGCTCCTAGAGGTATTTTCATGTGCTGGAGTGTCTCTGCCCCTCTCCCAGCCTCCCAGCCTGCCAGCCTCCCAGCCTCCCAGCCTCCCAGCCTCCTGCCCGCCTGCACAAACTCACAACGTGTTCCGACACACACCGTTGCAGCAATCAATTACCTCTCACTCGAGTAACACTTATCATAAACAAACAGTACCAAACATTTGCATTCACAGTCTCATGTCACCGACGTCAACCAGGTCGTCTCCTTCGTGCAAATCTTGTATAGCTCACATACACAGACAGCCCATTCCATTGGCCCACCTACACACACACACACACACAGACACTTATAGCTGTCAAATGGTTCAGTTCTTCATGTTCCTCACTAATAAATGAAAATGTTATGTAATATTTCAGGGAATACAGTATATTACAATAAGTTCATCATTTAGGCATTCTCTAGGCCCATTTAATCATGGTTAATTCATATTGTACAGCTCACATACACAGACAGCCCATTTCATTTGATAGCATGCCCATTGTGTTTGTTGTAAACACAGCACCAGTATAGAAGAAACCCTCTCTGAGCAGAGCACATCAGTGCCTCCTTCCTTTAATGAAGTACCGGAGATTTGATTGTTCACATATGCAGAATCTTTCCACCTTCCAAAATGTGTAAGCGAGTGTTGTAAGACTGACTGGAGAGATCAAAAACAGCATTGGACATTTCAAAGTTAGAACATGATATCTGAATATAGCTCAAAACGTCCTTGTCACATGTATTTGTTAAGTTACGAAGTTAGTATAATGCTCTTTTGGTCAGATGTCTGCAAATGAAAATGGGCCTGTCTGGATTAAAGGGGATATAATGCTTTTAATTCATTTTCAAACTGTTTTGCGTCTCCTGTGGGTTGCGTCTCCTGTCGGTTAGCAAGACATGCATGCCACAAGCCCTCTTACTGTTCCAATGAGTTGGGAAGATTTGCTTAGGGGTGCAGGGGTTGGAACAATTGCTGGTAGAATGAAAGAATGTATGAAAGGAAAGAATGAAGGAAGGAAGGAAGGAAGTGAGTCCTATTCCATGACCATCGATACCCCCTTGACTGGTCCTGCCAAAACACCACACTCCCCACTTCCTCACTTCCTCCTACCCCCCCCCCCCCCCCCCCCCCAACCGACACACACACTAACACACACAACAAGCTTGTTGTCATGTAAATACCAGCATTACACATTGCCCCAGTGACTTTCCTTTGCATTCTTGTTTAGCAGCAGTATGGGTATCTGCTTGGGTATCCACTCCTTGTCTATGATGGGAATCGGGTGTATGTCAGGACAGAAACTCATAAAAGACCTGGTGAATCATGGGTCCAAAACATAATTATGGCTTTACTGCTATCTTCTAATCATGTCTCTTTTTTTCTATGGTTTTACTACTCTATTCACTGAAACAAGGGCTCAGCCTCTCTCGATCTCTCTATCACTCTCCCTCCTCTCTCTTTCTCTCTTTCGCTCTCCTCCCAACTCCCATTTGCTTTGGGGCCCACATCTCAGCCTTGTTGTGGATGGAGCCATTGTTTGGCAGTGAGAACATGGAGAATCCTGTAAGCCAGCCTGTTGTCTGACACAATCTAATGAAGCTAACACAAACGGTTGTCCCCCCACACTCGCCTTGTTACTCTACGTGCACTTTGCTGAATATTGTCCATTATATCCCTCAAACTTTGGCAGCACTGACTCCCTGAATGTGGGTTGCAGGCTACACAATAGCCTGGTAATGACCATGAGTAATCCAGGCAGGTTCAGCCTGATGGGTTTTAATGATCTCCTGGGATCCCCGTTTCACCACAAAGGACCCTTCATCTCTAATGAGGGGTAAGTGTGTCATATTGTGTCGGACGGTCCTTCTGGGTGATTCGCGGGGCGACAAATATAGCATCTAGGGCTCCAATGTTATGGGATTGGGTGGAAATAAGCATAACCCAGAAAAGGCTTCGTTTGCCTCATTGCAACCCTCTACTGGCTATTACGTAATAAACCCTTTGCCCAATTCACAAAACTGACGATTAATTGCTCCCCAGTCTTTTCAGCGGCTATGACACTATGTGCCACCCAAGGAGCCCGCAAGGCCTCATGTCTCACCCTCATTAAATGGGGCTTTTGTGTCCAAGCTGCTCTCTTTTGTCGCTGGCCCCCACCTCCCCCACCACCAACCCTCCCCCCTCGTGCCCACCTACCGGAGAGGGGTCGACCTTGTACGTCTCCGTCCAGGATGACATCACCTCTTCGGGCTCCCAAGCCAAGGTGAGGGCTCACATGGAGAGCTTTGGTCCATCTCTCTCTGTTTACCGCTCAATCCCTCCTTTGTGCCGGCCAAGGCCAGGATCTCACACAGACTGTAATGAGATGGAGGACTTTGTTATCTGCCAGAACTGTAGCAATATAATTCACACAGCACCCAACTCTATAATAGCACATTGTTTGAGGCAAATCAAATGATGGGGGTTTGGGAGGTATGTGCTTTCACACTGTTTGGAGTGAGAACTCAAAGCTGGCACGCTTGTCTGGGCCAGTAAAATCCCTCTTTTCACGAGTCAGGTGAGTTAACAGACCAGAGAGTGCTTTAAAAAGAGAGTGAGAGTGAGAGAGAGTTGTGTGTGTGTGTGTGTGTGTGTGTGTGTGTGTGTGTGTGTGTGTGTGTGTGTGTGTGTGTGTGTGTGTGTGTGTGTGTGTGTGTGTGTGTGTGTGTGTGTGTGTGTGTGTGTGTGTGTGTGTGTGTGAGAGAGTCTTTTTGCTAACTCCACACTTACGCAAATACTTACATATGAGCAAATGTATTTGTGGAACATATACACACACAAACACATACTCTCACACTGAAATAAGTAAGTGCCAAGACATCATTCTTGGGTTCCTCGAAGACAACCTCTGACTGGTGTCACCTTTCCTAACATACACAAGGGCTTTGACCTTTGGCTATCTCTTACACACACAGAAACACGCACACAGACAAAGAATGAGATGTCCCTGTTCTGGTTTTAACGGTTGATCATTCTCCAGGAGGTCTAACTCAGAACACGTGTAGGCTTGCTGAAATGTTTTACTACACAAATCAATTCACGGTGTATGAATGTTTCTGGAGTCTATTTTTGGGAGTTTGTCACCGGAAAGACAAACACGCCGCCATGAGCATTTTATTGGAGTTCTGAAGTTTTGAAATGATACAGATGTAAGCCCACCACACTCACGGACATGAACACTGCTGCTGCGCCGTAAGTCGGCATATGAGAGTGTTTTAAGGCAACAACAAAAAAGGCACAATGTGTGCATGATAATAGGCTCAAGTCGAACGGTCTTGACCTCCACAGCTCTCGTAAGCTATAACAGATGTCAGAACATTCATGTTCTGAATGACATGCATCTGGTGTCGGCTCATTTCACGCCATGCTTATACTGCGGCTGCTTGCCCCACATAGTGAACGCTGCGCTGCTTTCTGAATGATAGCTCATCGTTCTGCTTCAATCGCACGCAATTCACCGTCAAAAGTCATGTGGAAGGGGGGAAATAATGCCTGTGTCTGTCTCTGAGTTTGAAGACCAAAGTGTCACACAGCACAGCTGTACCTATATTAATGTGTTCTGTTGCTGGTGCGTATTGACCGTTTCTTTCCCAGCCTCGCGCTGTCATCTGCCTATTCCAGTGCCATATACAATTACTAGCCTGTCGTGCTCTAGTCTGCGCTGATTGGACCAAATCGAGGGTGTGTTCGCTGCGTGAGTAGCCATCGTTTCTTTCACCAGACTTGGATCTGAAGGAGATTCCAAGCATCTGTACGGTACCACTGACAACTCGGACTACTGTTTCTGTAGGTGTGCCACGCGTATCTCACCCCCCACACCCCCTCATGTCGTGCGTGGGGTTTCTGGGGTTTCGAATCGAAATAGCCACAGATAGTATAGCATTTTGCCTACAACACAGTGAGTTTAATTTGTTAGCCCATTTGGCACTTTCTCTGACAACAAAAGGCTTTTTTTTGGCTCGCTGCGTTGCTGGTGCCCCGGAGCTATACAAACCAACGACATTCCCAGGAGCGTTTCCAAATTCCTCGAGATGGCCTGCAACTCATTGCGCCGTTTATCTCACAGATGTGGTCAATATTGCACGATTCCTCCCGCTGTGAAGCCTAATTTAAGACCATAAAAACTGGAGTCAGACGGAAATTATCTGCGAGTCAGGGCATTCTCATAACTTTGGTCAACAATTAAAAGGCGACAGTCCAGATGTGGTCGCCCTAATGTGGACCTAATTGAGGTTTCTTTAAATATAGCCTGGCTTCCTATACCGACCAACCTGAGCCAAAATATAATACACAACTGCATTTGTTGATATATTTAGAAACTAACAGAAGATTCAACAGAGTTTACAAATTAAGAGATGTGGTTGTATTTGTCAAATTGAACGACTCCGTGTAGGATGCGCATGGTTCGGTAATGTAGGTTAGAATAAGCAATGTTTGAAATCCATCCATCAGACAAGATATTTTCATTCAATATGTATTTACAAATAACAAATGTAACATGACTACTTATTTGGCATACATACAGACACAACATGTGCTCCTCTTTCTACACTGTCCCAAATGTGCTGGCTTTTAAATGATGCAATCTCTGCCAACTATTACCAGTTATGTGGATGCAGCCCCATCCTCCTTTCATCTGTTCTCTTCCTCTCCTCCCTCCAATCCCACCACCCCTTCTAGCCTTTCCTGTGATCTCCTGGTCTCCTCTCTTCCTCTATTTGTCCTATTCTTTCTTCTCCTCCTTTTTCCTATCCTCTCCGTCTCTCTTCCACCTCTCCTATCTTGAGTCTTGGCACATTTGTACACCTTACCATCAGAAGCAGCCTTTTTGGGGGGTTTGACAGCATCAACACTTAAGTACAAAATATGTTTCTTGGTTTGTTTGAACAACTATATGTAGGTCTCTATCTGCATGCCACCATATACCAGCCTTGCAAAAAGAACTTTATAGGCTATAAGTTGGAACAGATGACTAACACACACACACACACACACACAGTCAGCTTATTTGTCGGGGAGAAGACTCACCAGTCTCATCATAATGTATACTTCTGGCTCATTTTCTTTGCTCTCTGACTGTATTTTCTGTATTAACATAACTGTAGATTGTGTGACTTTAGTGGCTGCGGTTTTAGCTAACAAGACAGTTAAAATCTGCTTGCCCTAGTTGCTTATTGGCAAACATTAGTTGAAATCACAAGATTCCCAAACTCACTTAGAACTTTAAGCAATGCCTGAGAATGATATAACTGACTGTCATGTTGCTCAGGTGTTGACTCCTGTCATGTAATATCATCGTAAAGGCCTGGACTAACTAGGCCTATCATACACTCGAGGTGTTTTCTTTAGTTTGCTTACAACAATTATTTTTTGCCAAAGTAGACTGAAGGTTTTCATACATACACAAATACGTGTAAAAGCCACGAACATTTTTACAACTTAAGTTTTATGGCATGAAGGGACTTTCACTAGACACTCCCCTAAACCTTGGACGTGGATGTCTTCTTCGCTGATTGGTCGCGAAGCCCGACTGACAACACCTGCTTAACTCCTTCATCAAAATTGACACCCGCGCTCCGGGAAATATAGCCAGCATCCCTCCCGTCTCCGCTCTCACTCCCAGCCCAGCCCGCAGACTATAGGCAACCACGACACAATAATTAGGCGAAAGGTAAGCGGCGTGTTCACATAAAGAAGTGGATCATTGTTTTTTTCAGTGGTCTGCCTTGCTCCTTGCAGATATAATGTTGGTCAAATTGGCAATAGCGCTGTTGGTTTTGTCAGTTTTTGAGCAAGTAGTGGAGACGGATAATATGGACATTCATGACAACCCGCCAGAAAAACCGGCAAGCCAGAAAGGACGTCTTTCTCTACAGAACACAGGTAGGTAGAGCCATAGGTAGGCTGTACAATTGTAAATACATGACATGACTAACGTGCTGTGGAAAGTGTCTCGAGGCTCTGTATGTATGTATGTATGTGTGTGTGTGTGTGTGTGTGTGTGTGTGTGTGTGTGTGTGTGTGTGTGTGTGTGTGTGTGTGTGTGTGTGTGTGTGTGTGTGTGTGTGCGTGTGTGTGTGTGTTATCAGCTCACTCTCACACACATTTCTCTAACGATGTCATTGCAAACGGACTTGTGTGTGCACGTGCTCCCCCTGGAACTAAATTAATTGAGACATTGATCAATCCATATTCTCAGGCTGTTCAATAACGTTTATCAATGTAAATATTGTGCTTTGTTTTTGCAAGATTGCGTTTTCTAAATAGAAAGATATATATATATATATATATATATATATATATATATATATATATTGTAAACATTTGCAGATATAAATTAAATGTTTTAGTACGGCACAAGATAAGGATAGGTGCCATTGCATGACTACCCAGTAGGTCTATAACCACCCATTGTGCGTGTGTGTGTGTTGAGGGTGTTTAAGGTTAAGTTTTTTTTCTGCCATAAGCTTGAGCATTTTACAACACAACCCACATAACATTGTGTTTTGCATTAAATGCAGCTTTGGCATTGCTAATTATAATTCCATTCCATCTCCTCTATCATCTTGGATCTGTGTCTGTTAAGGCCGAAGCCAATGGGCTATAAGAGTTTGCAGCAAGTTATCAAAATAAGATCTATTTTTGAAGATTTAACCATATAAAGTTAATGTTCCTGCATATCTCCATTTGGTTTGCCTGTCGCGAAATGGGGACAGCGCCGAATGTTTCACAGTTGTAGTTGCTCAGTCGGTCACACCACTGTGTAATTCAATGCACGTTGCGGCCAGCTCGTACGATCCAAGCACATTCCCGTACAAATGCCAACACAAGCATTGCCGACAGCGGCTCACTTTTCCTGCGCACTGAAGTTCAACTCAGTGCCTACATAGTCCTCTCTCTCTCTCTCCCTCGCTCCCTCCTCCCCACACCCCACACCCCCAACAGAGGTCCCTTGTTGACAACCATCATTTCTCAATAAAACAGCTATTTGCATTGACCCTGAGCGGCATGCATTTAATCAAATGCATAAAAAATGGAAGTTGCAGTGGTGGCCCTCCCTGACAAAACTTGGCAATGCAAATCGAATTTGTGTGTCACTCGTCTCATTTTAATTGTTTGTGTTTATCAACAGCATGAATCAACAACACAGTTTCCATAGGCGTCATCACAACATTCGTTAAATATGCTCAACATTGTAATAATAGCTGGCCTGGCCTGAGACTCAACCCCACCTCTAGGATCTAGGATCAACTATGAAAATACAACAGTCAGACTGCAATTAGATGTCCCAGGCAAGACTTTCTTAGCTTTTTGCTCCGTCATTTCTGGTCTCTATCATTAGTTTTATTCCTGTCGTACTTTGCTGCAGTGGTTTTAGAGGACAGCTGAGGGCACAGGGAGGCCAGCCAGGGGACTGTCCTCAGCCAGGGGACTGTCCTCAGCCAGGGGACTGTCCTCAGCCAGGGGACCGTCCTCAGCCAGGGGACCGTCCTCAGCCAGGGGACCGTCCTCAGCCAGGGGACTGTCCTCAGCCAGGGGACTGTCCTCAGCCAGGGACTCAGCCAGGGGACTGTCCTCAGCCAGGGGACTGTCCTCAGCCAGGGGACTGTCCTCAGCCAGGGGACCGTCCTTAGCCAGGGGACTGTCCTCAGCCAGGGGACTGTCCTCAGCCCTGTACAGCCTCGCTCCGCCTTCCACACCTCTCTCACTTCAGTGAAATGACCACTGGCTCAATCACCTCCACTCTCTTTGCTTCCGAAAGGTCTTACCAGCTTAACAGTGTATACGGGGGGGGGGGGGGACGGGGGACGGACGAGTGTGTGTTGTTCGTTGATGGAGAATAGATATGTAATGGACAAGCCTAACCTTTTTTTTATCTTGTGCAACCCTTAACCCCACGCATACACACACACGTTACACCACCATGCCAACAGACACTTGTTGATGGACACTCCTCCACAGACCATGGAGGAACCCTCGAGTGTGTGTCTCCTCCACATGTCGTCAAAGCTGTATCTGCAATGCACCATCCCATCTCCACAGCAGGCAGTGCAGGAGAGGGTTTTGACGCAGTCAGAGTGACACCGTAATCTCTGTCTTCCAAGTTTTTTGCCGGCTGTCTTGCTCTAAACCCACTTCATTTCTCTCTCTCTCTCTCTCTTTCTCTGGTGATAATGTGCTGCACGGTTAACGCAGAGAGATACTTTTTGGATGGTATCCTGTAGGCCTGTACCGTATGATTGGACCATTCCACTTCTGGTGTGATCGCCGCATCCTAGTTACAAGTGACGGAAGGGAGATGCCTAAGCGTGCCCCCTCCCGCTGCCCCCCTGCCCCCCTCAACCTCTTCCGATCTGTGATTCAGCATTTGTTATACATTGAGGCATGAAAATGATCTCTGTCTCTCTCTCTTTGTCTTGCTCTTCCTTTCTCTCTCTCTCTCTCTCTCTCTCTCTCTCTCTCTCTCTCTCTCTCTGTCTTGCTCTTCCTGTCTCTCTCTGTCTCTCATTCTCCAGCTGAGATCCAGCACTGTTTAGTGAATGCGGGGGATGTTGGCTGTGGTGTGTTTGAGTGCTTTGAGAACAACTCATGTGAGATCCGAGGACTGCAAGAGATCTGCATGACCTTCCTCCACAATGCTGGCAAATTCGACTCCCAGGTAAGACATACAGTGTGTGTTCAGTACATGTTAATACATCTATACTGTGTGTGTGTTCAGTACATGTTAATACATACTGTTAGTGTACAGTACATGTTAACACATCTATACTGTTAGTGTATAGTACATGTTAATACATCTATACTGTTAGTGTATAGTACATGTTAATACATCTATACTGTTAGTGTATAGTACATGTTAATACATCTATACTGTTAGTGTACAGTACATGTTAACACATCTATACTGTTAGTGTACAGTACATGTTAATACATACTGTTAGTGTACAGTACATGTTAATACATCTATACTGTGTGTGTGGGTTCTATGAACACCTTCACAGTGTAGCCCAGTCAGTGTCCTTCTCTCATGGCGTTCACATCCCTTTCCCCTGGGGGACCAGGGGCAGGGCAAGCCAGCTGGCTCCATGCCCAGCCTGCTCCTCTTTCATACGGGTACAGAAGGCTCAGGCCTCTGCCTCTCAGGGCCAGGGCCAAGCCTGACTTACTCTCAGAATGTCTATCATGCTCAGGTCATAGAGGGACATGGGTGACATGAGAGCAGGCCCGATGAGGGGTTACGTTTAGGAGGTTTTTTTTCAATCCCGATCGTGGAATAATGCTGGTTTGTCAACATAGCACACCACAGTCATGTGAGCCATAACCGCTGGCACACGCCCTCGCTCACACACACTCACATTCCTGGAACGAGCCGTCTCCCTCTCACCTAAACATAGTTGGGACGACGATGACAAGCAGTGTGACAAACTAACTGGGCCTGAGGCATACGGAATTCCAGTGAGCCCTCCGTCCCTCCCCTCCTCCCCTCCTCCCCTCCGTCCCTCCCCTCCTCCCCTCCCCTCCGTCCCTCCCCTCCTCCCCTCCTCCCCTCCTCCCCTCCGTCCCTCCCCTGCCCGCCTGCCTCCTAACGGGGATCGGGTCCGTCCTGTGTGTGCGTCTGCAGGGGAAGTCTTTCATCAAGGACGCCCTGAAGTGCATGGCCCACGGCCTGCGCCACAAGTTCAGCTGCATCAGCCGCAAGTGCCTGGCCATCAAGGAGATGGTGTTCCAGCTGCAGAAGGAGTGCTACATCAAACACAACCTCTGCTCCGCCGCCAAGGACAACGTCAACGTCATGGTGGACATGATCCACTTCCAGGACCTCTTTCCCAAAGGGTGAGGAGAACCTCTGACCCGGCCGCTCACTCGAAGACCCACTTGCTTTTTCTCTCCCCCCCCCCCTCCATCTCTGTCACTCTCTGGACCGTGTCTGTCCTTCTGCCTCCATCTGTGCTCCTCTCAACTTGTCCTCTGACTTAACTGTCGCTGGGTTCAGGGGAGAATGGAAGATGGAGGTAGGACGGTCGTCACCCAAAGGATGATTGTCATTAAAGGCCTTGTATGTAATCAACGTATTTGTGTGTGTGTGTGTGTCTAGTCCGTACGTGGAGCTGGTGAACATCCTGCTGAGCTGTGGCGAGGAGGTCAAGGAGGCGCTGACGCGGAGCGTCCGGCTGCAGTGCGAGCAGAACTGGGGGGCGCTGTGCGACAGCCTGAGCCTCTGCACCTCCCTCGCCTCGCCCCCCGGCCCCCCTCCCCCCTCCGTGGACCAGCGGCGCCCCGCCCCCTCGCACCCCGAGCCCGAGAACCCCCGCCCGCCGCGGCAGGGCGAGAAGGACAAGCCCGTCAAGGGGGTCTTCAATGGACACGGCCGCACCCGCGCTCAGAGCCCCCGGCGCCAGGTCCCCGACGTGGGGTTGGTGTCCGAGCAGGAGGACCCCGAGGCGACGGACATCCGGAGGTGAAAGAGCGGGGGAAACATGCCCTCCCCCCCCCCCCCCCCCCCCCCCACAACCTCCTCCCTCGACCACCCCGCCTCACAACCCCCAATCACTATGACCACCAGACACGCTCATGCACACAGAGCAACATACTCTCACACACACACACAGACTGAGCAGAAAGAGAACCAGAACCCACCTTTCCTGTCCTGAAGCCTCACCTCTGTCGTCATTCCAGCAGTCCCAAATGCTAAACTTGCAGGGTAAATGGGTAAACGTGGTGTAGCTTGTGTTGTTACTCCAGATTGTAGGCCAAGTTTTGTGTTGTTTTACTATGTCTATCGTTGAATAATATTCTTATCGTTGTTATTTCAAGTGTTAGATTCATTTTGGCTCTAATATAGCATTTCTCAAATCGTACATATGGTAAGATTTGATTATATTTGTATTATTTATTTCATTCTTTATGCAATGTTAAAATATCAAAATGTACATAGAAATATACCTATCTATATTTATATGAACATGTATAAATATAGTCGCCATATGCAATGCTGATATACTGTCGATTATATGGTGCGCTATCTTCTTGTATTCTTCACAGTATTGAACCCATCACCCGTCTGTATGTAGATATGTAACATACATCATTTGTTTTTGTTTTTCAACGTGGGAATGTGTAAGATCATTCTAGATACTTGATGATTAGATACAAACTGTACAGGTTTGAAGTCCAGTCCTGGCACATACATTGACAAATGCTCCGGTACATTTTCTTTGTGGGTCTCTGCTTGCCTGTGCTTTTAACCCATAGAGGCAGAGAAGACACACTGTCTGGAGCAACACTAGGTTAGGGCTCGGTTTTAGTCTTCGTCTTCGAATCCCCCATCTTTTCTCAAATGTGAAATGACATGCATCAGTGTGCCTAAACTTTGCTTGTTCTTAAGTTTACTGTTTACTGTGCATTTGACTGGAGATAATGGTTGTATCATAGTGGTGAAATCATAAAACTGTCTCCAATGAAGTGTCCTTCAAATCTGGGGGTGTGGAGAATCTCGGTTGGGGTGGGTGTTTTGGTTCGATATCAACACTTTTTCCATTGTAACATGTTCACATTGTAACAGAGCTTGTTATCGATGTGCTATATCTCCGGGCTCTGTATAAAGCAGCTTTGACGAAGCTCTCCCCACACTGTGTCACTGTCACTGAGGTGAGGAGAGGGCAGAGAAGAGAAGCACCACCCTGGTCTCACTAGCTGCAGCGCAGTGGACCTTTTTAAAAAAGAAAACATGTCCAGTTGTTTTAATTACCCTTTAGTCACTGGAACCCTGTAGCCTGACCAGAGAGGGGGGGGGGGCATGAACACCCCCCTTCTCCAGAGCTGAGTTGTGTCCATGTGCGGCAGGGCCTCCGCCACTGTTAAACTCAATGTTAGATTTACCAAGGCCACTCGAGAATTCCTCTGGGCTTTGTCCAATAGCCAAGGGAATGCAGAGGACGAGAGAGAGAGAGAGGGGGGGGGGGGAGAGAGAGGGGGGGAGAGAGAGAGGGAGAGAGAGGGGCAGGGCGAGAGCTCCACTCCATGGCTCTTGGGGGATTTACTCTTTATCTTGTCTCTCCTCCTTTGCATCTCACTTCATCGTGTCGTCAGTCTCCTTTCTCAGTTGGAAGGAGACTGGGGCTACCCCAAACAGCACATGCCGTTGGCCAGTCTGGTTCTGCTTCAGGAACCATGATTCCAGTGAAGTATGAAATCTGTTAATCCTTTGAGCACCATGTTGTGTGAATGTAGAATCATTGACAGCCTGTTAAGCTCCCTGTCTCTAGCTGTGACGTGTGTCTCTTGTTATGCGATATTGAATGGCTTAGAGGACTATTGCACATGGGCAAATCCAATTTGGTTTCTGGTATGTTCTGTCTGTGTTCCACTCAATTTCCTTTCTCCAGTTGTTCCCACAGGCTTTTTCACCAGAATAAATGTGCAGAATAATTGTCTGGAACGGCTGTTACTCACCTGTCAGAACTTAGGTGTGCAGTACCAAGATTTTCTGTGGATTCATGAAATCAAATTGTCAAACCATGTATCTTGGTATCATAAAAAAGTATTTCTTTTTTTTGTGTGGATGTTTTGGACTTCCTGTCTCTTTATCCACCACTGATGTCATGGGACTTTAACCAGGTGTCCAAACAATCACAGGGCTGTGATTGACAGCTTTAGTTTAGTTGCTGGGTAAGACTATTGATAGGAACGTCTAAATGCTCTATCAGTAGGTTTCACCTCATTGAATGCATCTCTGTGCCAGTTTATGGAGGCTATTTGCAGTTGCCAAACCAAAGTAGGAAAAAAAGAGAAATAAACAAGGTTATGGACATAAATCAGGTCACGAAGCAGGTTAGCTTAGAAGGATATCTGGCCTCAGGTATGCCTCATGCCAACAGATGCCTTGCTCTCATTTGACACTCAGTGAAATACAGGCTGTGTTTAAAGTTTCAAGGACTTGGAAAGTCGTCTCTTCCACAGGAGTGCTGTGTTTACGTCAGAGAGCGTATCGGGCTCCGTTCTCGGGGCACGCTGGCCGTGTCCGCGTTTCTGCGGTGCCCCTCCCACACTGTATACACAGCGCTCGTAAACATTTAGACAGGGACAACGATTTGAGAGGAGGAGACTTCAAAACAGCTTTTGTCTGGCCGCCATTTCTGGAGACATTTTGCAGGCCGAGGCTCGTGTGACCCTTGGAACTGTGACCCTGGTTTCACCATGGATACAGTAGAAAAGAGAGAAAGGGAGAGCTGAGTGCTCTGATTGGAGCCTTTATTTATGCAGACTAATGTATTGGGGCCCACATGAAACAGTCACATCAAACACAGCCTTGTGCTTCTCTACAAAACAACCTTGGCTTTTTCCCGTCCCCCAAAATACGCTAACGTGACATGATTGGTTCAAACTTGAACACGTAGAAATGATTAACACCCGTGATGGCTCGCGTGTTCCCGTTTCAGGGCACCGTCATGTTTGGGACGGAGGGATTTGTAGGTGATCACAATGGATGTGTGTTTCATCGTGACGTTATTGCGGGTGTAAGAAGGTTTTCAGCATCTCGTCTTCATTGTAGGTTTTGAAAACCTCAGGAGTGTCTTGGTACTGTTTGTCCTCAGAAGGACTAGAATTGTGCTAATAGTGTGCTAATAGTATGTGAAGGAAGCCATTATAAGGCTGAAAAATAAGAAGAAAAACGATAAGAAACACTGGCAAAACCTAAGCTTACCTGATTCTACTGTTTGGAACAGTAAATTAGGTCAATTCTCATCATAATGATGAAAAAACACAGTCCGACAGGTCAGGAACTCTCTTCAGCAGGCTGGTGTGGATGTTTTACTGACTGCTGTCCGCAGAAGACTTCATTAACAGAAATACAGAGCCTACACTGCAAGATGCAAACCAAGTCTTAGCCGAAAGCAGCTTGGCCCAGTCACAGTTTGCCAGGAATATTTAAAGAGCAAGCAGAGTTCTGTAAAAATGTGTTGTGGACAGATGAGACCAAGATTAACTTGTATCATAGAGATAGCAAGAGCAAAGTATGGAGGCGAAAATAACCCTTTAAAATGTGAGAATGTGCACTTTAACCGCTTGTGAATTGTTTGATTAGTACAGAGAGTACAGAGAGAAAAAAAAGAAAAAAGGATGGGCTCTGTGTTAGTTTCCAGAAGGGACTTGGGTTAACATTTAATGAACACTGGGTGGCGACATAACTCCACCAATAAGTCAAAATGCACTCCAGGAAACCGCATTGGCTATTAACAAAAATGTAAGAGTCAGTTCTAAACTTTGAGACAGACTTGAAATTCAACTCGTTTCAACTTTCAACTTGTTTTGAATCAAACGGACCAATGAAGCCATTTTGAATCTAATCCGAAGAACGAATGAAAAAGGAACACAGAAAAGATTGTAGCCTGCTTGTGTCACAGAGTACTCACCACTCAGCAGTGTTTTTAGAGTGGAGGCGAGGGAAGAGATAGGGAGTGTTTGATTCGGCAGCACAGGGAGATGACAGGGGCTGCGTGAGCAACATGCTGACACTCATGCCACTGTTGCCCCTTGCTCCTCCCCCCAACTGCTGCCCCTGTCTCCTTCTGGAACTGCAAGATAAGATAGATCAGACGGCTGGGACTGGTATGAACCACTGACAGTGTGGCCCTGTAACTCACTGCACATACACACACACACACACCCACACACACATGAACACACACAGGCATACACTCACACACAGCATACATGCAATCTGATGCATGCACAGAGACACTCAAGAACCATCTGATCATGTGACACACACACAGAGCAGCTGAACTGCTTTGCCTTAGGTTACTTACTAACTAACACAACATGAATGACACACTGTAACTCTAAACATCGTCGAGCCCAGCGCTGACATTAAGCTAATGATCAGGTGACTCTAGCTGCCCCGGATCGTATATTAAAACATATTTTAAAGAGAGAAAACAACATGAGAGCTGAACCACAACCAGACGGACAGGCCGGCCGGCCGCAGACAGGCAGAAACGCCAGGCGGTTGGTATGGTAACAGGGACTGTCAGACAGACAGGCAGGCTTGGTGCAGAGCTGAACAGTAGCTGGACCCTCTGGGCCTGGTAAGGTTGGAAACTGGAGATGGCCGCTCACAGGAGCCCTGTTAACTAAGATATGAATGATTGAGGGACTGGGCTCCATGGATGAATCATTAAAGACGTGGATGAGGGAGCCGTAGCTGGATCTTATCTGCTTCTGTGACAGTACGCACAGAAGCTTTCGGGTCTTGGCCTACAGTGTTTGTCTATATGTTTGCGCTGGACCCCATAGCAAGTCCTAATAACAATATTGTTGATTTTCCTTCAGTGAAGTTCAACATAAGTGGACCATACTCAAGCTGTTCTATAAATGGAACTTCTGTCGCTGGGTTTTGTTTCCATGGGGAGGACTGAAATTGACACACTCAGGGAGAAAACTGCTGACACGGCTTGTTGTGCTCAGGTTACTCTCCCCCTTTGATGGACTGCCACTGAGCAGTTTTTCTGTAGGCAGCACTCTCTTTTCTCCCTATCCTCTCACACACTCTAATTCTCTATCTCTCTCTCTCTCCAAGGCTGTGGGGTTAGAGGCTGTCTTGGTCATGTGTTAAGGTAACTGCTGGCAGGGTGACAACAGCCGGCTAGCTTCCCTCCCCTCTCTCTCCCTCTCTCCCTCTCTCGTTCTCTCGTTCTCTCTCTCTCATTCCCTCTTTCTCTCTCTCCCTCTCTCTCCCTTCCTTCCTCCCTCCCTTTCTCTTTCTCTCTCTCTCATTCCCTCTCTCCCTCTCTCTCTCATTCCCTCCATCTCTCTCTCTCCCTCTCTCTCTCTTTCACACTGGCCAGGGCACAGACTCACATGTCCAGAGAGTGCCAGAGAGCATGTCTCCGAGTGATGCCAGCAACAGCTTTACAACCCCCTTACTCTCTCGCAGGAGAGCAGAGAACCTATGACAGGGGGGAGGAAGAAAGGAGAGTGGAGAGAGAGAGAAGAGAGTGGGAGAGAGACAAAGCCTTAGCATAAAGAACACCCTGTTCAGTTCATCTGCAGTAAAACCTAATGAGGTTTCTGTCTTCTAAATGTTTTCAAACATTGCTTTAAAAAAATTTTTTGAATCTGCGTTTATGGTGTGCTGTGCGGTCAGACACGGTGTCCTACGTCTGTGATGCTCACCAGCACGACCAGACAGTGACCTCCGTGCCAGATCAGTAGCCCTGCATGAACAAAAGACAAACTCATGACCTAGGCTGTCCATTGTTTGCTAACACCCACTGCCCTAGCAGGAACTGCATCCCAGGAAGGGGGGTAGACGTCAGGCTGTGTGTATATGTGTGCCTGTGTGCATGTGTGTGTGTGTGGTTGTGGGGGGGGGGGGCAGGCCCAGTGAGGCAGGGTGTGGCTGTACACACAGTAGCAGCGATGACATGCAGGCACAGATCATCTGAAGAGAGGTGCTGAATGACAAGCTGTTTGTGGGTGAGGGGAATCTATTTGATCAAACTGCAGAAGGGTGACAGTTTCATTTCACAGCATATGGTTCAGATGCCACAGGGTGTATGCATTGTAACAGCACTGGCAGTTTGCGAAATAAAATGGGTTGGTGACTGTATTTCCACCACTGTACAATCATGCTCAGTACTAAAGCTTTGGTTAGGAAGGGCTTTATGGACATCTCTGCAGATAGAAGGGATAAATACAGTGGACACAGAAAGTGTGTGTTGGAGGGGAGAGAGAGAGATACGGAGAGAGAGAGAGAGAGAGAGAGAGAGAGAGAGAGAGAGAGAGAGAGAGAAGAGAGAAAGAGAGAAAGAGAGAAAGAGAGAAAGAGAGAGAGACGTTCAGATATGATAAGGCGAGATTAATCAAGCTTTCAAGCTCGATTACGAGCTGAAAATAGCGGCAGCTTATTTTAATGAGATTGCTATGCAGTTGCTATGCTGTGTGCTCAGCTTCGAGCTGTATGCCATAACAATCTGACTTTCTCCAAGTCCCCTCCACCACCCCTCAACTCCCCCCTCACCACCCCCGCCTTCCCTGTTTCTGTTTCTCCCTCTACAGCTTTAACAGCCTTGGCGCTTGCAGTAGTTGTCTCACTTTCTCTCTCTCTCTCTCTCTCTCTCTCTCTCTCTCTCTCTCTCTCTCTCTCTCTCTCTCTCTCTCTCTCTCTCTCTCCTTCTCCGGCTCTCAATTGTTTCTCTCTGTTCTTTCTTTCTCTTCATTTTCAGAACAGGGTCAACTCTGCAGCAAAAAAACATGTCACCAACACCTGTTTACTGTTTTCCATCACTGTGACTCAGTACAAGGTACATGACCAAGACGGCTTTTGATTTGCCACATCATAGTTATCAGAAAATCAATGTGTTGTAGGGTGAGGAGAGCAGGAAAATATATGTAATTTCATAATTCGAGATGTTTTCAAGAAAACTGCTTTGGGAGATAACTGTCTTAATATGTCAATATTTCAAGACTCCTCCCATGAATTTCTAAACATCCTTATTTGGGAGGAGAACGTCTGGAACGCATGTGTCATTCATTGAAAAGGAGTGAGATAGGTGTGGTCTGCTCAGAAGTATCCAATTAAATGCGAGTCATCTGTAAAAGTGGGCGGGACTGGAAAGGGAAACCCTTGCACTTTGTGGATGGTGGTTGATGGACGGGGCGGGGCTATGAGACGGAAGTGTTTCCCGACTGGCCCAGCTGTCATCGAAGAGAAGAGACCATTTACACCGGCTCCCTGGGAAATGCAGAAAAAGGAAAAAAGCTGAAATATGGCTACATCAAGAAACGATAAGGTCATGTCACCAAACTAGAGGTATATGAACGAAACATTCTCAATTACTTATATTTTATGTTATACCTTTAGTAGCACTAAGGTTACGTTCGTACTTTGAAATCTAAAAAACGATGATGACAACGAGTGGAAGGCTGTATGACATTGAACATACAGGACACGAAACCGACGAGGTCGTTTAAAGAGCCATACACCATTTGCGGCTACTGCTATCCGTGCAAATTCTGCTGGTATACCGCTCTTGATTTTCGGGTACATTGTTTCATTTCTGATTCACTGTTGCCAATCTGCGTCAAATTGTCTGTCGATGGTTTGCAAATCTGCTACTATGTATGTGCTGTAAGCTAGTATGCTAGCCAAGCAGCTTGTATAAGGGGAACTACCCTACATTCAGAACAGACAAGAGACGTCATCAGAATTTTCCTCTATTTAAATGGTAGCGTCGGAGGAGGTCATTGCAGAAAAAGGAAGATATTCGGTATGTGCTTGTGCTTTACCCAACTATAGCGTTCGAGCATACACGTATAGGCCTATTGAGATGCAGTGACCGACGCTGAAATGGATCATTGCAATCATATGATTTACGGGGCACATGTAGGGTAGCGGAGCAGCTGTTAGCTTGCTGTTAGCCACATAACGACCTTTGGAGACGTCAGCTACACTGTAGCCTGAGCTATTTGCTGCTTTCGCAGTTAGCCTACGCAGGTTAGGTTGGGTGTTTTCCGTGGTGGCTGCTGCTATGCTAGTGTAATATCTCATCTAGGCCTGCCGTGGCTCAGCGAGTCAATGATTTAATCTCATTGATTACATCACAAGACCAAGCATCCAGGGTGCAGCCACAGCAAAGTCATTGCAGTTGGCCTGGCTTGTGTTTTTGAGGCCAGATCAAATTGTGGTGTAACAGCCTTTTGCATTAATGCCCTCTTCTTCTGTGCTGTCTGTCTCTCTCGCTCTCTTCCCCCCCACAGGAAAAAGAAGACACAACCTAGAAAGACAAAAAGCCAAGCAAGGATTTACTGGGTTTTATAAATGGGGGACTACGGGTTCGGAGTCCTGGTCAAGAACAGCAGTGGTAATAAATCTGCTTTCCCAGTAAGGATCCCCCCCCACCTCCAGCCCCAGCCCCACCACCACCCCTCCAACCCCCCCAGCCCACCAGCCTTCGTCAACAACGGCTCCACTAATGGGGGCAGCGCCTGGCTGTTCCCGGCCGTAGCCCAGCACACTAACATGCAAGATGAGATTCTTGAGTCAGACAAGTCCAAAGCCCTTGACCTCCAGGACATGCAGGACAAGTCCCAGGCTCAGCCTCAGGCCCTCTCCCCGGGCCAGCAAGAGACCGGAGGAGGCCTAGGGGAGCTGGATGGAGCTCTGCCCGAAGAAGGCTCTCTGGAGAAGGGCTCCCTGGAGAGCAGTGGTGGGAAGGAGAAGCTGAGGATGGAGTCACCTGTGCTGGGGGGCTTCGACTACCAGGACACCCTGGGCATAGGAACCAGCTGTGCCCAGACCTCCTCGTCCTCCTCCCTGACCAGCTTCAACAACTGGTCCCCCGCCGTCCCGTCCAACCCATCCCCCGTGGTGGGCGAGGATGTGGGAGGGTTCTTCAGCGCGGCCGGCTCCAACGCCAACGGACCTCCACTGCTGTTCCAGAACTTCTCCCACCACGCTGGGCCCGGGTTCGGTGGCGGAGGCAGCTTCTCGCCCCAGATCGGGCCGGTCTCCCAGCACCACCCTCCTCCCCCCCCGCCCCACCCCCACCACTATCACCCCCACAGCCAGGGGGTGCCCCAGCAACACCGCCGCTCCCCGGCCAGCCCCCACCCCGCCCAGCCCTCCTTCCCCCCTCACCCCCACCGCTCTGGAGCGTTCACCCAGCTGCCCCACCTCACCCCTGCCCAGAGCAAGCCCCCTTCCCCCTGGGGGAGCTACCAGAGCCCCTCCACCCCCACCTCTACCTCCTGGAGCCCTGGCGGGGGCTATGGAGGCTGGGGAGGCTCCCAGGGGGTTCGGGAGTACCGCAGGGGGCTCAATGGAGGTGTGACAGCCCTAAACTCCATCTCTCCTTTGAAGAAATCCTTCCCCAACAACCAGGTACGAGCGTCATAATTCCTACCCACTTGGAACATGGACAGCAGACCCCCTAAGCCCAAATAACACAGCTATTGTGCAAGAAACTTAAGATGCAGCATGTCTTTTGTGTGCTTCAACTAGTTATCTTGTTATGCCACGATCTTCCTTTTCGTAAATTGATTGTTGTCCACGCTGAGGAGCGAGGACTTATCAGTTAGCCCAGTTAGCCACAGATTTCATTTTCTGGCACATTACCTTTGCAAGACATAGCATAGATTACATATTGTATTTGACTATAGCATTGCAGACTCTCCTGTCTGAGTAAATGCGATTTCGGACACTATTGCATTAGCGTAGTGCCCACGACTCTTACAAGATGTCTTTTACCCAGGTGCCCTCCCAGAAATACCCACGTAACAGCTCTGGCTTCAACCACAAGGGCTGGATGGAAGATGGCATGGGCCGCAGTGACGGCGTCTTCCCTTTCCAGGTGAGGCCTGGATATGTTCACTGATGCAGTACATTAAACCAGGGGGCTTAGGAGAAGGCGGAAGCTTGCAGTGCAAACAAAATGGAGGACATGTGGGGTAGTTCCCCTATCTTATAACCTAATAAGCTTTGCGCAAACTAGTGCTGAGTCATGCTAGTCTTGTCATGCAGTCTGTTTTAAAATAACTGTTTGGTGAAATGATCACTGTTTAGCAAATTCAAATGCCATACTAAAGTATATTATTCTCTGTCCCCCGAGATGGTGCATGCTAATGTGCAACTCGATGCTCAATGTCAACAAGAAATGGGCAATTGTGTCGAGCACCTGATAGCATTGGTGAATATCGTGTGTGTACGTGCATACAGTATGCGTGCGTGTCCAGGTAATGCCTTTCTTTGAGATCATTTGACCTAGTAAGAACACGGTCTAATCTGATTATGGCACGGCCTTTCTGCCGTCCTTGTTTGGGTGGAGCTGCGTGCCTGGGAGGTTGCAGTGTTGTGTCATAACCTCCCCAGGCTCGCTTGCCTTGGTCCGATGCCCAACAAGACATATTTTCTTCCTCTTCTCACCTCCTCTCTCATAAGTTCAGTGAAAGATGATTTGGATTTAGGCGGACATTTTGTTTTCACAAGCTCCACTGATGGACTAGCCAATGAAAAATTCATCCAGTGAGGACGAGTGTATGCTAAATGAAGGCTTGAGGGATGGACACTTTTCATGCTTTGAAACGGTAAGCCTGGCCCAGTTCCCGGCCCTATATACGTTTATCCCTGCGATTGCGTGCAGATCTGAGAGGCTTTGACGGGTGGAAGCAATGCAGTTGCTGCATCTTATCCTCGTGTGTCTGTTTGGGATGGCAGCCATCTTGTCCACACCTGATCAGAAGATCTTGAGTTTCAGCAGAGCGCTCGAGGGCAGTTCTGGTTGCTTTACACTTGTCTGCTCGTATGAAATTTAAAAGCCAGAGCAATTAGATGACTCATGTGGATATATTTGCTCCAGATGTATAACAATAGATTAAGAGGGTTTAGTTTTGGTCAAATAACAGCGATGAGCCCCTGTGAGGGTTTGCCATATGGTGGTGGAGGAACACCAACACATGATCTTGAGCCGTTTGACTGTTGCGTTGCCGTCACGGCGACCTGTCAAGAGGATCGCCCAGCACCTGTGGCTGTTTTGTATCAGGCGCTGTCCTCGGTTGGAACACCAAAGGCTAATTGTCTTTCTGCCTTTTCTCAGCAGGAGAGAACCCGATCTTTTGATGGTTTCAGCATGCATTCTCTGGAGAACTCTCTGATTGATATTATGAGGGCTGAGCAGGATTCTTTGAAAGGTTGGTTTCTCACTCGCGTCTACACGAATGTACGATTTTCTTGTTGTTGCCTGGAGTATTAAGGTAGGTAGCAGCTTGATTTTGATTGGCTTAATACGGCAGGTGATGAGTGTTTCAGTCAGGAAGCAATGATTAGCCTTCTATAACCATATGCACACACAGACACACACACCTGCTATATTCCTGCTGTGCCGGCACTTTGATCTTTCTCCTCCACTCATTGTCATGAATTAAACATTTTGGTTAAGTTTTGTCACGTCCTGTCTTTTGAAGTACGCTCTTTAATCTGTAAAAATCCGTTTGGACCAGTTTATTCACATTATCGAAATAATTCTCATCTCTGTACATTTGTATCATTCATTTCCAAATGATTAAGAACACTCTTAATGCTTATGGATAACACTTGTTTGTTTTTAAACTTATTTCTGTATTCACAGTATTTGATCACGTGTAATTAACTGGCACTGGTTCAGAGTAATTGTGGGACTTGTAGTTGGAACAGACATTGAGCGTCATGGAAGGATCCTGGCTCCTGTGTGTAACTGAATTCCTGTCTCCTCCCCCTATACAGGTCGCTATGGTTTCTCACACCAGGGCGGAGACGGGTCCCTACCTATGAATGGTATGTTGTCCTTAACAAGTGACAAGATTATGTATGTAGATGTGAGTGGGGGGGTGTATTGTGACAAAGCCCTGTACTGAAGTGTGATGAACAGTGTTCTGTCTTGTTTTACATGCAGCTAGGAGCTATGGCAGACGACGAGGTAAATCTATTGGCAATACGTTTTTATCTTGTTTTCACTTTGCCTAACTGCATTTGCAAATTTGCAAAGCCAAGACGCTTTCATTCTGACGTTACGGTTTGGCCTCTGTTCACTTCCCAAAATGCTGACTGCTTCGGGCTGCTGCTTCCTCTGTTCACCACTAGGAGGTGCTCTTTGCTGTGGGGCCTGTTTGCTGCTGGGCCAAGTGTGTTTTGCGCCAGGGTCGCTTGCCACGAAGAGTGACATTCAAATAACAATTATCTCGTGATTGATGTCATACTAAATCACAGTTGATGCAGTCATCATCCACATGAAGTCCCTGTCGCCTCTCGTTTATCCATGTAGCTTTCTTGCTTCTGTCCACATTATGGAGACTGCCCAACCACCTTTTAGTGATGGGTAGACTGAGAATTGAAACGAGCACCTAGGCTACAGGGTTAGATGATTCTAATAAAGGGCTCGGGAGACTCGAGATCATCTGATTGGTTGTCCATCTGCGTTTCGCCAGGCCACTCCTCCCTCTTCCCCATGGAGGATGAACGCTCCTTCGGAGAGGAGGACTCAGGTGACCAGGGTCTGCCCGGCCTTGGCTCCGCCCACTGTTTCCCCCACCTGAATGGGGAGCGCGTGGAACGCTACTCGCGCAAGGTGTTCGTGGGCGGGCTGCCCCCGGACATCGACGAGGACGAGATCACGGCCAGTTTCCGTCGGTTCGGACACCTGTTTGTCGACTGGCCCCACAAGGCGGAGAGCAAGTCCTATTTCCCACCTAAAGGTGAGTCTTTGAATTCTACGACGACACCATTTGATCCCAGTTAACATGATGGAACGCCACAGCTGAGTGGAGACTTGTGACCCAGTGGATGGGAGTGTGTGTACAGTAAGAGGATGGGATGTGAGCGCCCCTCTCTCCTGGCCAGGTTATGCCTTCTTACTGTTCCAAGACGAGAGCTCAGTCCAGGCTCTGATAGATGCCTGTATTGAGGAGGATGGCAAGCTTTACCTCTGTGTGTCCAGCCCCACCATCAAGGACAAACCTGTGAGTTCTGTGTGTGTGTCCTGCATGTGTTTTGTAAGTTCACGTTCTAGTCATGTAGCGGATGCTAAATCAACTGATTCTAATCGAGCTCCAGGAAGTTTGTAAACCTGTGTGAGGGGTGATCTTGATCTTCAGGGTCAGAAGTTAAGACGTTAGACGTTAAGAAGTTAAATGGGTAGTTTGGGGGTGGTGGAGGGGGCGGGGGGGGGGGAGTAAACGAGAGCGAAGTGAGAGAGATGTAAGATCAGAGAGATGTAAGATAGGTCTCAACACGTTTCCTACACTGTGGCCGTCCTCCAGGTCCAGATCCGGCCCTGGAACCTGAACGACAGCGACTTTGTGATGGACGGCTCTCAGCCCCTGGACCCCAGGAAGACCATCTTTGTGGGGGGCGTGCCACGCCCTCTACGTGCAGGTACTGGATGGTGTCTTGAGGGACAGAGGGGGAAGGGAATGAAAGCTGGAAAATATTGTGGGACTTAAAAGAGTGATCTAGTACTGTTTGTGGAACCAGGTCAGACATGTGTAACTGTCTGTTCCAGTGGAGCTGGCGATGATCATGGACCGTCTGTACGGGGGCGTGTGCTACGCCGGGATCGACACCGACCCGGAGCTGAAATATCCAAAAGGGGCGGGGAGAGTGGCGTTCTCCAATCAGCAGAGCTACATCGCGGCCATCAGCGCCCGATTCGTTCAGCTGCAGCACGGGGAGATTGACAAACGGGTGAGTCCGGTTGTTGTCTACGCCTGCTCTATCACCCTGCTACGGGGGAAATGAGCTGGATACCAAATAAGAATAAGAAACGCCCACTGGCTTGTTCTCCCAAGTGAGATTCCAACCCTGGTCCTGGACAGCTTACGTTCCTAGAGAGCTACCATCCAGAAGTATTATTATTTTATTTTTTTGCTACAACCCAAATCTAGCGCACCTGATTCTAATAATTGGCTGTTTAATATGATCAGTTGGGTTAGTTCTAACTCGGGTTGGAGTCAAATCCCACAGGAGGGATAGCTCTCCAGGAACAGGGTACAGACTCTCCACCAATCCAGATTACGTTGTTACATCTGATGTCATCATGTTTGAGAACGTGTCTAGAGTTGGCTGTTTAACCCCAGCCCTCCCTGTCTCTCTTGACTCTCACCCCCTCCCTTTCTCTCCCTCCCTTCCTCCCTCCCCCCACCTTGTCCAGGTGGAAGTGAAGCCATACGTTCTGGATGACCAGCTGTGTGACGAGTGCCAGGGGACGCGCTGCGGGGGCAAGTTCGCCCCGTTCTTCTGCGCCAACGTCACCTGTCTGCAGTACTACTGTGAGTACTGCTGGGCCGCCATCCACTCCCGCGCCGGGCGTGAGTTCCACAAGCCCCTGGTGAAGGAGGGAGGGGACAGGCCCCGGCACATCTCCTTCCGCTGGAACTGAGGATGACGAGGAGAAGGAAGGGGGGGATAGGGGAGGTGGGAGGGAGAGGGAGAGGGGGGTGGGATGCTAGGGTGGGAGGGAAGTGGACAGAATGAGGTAGGGTTAGGGGTCGGGGTGGGTCTAGAAAATAAATGCACTTTTCTTTTTGCTCGTTACTTTTAGTTGGAGAAAAATAACTTAATCTTAATTTAATTTTTATTTTCATGTTTTAAATTGGGCCTTCTAAGATAAGTAAATGCTAAGAAAAAAAAAGTGAATCCCATTTATGTTTTGAATTTAAGTTAAGGTGTGCATGAGTACTTGGATGCATTAGATTTGGAAAATAGATGTTTTCTGACTTGACTGTACTTTCTTTTCTCGCATTAGCTGGTGAAGCTGCTTACATTTGTTGTCAAGAGTAACATAATGAAATTTGAGTGAGATTCGTGTCGCACCTGAAATGGTATGTGGCTATAAAAGTTGTGTTTAAGAAGGGTGCACTTATTTTGTTACTTTTCGCATGCAGGATTCGAGAACAACTATATTGTTAACCAAAGGTTGAGTGCAACTGGTTGGGTTTAACAGGTAGAAACACTATGGCAGTGGATGATTTCCTTCTTCAAGCCGTTCAGAATACAGCATCAGGCTACTTCACAACACACAAATCTCCTCCCCTCAGTCAGGCATGCAGTTTTTTAGATTGCTGGCATGCGTTTTTAGGCCTTGGTTGAAAATGTAACACTTTGTAACCAGAATGGGGTAAAACCAAAGATGGGCCTAAAAAAAGAATAAAATGATCAGAAGGAAATCTTGATCTGAGGGATGTCTAGGGGTCGTCCATGTCTCCACTGGCAGGCAGAATAGGAAGGGTAGAGTGGCTTCAGTTCAAGAGATGTGGAGAAGCAGAAGAAGGAAAAAAAAAGAAATGTAGACCAAGGTTTCCGCTGAGTAAGACATAGCCCTCTGGGCTCAGGTATTGGCAGTAGTATTTGCTCACTTTATATTGTCAGGGATATTAGCACTGGAAGCTAACATGCTAATGTAGTACAACCTAAGGGGAATGCACGGTCCAGTCTCCCAGAGCTGTCTTCATGGTGCTCCACTGTACTCTCCACCATGACTGGAGCTTCTATCATAGAGGTTGTGGTGGGATGTGGTAGCAGCAGGAGACTCTGAAGAATTTGCTGTCACAGAGATAAAGATATTATTTTATACATGGCCTGCTGATTTTTGTACAGTGTTTTATAGCTGATTATTTTGTCATGAACATATATACATTTATTATGCACTACTTTTCTAAATATTTTTTTCAATAGTCATTTTAGGCACATTTTTCACAAGATGGGAGACTCCTTTTGCAATACCTCATTTTTTTCACTTGGTGAAAAATAATTTTGTACCTTTGTTACTAAGAGATCTGCATTTATGGTAAACTTAATTTAAAAGAAAAAAATGAATGATATTAATATAATTTTCAATTTAGCTTTTTATATATTTAAGTGCTGGTAAATCTTATTGTTGGTGCATTGGTGTGATTCTGTAGATAAAAAAAAAAAAAAAGGTTAACATTAGCCGATCATATACAGACTTTCTTCTGTCCTATTAGACAAGTACAGGATCTTAAGGCATGACGAGACCTTTCTAAACTCATTTTGATAGTCTTGAACATATATTCAGATATTCAGCTTCTAGATAGTAGTCGGTAACGATAACATAGGGTAAACGTTTTGGCTTTGGTCAATGTTCATCCTCTCCCTTGTATTGCCCGAATGAATGACAGGTGTTGAAATATTTAGATTCTCCCTGGAGCCACTATAGGCTCCACATGTTCTTGTCACGCATGATGTAATTCAAAACACCGTGGCCTAGTGTTAACGCAGGACCTAATGTAATGTAACGCACTAGATCTCTTATTTCTCACCCTCTTTAAGTTGTTTCTTTTCCTTCTCTCTTTTGGATCGCCTATCTCTACATGACCCTGTCTGCCTTCCTCACACAGACATGCTGTACATGCAGGCCACACGATTGAGAACACTTGGTTGAGTTTTGTCATGTAGAGGACACTCTATAGGACCCTTGTTGAGGATACTTGACCACTTGACCCCCCCTTGTGATGTGGCATGCTTTGGGACATAGACTTGAATGTGATTAATGTTGCAAGTTAACTTCGAGCCATTATGTGCAATACTTATTCTTTCCTGAAACAGTCTCTGCAATGTAGATCATGTAAACGATAGAAACCATGCAAACCATAATTTCTGTTCTCACAGTTTCCTATAGTGCATACTGGTGTCTGCGAAGAAAAATACTTTCTACTAATGTATACCTAAATTTATTTTTAAACATTAGTTTTGTGCTTATTCACTTATTTTGCTACTACCATGCTACTGTGATTGAAAACATTGTAAATACTAGGTCTATAATGTATTTAGCATTTGCTATATTTTCAATTGAAATGTATAACTATCATTTGATCAGATTTTGTTCTATTTTTTGGGTGATGTGTTAAACTTGTTGATGTGTCTAGTTTTTCTAATTGCTGTATTGTGCTTCACCTTTTCAGATGAAAATAATATTGAAATGTCTGTTTAGTATTACTTGATTGCAAAATTTCAATAGTTTTTAATTGTATGCTGGGAAGGTTGTATTTATTGATATAACTTTTTTTTACTTGAGATATCATCTTGATTTTTATTATGTCATTTCACATTTATAAGTTTCCATTTTTATATTTTCCTCCTGATTAAGTTATGCTATGTAATACAGACAGTCAGTTTTTATAGTTGGTTTGTAGTACTGAAGTAAAACAAAGATCTAATGTCATATAATCATTTGCAGCCAACTATTTATAACTGTATGCATACATTTGAAGTATTTGTAATGTGAGATGTTGAAAGAATAAAACGACTGTGAGGAAGACACAAGTGTAGGTTATTTGTACAGGGTACAACCAAAGGCTTCTCATTTGTACTTACTCTCTCCCTCCTTTCTCTTGCACTCATGCACAAACACATTGACAGTGTTAGTCCCTCACTCGGATGTGGAGGGAGGAAGAGGTAATGTGTTCTATGTGAAGGATATAAATCTGACAGTAAAGGGAACCAGTATGTAAATCTGGTGTTTTCCAGTGTCTGTTACAATATAAAGAAGCTGTAGATGTCTATTTTGGTGTATAGGAAGTGTGTAGCAGGAATTTATGGTGTGTGGAATGTGTGTGTATCTGCAATTGTTTATCTGAGATCTCTTCACGCACATCTGGCTGGATGAGCTGAATCAGGTCAGAGGTATTTATAGTGCCAGTCTGTTTCAGGGGTGGATGTTTTTAATGAGTGGAGAGATATTGAACCGATTCTGGTGCAGACCTCTTGCTCTCTAATATCAACAGTTTTAACAAGCACAATCAAGTTCTGTAATGGCAAGTGTGCCCTAATCTGCTGCAATTATAACTGTGTGCGTTCTCCACAGTTATGGAGTGGGTACAGTAATCCATGGTGCCCATAACACTCCACTGTTTACCCTCGGTAGGCTTACTGGTTAAACCCCAGTTCATAAGCTGCTTCATAGTACTGAGTACAATTACATAAGATTTCGCCAGTTCAAGATATTTTGTCATTTCTACTCAATCAGTAGGCCTAGTACAATATGTTGGCCTCACAGGCCCACAAAAGGCGTCACAGGCCCTACTGCATATAATAGGACACATAATATGACACATATTGTCTGTTCAACACAAAAGCTACATTATTCATTTGGAAAATATATCACAGCTCTAGGCTTAGGCTACTTTGTTTTAGGCTGAATGCCTGTGAGCAGGTTTTATAACCACTGTCTGTTCCACATCGCCACCTGCTGGCGTGGACTTTGCTATCAAGCATATAGCTCTACTGTCTGTACTACAACTCCGTTCCCAATTGAACTACCGGTAGTTTATTTTGGACACGACACAGAGGCAACTTAACTGTTGTGAGGTGTTCATTTCTTCGTTCTAACACGTTTTTCAAATTCATAACGGAAATCAAAATGGGTATTTCTCCCGCTAAGACCTTGCAGCCGCGAGAAGAGATCAGATCACAGAGAAGTTAGTTAGCCAGTTAAACGGTCGAGCTACAAGCTTACTATTTTCTGTGGGCTTAGTTAGAGAGACAGTGACACCGAAGGCAACCATCTGATTTAGCTAACACTTTACAACCAGAACAAGATGTCAGGCGCTAAATTCAGAGCTGTGTATGTGCCTAGGTTTGCAACTCGGTCTTGTAGCTCTAGTCAAAAGAGTGGTAGACAACAAACAGATGAGTATTTAATCGAGTTGCCCTGTCAACAGAGAAAGCAAGGGCGTCTAGATCTTTCAACTAAAAAGGTTAAACTGACCAAACACACCAAGCCTATGATCACAATGAAGAAGAAAGTGAAAGAGGCCGACATATCGAAGCCCAATAAGTCCCCTATTCTAGAGGTCAAAGAAATACATCAACGACTCATTCACGGAGGAACATCTCAAAGAATAAACCTGTCAAATTCCAGAATGTCAGGTAATCTAAATCTCCCGCTGAGGAGAAGCGAGTCTAGAAATGTTTCACGCTTGCAGCAAGACTACGGCACTTCAGCCTATAACATATTTGAAGAGGTAGTTAGTTGATGCTTGCTAGAAGATGTTAGGCCTCCATGCTCTTTCGTGGCGTGACCATGTCAAATCGGCTTTGGATGTTCTCTTCAGGTGGTAGTCCTCACACAGTGAACGAAGATGTCTTCACTTTCTCACAGAGGGAAGCCATGTCAACAAGTGAAGCAGTAAGTCATGTTTACTACCAGAGGGGTATCAATAGAGATCTTATTAGCTCCCTAATACGTAATAGTCCAAATACTCTCCCCACACTCCCTCCTCGTATATAGAATTGTAGTGTTTGTGTTATTTATTTCACATGCACACGTTAAATTAGCTAGCAACTCTAATCGATATGTTATTGTTGCACTGTACTACAGTGCAACAATAACAAAGTGGGTGAACAAAGAAGACTACAGTCTGTAGTCTTCTTTGTTCACCGAGCTTGGTAGCTGAAATGTAGTTACTGTAATGTGGCTACTAGCATACATCGTTTCGTCTACCGAAATACTGTAGAACTACGGTTAACTACTGCGCATCTGATCTTTGATATTCTGCTGTGCACTATTGTATGTAGCACTGGATAAAGAGGTGTGCCTGCTAAATGAATAACATGTGAATGTGCACATTAGGCCTACCCCTATCTGTTCTGCCTTCTGCCCCAGGCTCCACAGCAGTCCAGGGCCAGACTGTCTGTGCTGAGAACCATCTCCCGCATGCTTCAGGAGAACCAGGGCATCAGAGAGAGACTGGTGCCTCTCACACAGAACAGATACTGCAGACTGGAGGGACACTGAGGTAGTCACATCTAGTCAGTCACCAGCAAGGCCAGTTCAAGTGTTGCATTGGCCTCATTTTATATCTGTGATTTGACGTGGTCTTCAGTTACTCCTTTCGTCAATGGTGGTGTTTCCAAAGGATTCTTTTGTATTCGTACTTGATTGTTAACATATTGTATGTAGTTTGCATATCTTCTGAACAATGTCTGTTTGGAAGGATAGTCAGTGCTTACAAAGTTACGTTCCTTTTCCTAATGAAAATACTGAAGCAATAAGTAAAAATATATATTTTCATTAAAACACCATGTCATGGCCTCTGGGCCCTTAGTCTGTATCCTTTGTCCACCAGAGGGTACTATTTCCTCACCAGTAGTAGACAAAAGGGGACCACCAGAACTCCCCTGAGAGCAGTAAGACGAAGGCAGTTTTGTATTTTAAAACGTTATCATCACGGTTTCAAGACACAAACACTATCAGACAGATGCATCCATTTGGATTAGACAGAAAACCGTGAACAGCACGCACGTGCGTTTTAATTGAACCAAAAGTAACAATGAACAAATCTTCCGAGGAGCCTCCTCACCCAGGTTGACATCTCTCCCCTATACGTGAGCTGCACTTCAAAACTGTTATTCAAGTTATCAGCCAGGCGTGTTTGTGTCGACCACTGGCTCTCGCCCCCTGTCTCTCTTGAGACATCTCCCTCTGGCTCCAGCCTTTCTTCCCCTCTGAGAGCCCCGTCGGCCAACATTTTCGTTTGCTGAGTGGGGAGCAAGAAAACAGTTTAAAGTGGGCGCCCGTGACCTGGCCATGAGGCGGCTTGGCCTGCTGCCCCTGGTGCCGGGAGGGCTGGGAAGGATCTAACTCTCCTGGGATGTCACATCAAACATGCACACATACATATATGGATGCAACACACATCCACGTTAATACTTCACACATACACAAGTTAGTATGTTCCTTGTGGCTTATGCTTCCTTATCTAAGCTATTTATTAGCAAATTTACAACTACATGCCAACATGTGGTAAAGATTAAAAATAATTGCTGTTGAACCATGCACAATTTACTTTGGTAATTGGTCGTCAGTTTTTATAATGTTTTGATTGATGGAGCTCACTGCTTTCTGTGTAGGCTCAGTGTAGGTTGTTTCTTGATAGCATAAGAAAGCAGAATCCTTTAACTCTCCACAACAGGCTGCATCACATGATAAACTATCACTTCCTTATTGTCGAAGTCTGAGCTCCTCTGCAGCTTTTAGTGGTTTATGAAACCAATAAACAAGCAATTTTGTTGTGATTGCTATTACAGTGTTGTGGATTTAATGGCTTTTTAGGAGGTGATTAGGAGCTAAATGTGCCTTTTAATCAGAGCTGTGGTCAGAGATGGAGACGGGGAGACTATGGCAGCCCTGCTTCTAAGAGGCTCTCTGCTCTGTTTATGTGGGGGCCCAAGGCGTTGTACACGGCTTCTCTTAAACTACCAGGGTTTGAGGTATTCTGGAAAACACTGCCGTCAACAGAAAGGAGAGGCTTGTTGGAGACTGAATGGCAAGTCACCAGGGAAAACATGGCTGGTAGATCTAAAATGGCAGACTTTGTAGGCTAAATTATTAGCACAAGTGGTTGTCAATGCAAGACACTTGGCCAGAGCAATTGTCCATTGGATGTGTGTGCGTTTCCTGGTGCGTTTGTGTGGTTCTTGACTTGCTCTAAATAGCCCTAATTTCACAGCTGAGTACACTGTGCTAATCAGATTCTCGTCCGTGTTAAAAGGTCATAGAAATATGCTGTCGCTGGTTCTATCCGTTTCTCCGCTGACGTCACAGACTCTCGGCCATATCTTCATGTCCGTGGGACGACAATCCATCCATATCCTGGACTCTTGGTTTAACAACTAATCTTACTGTTCATCAGTACTGTGCGTCTGAATACTTGAAAAGGAGCTTGGGGATTCATTGATGCTAATGATGACGCCGAAACACGAGGAATCCAATTGAATTAAGATGGCATGAACATTGACCTCACCTACTAATATTTCAGTGCAACCTTTAGAGATACTGTAACGATAACAAGAATCCTGTACTCCTGCATGTCTGTTAACCGCAGGGTGCTAATGTCGGGTGCATTTGATGCCAGCTCTAGATTAGTCTGTAATTATTTTCATGGCCTTACTCATTCCAGGGCCTGAGAGTTGAGACATGCAGTAACGAAGCGCTCCCACCTCCTTGAAGACCTTCAGAGGTACAAGAGGAGAATTCTATTACAGGTCCATTACAAAATGATGCAGAGGGAGAGAAGAAACCAGCCAAAACAAAAACCAGTTGTAATTACTTTTTTTTCTCTCAGAAGGACACAATCAATGACAGATTCTCTCTAGTCACACTCAGTCACAGGGTGCCTAGCGCACCTTAAATACTTTTTGGAACTGGTTGGACGAGGGTCATGAAGAGAATACAAGTCATTTTTAGTTGTCCAGTTTCGTCTGGTCGACGTGTTTGTGCACATGCATGTGTTTGTCTGTGACCATAGGAACGGCCATGTCAAATGCAACTCGTGTCTAATAAACAGTATTCCATTTGATCTTCTTTGTCAAATGGCGTTCACATCTGTAGCATCCTAAATGCTATAATTTGTAAGATTAGATGCCCTCAATCATTTAAAACGAAGCCTTTCCTCTTTTAAATAGTGAGCATCTCACCTACCTTGTAATTAGCTTAGCTTCAAATGGCATAACAATTGTCAAAAATTACAGTTCTGTCGTTAAAACACACCAAAACATGGCATACAAATTAGTTGCTTTTGGTGCAAGTTTTTTCCCCTTAAACTCCTTGTGCTTCAGAGCAGTTTGGAGTGTGTGTGTACCTGTGAGTCACCTGGAAACAGGCAGACTATAATCACTCCCCTAACTGCAGCCTGCACAGCCATGCGGAAGGCGCCATTCTCTCAGGCACTACAGATGGTGTGTGTGTGAGTGAGTGAGTGAGTGAGTGTGTGAGTGGGTGAATGTGAGGGGAAAGAGAGATACAGCAGCACTGTGTTTAGTGAGAGACATAGAGCACTTTTAGCTCATTCTTTTTTGGGGGTTGTAAATCACAATACAAATATTAAGTAATACGATTGTTTGACTGATGGACGATACTTCTCTGAACCAGCACCAGCACGTAGGGTGGAACACTTGACTGTTTCTCACCTTGTGGAAGTGTGTCTCCTCATCAACACACCATTCAGTTCAAGAACGTTTAATGTTCTGTCCCTGGTGAGTCAAATAGTGTTAAATGGTTTGCTTCCATTTCACAGTAGTCTTAAGAGTTTTTTTTTTACGTCAGATTGTGAGAACATTAATCTGCGTGAATACAATTTTCAGAACAAACTAGTCCTTTGGGTGCTCAATGTTCAAAGAAGCGATGCATATTTGAAATCATAAGCTTCTAAACCCTGTTTTATAATACCCCTTTAGTTGTATACAAAGGATGTGCAATTATAGATTTAAAGAGTCTTAACAACAAGGAAATGGGAAAGTTCTAACTTCAAGGAGACACACACATTACACACATGTAGACGACTGCAATTTGGTGTGGTGAGGCGGGAATTGAACTTTAAACGCTTTCATCAATCAAGGCATTTGTTTTGTTTGGGTCTAGTACATTATTGATGGCCTTTGTGCCATAAATGATAGTATGTGAAGCTAAGGCAGAATCCCAGTGAGATCAATCAGCTAACCATAAGACAATAAATGCACGAAAATCTAGGTTCTCCACACCCAATCAGGAGCGAGCACATCCGACCGACTCAACTCTTCCATGAGATAATTACCATCCAAATTGTAGCTTGTTCCCTCTTGGTCCACCCAAACTCTTAGCTGGTTTTCATAGCCAGTGTTTTAAGACAAGCAGCATATCAAAATAAGCAAATGACTCAAAGGCTTTGCACTGCACAGTCCATTACACCCTACCTTTGTCCAAACACAGTAATTGCTTTGAAAATGCTTATTGGGAATTCATGTTTTCACATTCGATGTGGGGAATTTGTGTCTGATTTTGTTGACAACATGAAGCCGCGGGCGTGTCTCTGGCCTCGCTCTCTGGACTCTTGGGTTCAGTTTGAGAAACCGTGCCACCAGGCAAACTCTGGGGAAATGGTTCTCGCGAAACGAGAACACAGTCGATTCCTTCATGAGTTGAAGATTGGAAAGAGAGGACCAAGGCCCACCAAGCACACGCGAGGCTTTAAGCAACGTAACACACGCACAGTGGAGTCCCACACACACACACACACACAATGTACTTCGTTCAGTGTGATGAGTGGTACTGTAAATCAAATAAAAATGGAGTCCCTCTACAGAGTGTTTATTCACTGTGGTCCGTCTAGCAAATTGCCTTTTGGGAGTGGTGAAAGTTAATCTTTATAGCAGGGGAATTCATCCCAAAGCATGTATGTCACTGTGTGCCCCAAATTACCCAGAACGTGTTCTTCCCAGTCAAATTTCTCCAGCACTTTGGGAAAGAACTCTTCTCTGCACTTCTTTCACTCTTATTCGAGTTCCTAAGCGATACTTTAACACGGGCTGTCTTGATGTTAACCTTTGGTCCCCTTTGATTTGGACAGTTTCCAAATGAAAAATGGGATCTACTGTCCCTTTAAGTCTTTAAACCCATGCAGTGAGAGAGGCTGTTGGGTCTGTCTGTTAAGAGTGTAGTTATTTCGCTTTGCTGGCTCCTTTAAAACCTGTCTCCAAACTTGTGATTACTCGAGACACCACTCAAGATCCCAGCCTCCGGGAGAACACAATGGGGTCTCAGACAGGATTCAGCCAGGCTATAAACCCCCCTCCTAAAGCTTTGACAGCTCAGATTGGGGGTTGTCACATGAACAGTTGGCTGCCAACGAGGACATGATGTTGGACGCCGGGTCGCCGACACAGGGCCTCTCATTCAGCAGTCGCTACATTTGCAGTTGCATCGTTTTGTCTCGACGGTGCAAAGGTAGAAAACACTGTGTCAATGTTGTCCAAAAAAAAGGCCTTTCAAGGGGAACTGAGGTTAAGCGTGTGAAGGGTGATAGGAGTCAGGTGGCTGAGCGGTTAGGGAATCGGGCTAGTAATCTGAAGGTTGCCAGTTCGATTCCCCGGCCGTGCCAATTACGTTGTGTCCTTGGGCAAGGCACTTCACCCTACTTGCCTCGGGGGAAATGTCCCTGTACTTACTGTAGGTCGCTCTGGATAAGAGTGTCTGCTAAATGACTAAATGTAAATGTGATAGGTGCCTCTGATCCTGTCTCACACCCCATGTATTCTCAGCCTTTCCACGAATCCATACTTCATTACTAGGAAGGGTTTTTTGACAATGAGTGCATAAGGTGTGATGTTTTAAAAGAGGGGAATGATTACTTTTAGCACGCGCCGCCCTCTGTGCTCTCCTCCGGCAAGCCGACATCAGTCAGCAGGTCTAATTGCTGTCTAGGGTAATCAATGGGGCGGAAGACCAGGGGGGCCGAGCTCAAAGCAGCTTGGCTGTCCACCGGTCCTCACGCCTCACGCAGGGACACTGACACTCTGACCTTTGGCTGGACGGTGGGGGCTACCTGGGGCTGTCAGCGACCACTCCCCATGAGGCTGTCCATCTACGGGTCTGTCCGTCTGTGTGTGTCTTTGAGTGTGTGTGCGCGTGTGTGTGTGTGTTCAGACTGAAATTGTCCGGCTCCACACAGACAGACCCCTGCTGTGCTTGGCATGTGTCTGGCTTTGCCACTCATGCAGGGTTCGGAGGGAAGGCTCTGAGTGGGATGCAAGGGCAGTGTGGACAGGAGAGGCCAGCACTAATAGGGACTCGGTCTGGGAACTAGACAGATTACACTGTGGCAAATTACAGTGACTACTCTCTGTCATTGTGCTGCCTGTCCCCCCACCCGCCCCCCCACCCCACCGCCAACCACTGACTTTGAGACTTGACTGTCCTGAACCGTTGTGTGGCATGGAGGCGTAGCAGCGCACATTGTTAAAGGTAAGAGAGCATCGGTACTGCAGTTTATGTGTATCTTGCTTCAGTGTCTGACCTCATTGCTGGGTATTGAAGTAATCATGTATGCGTGATTGTTTTCACTGCACCACCTAACTCATCTCTTTCTCTGTCTCTCTCTCGCTCTCTCTCACTCTGTCTCTGTCACCGCTGAATAGCATTTCTGAATAATTACCTTCTCTCTGGATATCGCAAATGTAATTATGCTCATTACCTGATTATAAACATTTTTCCACTTTGCCCCACCTTTTCCAACAGCTCCCCAACGGTATGATGCACACAAACACGTACTCACTGCAATCATAAACATGACCTGCTGCGGAGGAAACTGGGAGAGGCAGGGCCACCTAATTGAATTGCATGTGTTTGGAGAGCCCATGCTGTGATACATACTTGATTCGTGGAGAGCCTAATGATGGCAGGCCAGTAGTGAGAGGGGAGGAGAGGATGGGGAGAGGAGAGGATGGGGGGAGGAGAGGATGGGGGGAGGAGAGGATGGGGGGAGGAGAGGATGGGGGGAGGAGAGGATGGGGGGAGGAGAGGATGGGGGGAGGAGAGGATGGGGGGAGGAGAGGATGGGGGGAGGAGAGGATGGGGGGAGGAGAGGATGGGGAGAGGAGAGGATGGGGGGAGGAGAGGATGGGGGGAGGAGAGGATGGGGGGAGGAGAGGAAGGGGAGAGGAGAGGTGGGTCTCTTGACACTGCTCTCATACTGAGTGTCAAGCCTTTCCGGGTACCTGATCATGAAGCACTGGCGTGTGTCTGTGTGGGCTGTGGTGAGTGTGTATGTGTGGGTGTGCGTGCGTGCATGCGAGTGCGCAAACGTGCGCCTTTTAAAGGAAAAGAAAGAGAGGGCTCCCAATTAGCCAGTACTCGACCTTGAGTTAAGTGAGCTCTGGGTCTGAGCGAAACTTTGATGTTGCAACAAGCCTTTGATGTGTCGACAAGCGGTGTGTATCCGTGTGATCAAGAAATATTGATGAAATTAAGCTACTGACCCTAATACAAGCTGTTAAACAAAAACGTGTCCAGCCCAAACACACGTACAGCCTTCTCTGAATTTCGGATGTCGCGTGATCCTGATTTGCACCGCCCTCAAGCGCTTTTGATGTGCAGCGAGTGTAGAACAAGAGACAGGTGATGCCGTATAACCCGCTACTGTCGTTTTCCGCCTTATCGCAGCTTGACAGGTAGGCTATGCGTGTTTCGGGAGAGCTTCAAACATTCAGTCACCTGACAAATCCTGCTCTGTCTGTGTCTCTGAGACAGAGTCTAATAACAGCGGGCGCCACACACCTCAGAAAGGTAGCAATTTTCCATCATTACCGTTAAGTCCTGCTTAAAAGAGCCGGATTCCACAGGCCTAATTACAAGGTGTTAATAATAACAATGTAATGACAGTCATTTTCAAGCCTGCCTAAAACCATAATCCTTCTCCAAGTGCCTCTCGCAATGGAGTGTATAGGGTAGAAGTCTATGGGGAGATCTGAAGTTTAAACCGCCATAATTCTTATTGATTACTATTGTGATTAGTCCTCTCTCTCAAGTGGTGTGTGTGTGTCAGGTCATACAAGTTTCTACATGAATCAGGTGCAGAGTCAGGCACCAGAATTTCTCTGTGTGTGTGTGTGTGTGTGTGTCAATAAGGAACCACAACAACAGATTCAGATGTCACCCTGAAGTGCTTTCATCAGTGGTGTCATCGATGCCCTAAGACAGTCTCTCACTGCCAGACCAGACCAATCAATCAGCCTAATAGCACAGGCACATATAGGAGACAGAAGGGCAGGGAATTTGCAAAACACTCAAAGACTCTACAATCAGCATTCCACTGACAGAGAACATACTGTCCTATGTCTTCTGTTACAAGGCTTTCTGTATAAATGTTAAATTTTAGATGAGGCTTGTCATTCATTGGATGAAACACATTTCCTTTTTCAATTGAATAAACTATTTATCATAGACCCATGGAAGCAGTTATACCTATTTATGATTTTATGACTTGGGTTATAGCGCGCATTTGAATGAAAATTATTTTAAAAACCTTAGAGGTTGAAATGGCTTTCAGCACATTTTCATCTCCTCGCACAATTAGCGCTAAATTAGGCAGGTGTTTACCTGACCTCGCATTTATACGGCTGCACGGTCCCACCATAGGGTCCCACAGGGCTGCTTAACCTCAGGACCCCGCCCCATGAGTCCCGAACCACACTAGCCAATCAAGACGTTTCTCTGAGGCAAAGGTTTTGGCACACTTGTGATTGGCCAAAAGTTACAGTACTAAGCAAAAGTTCTATCCTTGCTTGTTTTACAGTTTGAAAGGCTGTTCGCTCTCTGCAGACATAATTTAAGAGATGCATCTACTTCTACATATCTGACCATTTTAGTTTGTCTTTGAAGAGTAGTTTATACACATTAAGAGTCATGGGTTCGCCGCTAAATACGAAAGGTGCGTTTGCGGTTGATGAGGATGTACAAACTAAACTACCGCAGCCGAACGAGCGCATTGCTCAGGTGTCACCTCTGCCTTTCAGCGTGGAAGCTCTGATGTCAGACTCAAGGCCGCAGAAAGAAGTCGTGAGACACCAGGGTGGAAAAATCCCATCCGAAGGAAACTATTCTTCTAACTGTAAAGAGTCGTACAGTCTAGAAGGGTCGCACAGTCCGACCTCTCCAGTCAAATCAGAGACAGTATTTGGGGATTGTGCGTCTTGGATGTCACGGGTGAAGCTGTCACCACCATCCCGTAAGTATCTATTAGTTTAGATTTTCATGTTAGATAACTCACTTTCAGCTATAAGAAACGTTCAGATGTTTCGTCGTTTTCAACGCAGCATAAAATGTGCAACAGACCAAGATGGCATATTTTGTCAGATTAAATCATTTCGTTTGAAGAATGCGAAATAATTCTGCGGAATGAGTTGCCATGATGATTTCTCATAATGCATTTATTCTATTCAGTCCAATCCTATATTTTAAAATAACCACAAGCTGTTGAAAGTCCAGTTTCGAGTTTTCAGTCTCTTTGTTGATGTGTTGGTTCTTCTGGACTGTCCGCAGGTCAGCTCAGCCCCACTCCCTGTCCCCTGAGGAAACACAAGACCAACCGCAAGCCCCGCACCCCCTTCACCACCTCTCAGCTTCTCGCCCTGGAGAGAAAGTTCCGGCAGAAGCAGTACCTGTCCATCGCAGAGCGTGCCGAGTTCTCCTCCTCACTGTCCCTATCTGAGACCCAGGTGAAGATCTGGTTCCAGAATCGCCGGGCCAAAGCCAAGCGACTGCAAGAAGCAGAGGTAGAGAAACTCAAAATGGCCGCAGGCGTTGGAACCAAACCTATGTTACATCCAGCTGGGTTTTCCCCCCTACCCTTCCCTCTCAGTGTAAGTCTTCAGGCCGGTGCCCCTTCTCTATATGGACCTGTGTACCCCTACACCCGCAGCCCACTGCTACCTGCAGCACACCTGGGGCTGTACGCCTCACCTGTAGGCTACGGCCTCTTCCACCTGGCCTGAGAGGACACCATTGACTGTGTGTGTGTGCGCGAGAGTTAGTGACTGAGTGCTTGAGTATGTGTGTGTCAGTGCGTGTGTGCATGCATGTAGTAGATTGGGTAGGATTGATGCACCTTACTGAAATCCAATCACACATTGTCTTCAGCTGTGTCCTGAATGAATGGACTAGCGTGGAAACCCTAGAAGAAACTTTGAATTTGTAAGGGGACTGTCCAGTGTTCCATACCACTTTATTCTGTTTCTTTTTTCAACTTTGTGAATAGTTACAACCCAGGATATTCATTGCAGAATACCTAGGGGTCCTCAACAAAGTCTAGTACATTCTAAACACAAATTTAATTTGAGAGGGATATTGATTTCTCTCTGTATCCAATTAATAAAATAAAATACAAGATTTGTTTTATGATATATTTGATTGATTTTCAGCTTTTTCATAGTGTGTATGATGTAAGGTGCTCTGAGTGGAATTAAGTTCAACATGCTAAGCCTTCAGATCTATATATATTATTAGATTTTTTTGTTATTTTGTATACATTGAAATGAACAGGGTTCATAGATGTATATGGAAAGATTTGAGTAGATTGTGGACCTGGATTGAATGAGTCTTTTCATTTCTATTTCACATCAATCTTAATTACATGCTCACATATTGGTGTATACTTGCAAATTCCATATAGAGCAATATATTTTTTAAATAAATGTAATTTATTATATTTTGTGATATAGTATGTATCTGCCTTTGTTAAGTGTAAATATTTGATTTGCTTTCACTTAACAATTAAATGCCAATTTATATCTGAACTTCAGATCAGATTTGTGCATTTCCTGCTTTTCAACAGAAACGTATCAAGGTGCTTTTTAAGAGTCCATTTGGATACAGTAGAAGTTTAGTAAATGTCAAGAAGTTACAGTATATACAATGCTTTTTGTTGCTGAAAAAGTACTAATTGAGAGTTTTGGACAACTTGTTACATTTGACAAATTGTAAAAAAAAAAAAAAAAATAAACATGGAGAGATTTAAAGTGTAGTCACATATTATCCACTAGAATAATTCAGTTTGATAATTTCATAACTGTAATTCTATTTAGATTGTCTTTGCTCCCAGTTCAGCAGTAATCTGTGGAGAGGGTGGCCTCTGTGGCACTGACTTTCATGCCGCAGGTCTTAACAAAAATTAATTAAACGCTGTCATTACGTGACGAACCATAACATATTAGTCAATCTGCTGAGCTATTTAGCTCCCTAAACCCCTGCTGAAGTGATTAAAAATGAAAGAATGTGTGAAAGCCGGGGGTTGTACCATTTTGACTCCAGCTTAACTAACTACATTGAGAACATTAAGGAGTTTGGTGGCAATATTCACACATGACAGGAGCAAAATGAAATTACTTAGCTGTTTCCAGTTGTTGGGCAGACTCAAAATACACTTGTGTTGGACCCATGTACCAGGGGTTCTGCCCAAGGCCCAGTTCTGGGGACATCAAGGTTACTCTTGTTCTAAGTCTGATTACTGCAGGGTGGCCCAAAGAGGAGGCGTTGTAATGGATATTTACACAGACAGATTTACTTGAAGGGAAACACTTAAATTTATGCAGAAAATTGTGCATTTTCCGCAAATAACACGTCTCACAGTCTCTTAATTGTTAGCGTATGTTTTCATCCTGGTGGATGTCAGCAGAGACTTAGTTTTGTGTTCTGAGCCACACTCATTGCACTTAAGACCTTTAATGAACTCTCACACGCAAAACAGAAACACACATGAGCATGGCACATTTGCATGTACGCACAAACATCTCTCTCTCTCGCTCTCTCTCTCTCTCTCTCTCTCTCTCTCTCTCTCTCTCTCTCTCTCTCTCTTTGCTCCTGAAAGTAGTTACTCTGCTGGATTCCAGACTGTATGTTGACCAAACCCAAACCAGGCTTAAATTGTGCTTATCCCTCTGATTCTGACTCCGGAACTGTGTGAAATTATATGTGTTTGTACTTAAGCATAATTAACTTGGTACATTATATGAGTTGGCTTAACCTACCCCCCACCACCAACCCCCCCCCCCCCTCTCTCTCTCTCTCTCTCTCGCTCTCTATGTCTAAGCCAGTCAGAAGCTATTGGCAGCGTAGATCTAAACCTTGTGGAGCCTCGTTACCATTAGCACATATTTCACAGTCCATTTCCTTGCCTTCATTTTGAAATCAAACCCAGCATTAGAGCGATAGCGTGTTCTTTTGATGGCTTAGATTGCCCCGGCACCCAGTGGATAAGTAAGAAGTCTGCGAGGGCTGAAACTTAAGTTGAGGTGCCCCACACATTCTCCCAGAGTCGTTTGACTCACCTCTTGCTGGGCTCCTCTGTCCCTAGCCTAGTAAGAGACAGAGAGAAAAAGAGACCGAAAGAGACTAAACCACTATGACCACGCATATATTGTCATATTCAGAGCACAGCTTTGGAAAACAAAGTGGTCAGTCACAACGTCCATGACTTCAACTCAGCCATGGCAGCCTCTCAGATCAATATAGATATGCATGCTGTATCCTGCCAGTAGTATCCTATCTGCTTCCCTTGGGTGTTGTTGCAATGCCACACGCAACACACTAGGTGGAGTACTGGGCTATTTGGTTCCCAAGCACATCTCATCACATTTAGCGTTTTCTCATCAGAAGGAACGAACTAGAGAGGAACACTGAAGAACACAGAAGGCCTGCCTATCTGAGATGTGTCTGGAGTATGTTGTGTGTGTGTGTGTGTGTGTGTGACTTCTCTTAAACACCCAAAGTACGCAGAGATGGCTCGTCCTCGTAAGCGCCGCCGTCAATCAACAGCGGAGGGCAGGGGAGCGTGCCGTTTGTCGTGTGCTCGGCGTCACCCTACCGCTCCCACCAGTAGGGGGCAGCAGTGAGCAGACAGGGCCTAATCAGATCCCTGCACAGCTTGCCAAGAGAGCTGTTAAGGCTCCTTACTCATGCACCACTGAGCTCGGCATCAATTAGAGACTACACAACACTCCGAACGGTACTGTGCCGGCCAGGGGGAGTCCAAACACGTTCAAATCAGGCGACCTCCGTCTCTGTCTCTCTTCACCTCGCAGCTTCCTTCGTCACTGCGTCAAACGCGCCGTAAAAACACTGTCGAACGCTGATGAGATCAAGCGGGAACACTGCACCAAGCCGAACGTCGAGCCGAATCGAGTTCAGTCGCTTCTCCGTCGAGGCACGCGGACAAATATGTTTGCAAACATCTGTGTGAAGTGTATGACTTGCAGAAATGCATCAATGCCATTTTGGCAAGGCTGAAATGACACCTCTTCAGTGTGTCTGGTCTAATTCCGATGCATTAGTAACACTTAGTGACACAACAACTTTCCATCGTGAAGACCTCCTAAACCATGATTTACAAACTCATTATAAAGGAATGGTTTGTAAGTGGCCGTGAGTGATGGGTATACACAAAGCTGCTGCTGGCATCTCAGATTCAGTCTGACAACTGATCTGGCTTGAGGGACACATCTGAACATCACAACCATGACACATGGTTTAGAACTACAGAAAGCTTTCTGTGTTTCTCGCTCGCTCTCTCTCTCTCTCTTTGGCTCTCTCTGTCACACAAACACACACACACACACTTGAAACACAACCCTCACAGGGGTATCAGTATTTTTGTACTATAAAACGTGACATAAAAGGAAATAGAGTCAGGTTTACTTTTCCAGCCCCTCCCTACTCTCCAAGGGCCAGTCAGACAGTGCAGGAAGACACTGTTGTTTTAAGTGCTATCATTAGAAGAGGGGCTTTGATCTGCTCTTCAAAGCTGTCGAAACAGGTGTGTTTCACTGAACAATCCCATCTTTATCCTCCAGCGAGAGATTTGGATCCAGACTCTCTCCTGCTGCTGTTACTCCAGTCTTGTTTCGCTCTAATGGTGCCGCTTCTAGTGAATAACCCTCCAACCCTTCAACACAATGTCCAGTGTCACATTAGAAATAGTGCCCTTTTACAGTATGCATCCGTGCTGACACGTTTGACTGTGTCATAGAGGGAATGTATAGGATCCATACTAAATCGAGGCTGGCAGTTTGTGGTGACGATCGAGCGTCACAGCAGTTGCCTGGCGTGACCCAGAGAGAGGGAGTCACATGACCAAGTCACCGACACTTCGTTACACATTCCGTTCAGCCATGTCAGTCTTGTATGAGAATGTTAGATTGGGTCTCGTTGGACTCGGTAACCAGGCCTGCTGAGGGCTGAGGAAGTCTCCTTTATCTCTCGACCATCTCTCTCTGTTCTCTGTCTCTATCTCTCTTCTATCTCTATTCCATCACTCTGCTTTCTCTCTATTGCTCTCTCAGTCCTCCCCTTCCACACGCACATCCCTTCTATCTCCATCTCTCTCTCTCCCTTCTATCTCTCCCTCTTGTCTGTGACGGGGACACTGCTCCGCTCGATGGCCTCTCGCCTCGAAAGGACCCCCTCCCCCTCTGTCACCCCCGGCGACCAGCGTTCACATGTGAACGTCCTTCCTCCCCTCCGCGTCATTGTGGAGGACGGCGGCGGGATCCTAGCCGGGAGGTTGCGATCGTTTATAAAAAATTCACGGACCTAAAAATAAACCGACAGTAGGCGCACGTGAGTGCGTGCGCGGCTCTCCGACAGCAAACGGCGGAAGGACGCGGGCCGCCGGAGAACTCCGTGACCCATTTTCCGCTGCAGACAAAACGACGTGAAAGCTTTTTGTCTTTGGGTGTAGGTGGGATGAAGGTGGAGATGAAGAGTCCGGCTCTGAGGAGGTGGGGCGGGAGGGGAGGGGGGAGGGGGGGAGGGTTTGGGGCTGGCAGAGCATCAGAGCGTTGGAAACTCACAGACCTAACCGCCCCCCCCCCCCCCCGCCCCCCATCCCAACCCCCGCACACTCGCACGGACACACACAACCACAATCTCTCTCTCTCTACGTTTCTTGTCTCCCGTGGATTTGTCATCATGTTCCAAAGGGTCATAAAACACACACAGTATCCCCATCATCCTCCCCCCCCCCCCCCCCCCCCCGTGATGACAGGTCCTCTGTGCTGGTGGTCGACCCTGTCCTGTTTTTCTTTGGCATCCGCGCGTGCACACAGACTCTCTTTCAGCTCTAGCCCGGTCTTGAACCTGCGAAACCTGACAGAGCATGAAATGAAATCACGTGACTTCTTTATGGCTCAGGGCGGCCTCGGTCTTGCATGTAAAAGCATACATGCAGTGAAATAAAAAATACTAATGCGTAACCCTTTTCATACGACTGTGTATGCGTGTGTGTGTATGTATGGTGTGTGTGAACATAGGTGTGAGGGCAGCCGAATGGGCTACCTTAAAGATGAAGGGCCTTGTTTGCTTGTTTGAAGATCTCAGCTGGAGGGGACAGGTCAACGTCAAGTGAATTAGCGTCATGCGGGTCCACACGTTGACCTGTAGGTTCACACGTTGACCTGTAGGTGGCGTCTCTCTCGGCGGAGTCTCTCTGGGTGTGCAGTAGTGCCCGTCCTGGATGTCTGCTCGCGTCCACGCCGTCCGCTGTTGTCTCCTGAGATCACATGACTCATCGATCTCCCTCATGGGATCCATTGTACGGAAGCAGGCCTTGCCTCACGGTTTCCTTTTGAATAGCACGCACACGCACACATACACACACATACACACACGCACATGCACCCACACACACGCGCACATACACTATAATACATCACTATAATACGACCCCCACCCCCCTTGGCCAGCACCCAAATCCTTACACACACAGACACACACACAGATACACAGGCCAGAAGAAGAACAAAGGCTTCTGGCATGCCTAGGTGTCGATAAGCAACAGGAGACAGAGTCTCAAAGAGCTTGTCAGAAGCAGTAATGAGAAGCGATTGCGTTTTAATCGAATGCTTTTTAAGTGGCTTAATCACACTTTGTTCACATGTTCTGATTCAAAAGATTAGTGGTTGGATGTTTTTCCAAATTAATAGGCCTGCCGTATTTAGAGCAATCACAATGCTGGTCGGCGGTCTTTCGTGGGCACACTTCCTGCAATTACACGTCAACAAACGCAATATTGTGTAAGTGTATGTGCATGTGTGTGTGCGAGTGTGTCTCTGGGTGTAAACTGCTAAGCATATGACTTAGCGAAAGCAGGGTAAGCCTGGGAGTTTATCACACGCTGCATTAGGGATGAATGGGGTCGTCAGATGAACACAGAGCGTCAACAGCCTGGATTAACAAGCTGCTGGGTGAACCTCTCCCCTCCTCTCTCTCCACCACCCCCTCACCCCCCCACTGTTACGTCTCTGCCTGCGGAACATCAACCCTTACAAGACATAGTGTTTGTGAGTGAGTGTGTGTGTGAAAGGATTTTTTGGGTGTGCTGGCCAATGGGGGTGGGGTTGTGGGGTGGGGCTGTAGTTGTGTGTGTGTGTGTGTGTGTATGTGTTGTGGAGTCTTAGATCTAAGTGATGGAGGATCCTCTGGGAGGTGGGAGTGGGGAATTAGTTTTAACATTCGGGACCCGGTGCGCATCGCCTTCCGGCTATGTGAGCTCTGTGAGCATGTGTGTGTGTTTGTGCGTGCATGTGTGTGTGTGTGTGCGTCCCGTGGAAAGTACGGCGCTCATCACATTCCCTAAGAGGCTTCTGCACGGCCGGACAGATACTGCACCATCACCACATCCCAAACAGACGCTGTCTGTTCAGCGTGGTAGCGCTGTGATGGACTGTTGAACGAGTCCTCCAAGATTAAGTGTAATTAACAAATGGTTTTGTGTGTGTGTGTGTGTGTGGGGGGGGGGGGGGGGGGTAAGGGGAAAGTGCAAGGGGGCAGGGTTTGATCAATCGTGTGTCTGCCACTAAGCCACGCCCCGCTGCCACTGGCAGAGGGGGGTGGGGTTTGGGGCGGGGGCAAAAGGGAGAGGGGGGGGGGGGCCTCTTCCGAGCCAGAGGCAGAATGAGTGTCCCCCGCTTGGCTGATTCCCCATCAGCCCCCTGGATGTAGTTCGGGGCTGGTGAGTCCGGGGTCTCTTGACATGATGCGCTGTGTCACATCGCCATTAGATCGAGCCGGCGCCGGAATAACACGTGAGGTAACAGGTCATGACAAGTTAAGACGACACACTAAACACTTGGTCAACTACCACAGCTTTTTAGGGAGGTGTGTGTGTGTGTGTGTGTGGCAAACGAGCTGAGTCATACTATTTTGTCACCAAGATGTAAGTATTGTGACAGCGCTCGTTTATTAGGGCTCTGAACCTGCACGGTAGCTCTTTCAGCTTGCATCTCGTTGACGCATCTTCATTTTCGCATCTCGTTTATCTGCTCTCTCCCGATCTGAAACAACCGGACAGGTGTGAGCACATTCTCATTAGACGTCACTCATGGTGTTATATCCCTGTTGTTGTGTTTCTATTCTATTTTAAGAAGGCAAAGAAAAGGAGAGAGGCGAGGAGAGAAGAGGAGAGGAAAGGAGAGGGGGGAAAGGAGAGGGTGGGGAGAGAGGGCAGGAGGACAGGCGAGGGATTGAGGAGGAGAGGAAAGGGAGAGAGGAGAGGAGTGGGAGAGAACGAGAGGAGAGGAAGAGAGGGGAGGGGAGGATGACAGCGTGGGAGAGACAGAGAAGGCAGACAGTGAAGTGTTTACTTTACTGGATTGGAGCACATCAGGGACTGGTTCAGATATGGTATTGAATCCAAATCCTTGATTCCGACATTCTCTACAGCTGTGGCCCCAATGTGTCCTGTGTTTCCCATCTGAACCCTGTTCTCCTTCAGAGGGTCACAGGCTCCCACTGAGCTTCTGTCAGGCAGGACTTTCCGCTGGCTCCAGAAATAGCTTCTCGTCTGCCGCCTGCCGCCATGTCTCTCATGGAATCCGGGATTTGCTCGGACACACCAGCATCAACAGCTATGATGAATGTTTGGGCTGTTTCTATTCCCAGTCCATCAAAGCTGCTCCCCTCCCTGTCTCATACTGGCCCCCACTCTCTCTCTCTCTCTCTCTCTCTCTCTCTCTCTCTCTCTCTCTCTCTCTCTCTCTCTCTCTCTCTCTCTCTCTCTCTCTCTCTCGCCACCACCACACCTCTCTCTCTCTCTCTCTCTCCTTCTCTCTCTCCCTGTCTCTCTCTGTCTCCCTACTCTCGCCTTCTGTCCCCTCCAAGGCATACTGGCTGTTTGTTTAGCTTGTCGGAGCGGCGAAACTAGAACTGAGAGAGAGGGAGACAGAGAGAAAAGAAAGGGAGAGAGGAGGAGAGAGAGAGCAGGAGAGAGAGAGAGAGAGAGAGAGAACAGGAGAGAGAGAGAGAACAGGAGAGAGAGAGAGAGAGAGAGAACAGGAGAGAGAGAGAGAGAGAGAGAGAGAGAGAGCGAGGAGAGGGGGGGGGGGGGTTCTGAAGCTAGACAGCGTCTCCTGCCGCTCCGGTAGGCTCCTGTTCAGAGGCACAGAGCTGAACTGAAAACACGCACGGCTTCTGGCAATTATTCTGCCCTCGTTTAGCATGGCAACCTCAAGTGGCAGACCTCTCTCTCTCTCTGGGATCTGTGGATGGATGCTATGGCCATGTCTGTGTGTGCTTACATCCTATATATGTAAGTCTACATGTGCAATCTTGAATTGAAAGCCTGGTTGTCTGCTTTCGGGCAACCTCAAGAAAGAACTTTGTTTCCCATAATGCATTTTTCTCACAGGAACATTCACTGAGAAAATCCAGGGAGGGAGGCCATCTAAAGAAAGGTTGTCTCTAGGAACGAGACTGTTGAACGAGACGATGATTTATTCCAGTTTGTTTGCTGTCTGTGTCAGTCTCCCTGCCTCTGCATCTCTCTCTTCTTCTTTTTTTACCTCTCTTCCTCTTTTCTCCCCCGTCCCTCTCCCCCTCTTTTTCCCTTCTTCTCTTTCAGTCTTTTTCCTGCCTATCTATCTCTCTGTTTCTCTCTCTCTCCCCCCCCTCCCTGTCTACACCAGTGTCAAATTCTCTCTGTGTCTCTCCGTCTCTGGGGTGATCATGAGTGACAGGGATGATTCATGCAACAAGGTGGCCACATGTCAGGGCTTCGTTCCTCCCCAGAGTCAACATAAGCCGGTTACAAAGGATTGCTGCGTCCGTCCTTCCTTCCTTCCTTCCTACATTTCTTCCTCAGTACCTTCCTACCTTCTTTCCTGCCTGCCTTTCTACTTCCCTGCTCCCCCCCCCCCCCCCCCCTTCCTCGTTCTTTCCTTGCTATTGATCATCAGACAGTGAGTAGCTTCCTGTATCACAGTCACCTTCAGCAGGACTGATCTGTGTTGGCCAGTCCCCAGGAGGCTGCTGTTTCCCTCCTCCCTCGTCGAAGGCACACCTTGAGAAGAGAGCTCCTAGTTTGATAGCATGCTTCTCTCTTTCTGTCCATCTGTCTGCTTGTCTGTCGTTGGCCAGTTGGTCAGTCTGTCTGTCTGTCAGTGGATTTCAGTAGATGGTTTGGCACGATATACAAGTACAATACAGGAAGTACAGTAGAAGATGACTTGGTCGTATTACTTCTCTTCCTACCCACCCTGTCCTCAGCCCCAACCCTTGCCCTAGCCTTAGCCTTAGCCCTAGCCTCAGCCCAAACCTCAACCTGCTCCTACTTGGGGTGGTTTAATCACTTCCGCTGCTGATGTGAAGGACAAGAACAGACACATCCCTTTTCATCTGAGGCCCAACCGATCACCGTTCATCCGTGGGGAGGCGGGTTGGGACATAGGGGGCACGACATTAGCACTAGCATCATTAGCATCACCTCCACTTTAGACCTGTCACTGCCAGACTGCCCTTCTGTCTAACTGTCCTTCAGATACGCTTGGAGTGCATCTGCACGTGACTGATACGCGTTAATTTATCGGCCCCTCGCTCATTTGCACAACGTTTTGCTATTCATTGTATTCATCGACTTGGCTTAGTGTCGATTTAACGTGCTACAAATGATAATGGTGTCCAACGGTGTTTTTATTCTGCCTCAATGACACGGTATAATAGGCCAGAGATGAGGCCGATATGAGCAATTATGCGGCCAATACATCACATACGTCTGCATGGTCATGGGGGATGAGGCTGGTCTGGAGTGGGGGGGGGGTGTATTCAGGTCAAGTCATTAGCATCTGTCATCATCCGGAACCAAGGTCAACATCTTGGTCATGACTGTCTTATTCACAGCACCACAGATTTCCACAAGTCTCTATCATACAGACGGAGATCTCTTTCATTCTTCCCCCCCCCCCCCCCATGGCTCTCTCTCCTTTTTTATTCTCTCTCTTTCTTCTGCCTTCTTTCTCTCTCTCTCTCTTAAAATCCATATCAAAGCAAGTGTCAGTCGATGCCGTTAAAGACGACAGATTGAGAAGAGAAAAGAAAGGGGAAACTGGTGGGTGAAACGAGATGAAGGAAGAAGAACTGAAAAAGACACAGAGAGAATACAGAGATGGAGGGCGAGTGCAGAAGAAAGAGAGAAGGACAGAGAAGGACAGAGCTGAGAGGAAAAGGAAAGAGAACTGAGACTCGGCAGGCGAGTGACAGTGTGAGAAAAGAGAGGGGATGGAAGGATGATACGGGGGGGGGGGCGGTCATGAGGTTTGAGGGAGTGGATTAATGAGGAAGTTGGGGTGACATCCGCTCTGGTCTTTGTGGTAAGTGAGGCCTGTTGCTTTAACCGACATGTGGCACTGCAGTGAATTCCCCCTCCTCGCACAAACACACACCCCTTCTCTCTTTTTCTGTCTCCCCCGATCCCTTTATGTATCTTTCGGTTTCATTCCTCCTCTTCTCTGTCTCCTCTATCCTCCCGTCCCTCCCTCCATCCTCAGGGCACTGCGGCCCATCCTGCTTCACCCCGTCTGATGGAAGCCTGGCAAAGCGGGCAAGCCTGCAGGCAGCTGGGGTCACCATAACAGCAACAGCGATGGAGAGAGTCAGAGAGAGAGAGAGACAGAGAGAGAGACAGAGAGAGAGAGAGGCAGAGAGAGAGACATAGAGAGAGAGAGAGACATAGAGAGAGAAAGACACAGAAAGCTACAGAAGAGAGAGCCAGACAGAAAAGCCAGAGAACGAGAGCCAGAGCCAGATAGAGAGAGACAGAGAGAGAGACACAGAGAGAGAGAAAAGAAAGAAAGAAAGAAAGAGAGAGCGAGGTGTAAAGGGGTGACGAACATTTCTCATCACCAACCTTCTAGCAATGCCAGTCTATCTAATCATCTCAGCGGCATCCACCCCAGTTCCATGACATTAGGTTCAGCTGGCAGACACATCGCATATCTAATTTGAAATCATCTCCAAAGCTCGAGAGAGATCAAGAGAGAAATGTTACTCGCTTGATTTGCTTACACTTTATTTATTTAAGAAAAAATCAATTAACAACCAGTTCCTTTTTTCAAAGACTGAGTACTCATTTAGAACAAAAGGAGACTACAAAAAACGTCGATATAATTCAGTGGCGGTGCAGTACTGGCTTGTTGGGTGTCTGCCTGTCCTGTCTATCCCTCCTCAGATGGAGAGAGATCCAGAGAGCCTGTTCTTCTTCTCCTCACAGCGATTAGACGGAGAACAGCAAAGGCACAGTTCTTCACGAGCCACCCACACCTGTGTGTGTGTGTGTGTGTGTGTGTGTGTGTGTGTGTGTGTGGCCTTTCAGTATGCATTGACTCCTTGGCGGGAGTCAATACCACACACACACTCTCCATCCTAATCTCACTGTCGTTTGAGACATTAAAAATGCATTAGCTCCAACGCAATTATGATAGCTCCGCCAGTAGTGAATAATACATATTAAGCAGTGACTAACTCAGATTAATGCAAACTCTTTAATTGCATTTTAATACCCAGAGAGCCTTACAGAGCCGCGTCTGAGGAGAGAGCTGCTCTGGGGATGTCAATACATCTCACCTCTCCTCACAAGTTCACTTCTGCCTGTCTGTGTGTTCACCTGTCTCCCTGTCTGTCTCTCTCTGTCAGTCTGTCTGTCTGTCTGTCTGTCTGTATGTATGTCTATCTGTCTGCCCATCCACATGCCTGTCTGTCTGCCTGTCTGTCTGTGCCTTCTTACCAGTCTGTTTGTAACCGGTCGGCTAGTGTGTCTTTCTGCATTGTCAGCCTTGCATGTCTGTCACGTATACCTTTTATTGGTATTTCAGCTTTGGACTCACAGATACCAGACTGTGGCTGCTGTCACTGTAGCGTACCCTCCATACCTGTCGTTCCCCCTTCGACTGGCTGTTAGGTTCAGTCCAGTGCCCTCCTCTGACATCAAAGTTGTACGCGAGTACACGAGTTCAAGTCACTGACTGCTTATGTAAGGCCATTTCTCTTTTCCCTAGTACCCTCTTCTTACTCTTGCCATCTCTCTCCGTCTCTCGTTCTACAACACGCGCGCACAGACCCACATGCGCACAGTCGCACGCGCACACACATACAGGAAAACGAAAATCCGTTCCCTCAGGCCAGTCATTAACATCATCTGAGTTGTCACATCTAACTTCCCTTTCCCGATGCACTGATCTGAAAAGACAACCCTGCTTGGAGAGAGAGTCCCATCGGGGTTGAGAGAGGGAGACGGAAGAGAGAGAGAGAGATAGGGACGGAGAGAGATGCGGGGACAGATAGAGAGAAGGTGCGATGGGGTAGGGCGAGAGAAAGAGAACGAATCACAGCCTGGCGGAGGGACAGACGGACGGACGGAAACGATGGGATGACAAACCAGAGAGGGAGTGGAGGAAGAGTGGAAGATTTGGGACAGATCGGATTGAGTTGCAGTGAAGAGGCGGGGTGACATTGGGAGTTGAGTGCTTCAGTGTTCCACCAGGTGATGGAGGAGCGATGCTAGCTGCTGCCCTGGACCTCAGCCATCTCTCTGAAGGATGTCAGTCACATTAATTGTCGTTCTCTTCCTGTGGCACGCTTGGGGAGCTTTGGCTGAGGCAAGGACAGTTCTGAGCTGCGGGAACACACACAGACTGCAGCTGTGTGTGTGTGTGTGTGTGTGTGAGCGCCTATCTCTGGATTCCACTTTCGTAACAAAGTAATGATTCTAACAAACCCAGGGAGTTGTCAGCCATCGTCAGTGTGAGCAAGATGATCATTACCTGATTGTGTCCTCTCTCTTCTCTTATTAGAGACACAGGGACAGAACCGTCTTTCCTCCCTCCTCTGCGTCTGGGACAACACGTTTGATACAAGCAACTAATGAACCCAAGGATCATCCACGGAAATCGCCGAGCTTTGGGGAGAAGATCCTTCGGCATGACACGCCTGAACTCCCATATCGTCTTAAACGTCTGGACTTCCAGGCGGCAGCAAGGATAGACAAATGCTTCCGTCTGTGGTGGACTGTCTTCGGGTCCAGCTTATTAGCTGTGTTAACAACAGCGTAGCCTCACAGAACACTGAGGTCCAAAACGGATGAAACTTTAAGGAGTGCACGCACAAACACTGTCCTGGTGACACACATGCACACACACAACCCCCCCCCTCCCGCCCCCCCCCCCCCCCCCCGTACTACACCCCAAATTCTACTGCACAGCTGTGGCGGAAGAAGGCTTTGTGTACAATGCTCCCTTAAAGGGGGGAGTGTAATATGTCCTGTGGTATTAAATTAGCTTCAGTGAGATTTAACTGTCTGAGTTCATTGGAAAGGAAGTCTGTACACTGTATGGCTAAGGATAAACATACCCGAAAGACAACGTCATGAAAATCAACAAAAAATGATTTTATTCAGGCATGTACAGATACATTTTGACTGTGAGGCAGACACTTGACTATACTGTATTTCCACTGTAACTGTACAGCTACTGCGTGTTCAAGGTCTACAGATCACCTTGTCCGCGTATAAAAAGTGAGAATGGATATTGCACATTACACGTTTGATGGTTGGCTACATACCACATGACATTCCCTTAAGCAAGTTCCACTGGGACATTTGACCTTAAAGCTGTTTATGAATCAAGCAGTCATTAAATGTTGAGGTAGGGGAACACTACGAACACTGTAGTCATCACTGAGGGTGAACAATCAAAGTCTAAATATTACTGGGAGTTGTTTTTTCTGTTATATATGAATACTGAATTTGTTTGGCTTTTGCCAGAGACGAGATTCTTTTTTAAATAGTGCAAAACATAATCATAATTCTAACACATCATTCTGTCTTTCCCAGCTCACAGCAATTTCTTTTCATAATCATAAACTCTGGAGGATGTGAATTCTATTGTGTACATCTGTGCTTTTTTAAAGCAGCTTCACACGTCTCGTATGAGTGTCTTTATAGTATGAGCTGCCAGCAGACCACCTGGTCTTGTGTCAGACCGGCAGGACAACACTGTACAAAGAGACGGGCATTCCCCCCAAAAAACAGATTTGGACTAGCCATCTAATTTAAATGAATCAAATTCCAGTAAGCAATTCATGAGGTACTGCTGTTATTATGGTTCCAGCAATATGTTCCCATGCAGCCATGGACGAGAAGATAGCAAACAAAATCAATGGCAAAATGCACTCCAGATTGAAGTTTGTGAGAAAAAACACAGAATCTATTTTCAACATCCTCTGCAAGAGTGAAGTGTCCTCTAGTTCAACATTCTGTGGACCCACAATGCAATGCCAGATCTAAAATGAAATCTCCATCGGACAGGCTGCAATCATTCTAGCTTTGATACAGCAGGTTTTAGGTCACTTGTGGATTCATTTACATGTTCAACTGTACAGCATATAAATGTGATTTGGTTTCACTTGACCCTGTAATGACATTTGAGATAAAGAGTTTGTTGTAACACTACAACAGCCTGTGGTTGTGAGTGTGTGTGCGTGTGTGTGTGTATATGTGTGTATGACTGCGTGTGTGCGTGTGTTTGGCTTCTAAATTGAAGAGAGCAGTGTCCTACAGTCTAGGAGTATGCTGCCCAGCCTCTGGATTATCATGTCCCAGAGGGATATCAGCACTGCTCCCCTGCAATTCTACTCACAGCAGCCTTAATCTCAAATCGCACATCCTCCCTCTTCCCTACCCAGCGTCTCATCCCAGCTGAGAACAGCTCTCGCCTCTTTCCCATATCATCATTGGCAGTCAAGGGCACAGTGTCGGCATGGGGATGCCACTGCTTTTGGAAGTACCCTTCCCCCAACCCCCACTGACCACATTGACAAAATACGGCGTGATCAAGTTCCACCGTGGGGCCCCCAGGGGGGGGCCCCCGGGGGGGGCCACAATAATACAACCTTGTGTGCCGAGGCTGAAGCCCGCCCGGGGAGTGCCGAGTCAGTTCTTGTTCAGACTAGCCGTCTCAAGGCCGTGCACTCCCGGACACAACCTGTGGCAGCCGAGGAGGATGGAGAAGGCCTTTCTGAAGTCGGCGTTGAAGGCATAGATGATGGGGTTGATTGAGGAGTTGGCCCAGCCGCACCACACAAACACGTTGAAGGTGGTGGGGCTGATGCAGGGGAAGGACTCCCCGCCGCCGGAGGGCGACGGCTCGCAGAAGGGCACCATGCAGTTGAGGATGAAGAAGGGCAGCCAGCAGCACACAAACACTCCCATGATGACCGACAGCGTCTTCAGGACCTTGGTCTCGCGCTTGAACGTCATCTTGAAGGAGCTCTCCGACTCGCCCATGCTGGAGTCTCCGCCCATGCTGTTGTGGCGGTTCTTGGCGCTCTCCGCCGCGCGCTCCAGGGCCGAGATTCGACGGATCTGCCGGTGGGCGATGCGGTAGATCTGGGTGTAGGTGGCCACCATGATGCCCACGGGGATGTAGAAGCTGATGAGGGAGGTGGAGATGGCGTAGGTCCGGTTGAGGCTGGAGTCGCAGTTCTCTGGCCCCAGGGCCGCAGCTGTGCCGTTGGGCCCCAGGGGGCCCGCAGAGCCAGCAGGGTCCAGGATGGAGGCTTTGGTCTGGGCCTTGTGCCAGTTGAGCTGGACAGGGATGAAGGAGATGAGGACGGACAGCGTCCAGGCTACGCTGATCATCACAAACGCCACTCGAGGAGTCATCTTCCTCTCATAGCGGAACGGGCTGGAGATGGCCCAGTAGCGGTCCACGCTGATGACGCACAGATTCAAGATGGAGGCCGTGGAGCACATGATGTCGAACGCCACCCAGGTGTCGCAGAAAGAGCCGAACGGCCAGAAGCCCACGATCTCAGTCACCGCCTTCCACGGCATCACCAAGATGGCCACCAGCAGGTCCGACACAGCCAACGAGATCACAAAGAAGTTGGTGACCTTGGAGCGCAGGTGGCGGAACTTGGTGACGGCGACGCAAACCAAGGTGTTGCCCAGCAGCGTGGTGAGGATGAGCAGAGAGAGGAAACAGCCAGTGAGGACGCGGCTGGAGGAGGCGTCGTCCAATAATCCACTGTCGATGACCATGGTGAAGTTCATCAGATCCATGGCTTAGGGGACAGGGGTTGGGGGGGGGGTGGGTGGGGGTGGGGGGGGGGGAGGGGGCTTGCGAGTGGATAGTGGACGTGCTCAATCACCTCATTGCTTGGAGGGAGGCTGCATCAGAACCAAAGCATCAAATAACAGCATCCTCATTAGGCTGGAAGACCATTCTCCTGATTTTTGTGTGCATGCAGCTCCGGATGGATCACGAAACGCAAGGTGTTCAAGGCAACCTCTCCCTGGGAGAGACATTTTCTTTGATTCCATTTTCCCGTTTTGACATCCTGTGTTTTGTAGGGCAGGGTTAGGTGATGGTAGTGCATGTTCCCTGAAGGGAAAGAGTGAATGTAAAATGTCCTATTCCACCCTCTGTGGAGGAAGCAACATATCCCAGGGTACGAGATATTCCATAACTAGCTGTCCAGTCTCTCCAAGCTCATCTCCTTACACCAGTGGTACTGGGGAAGAGAAAGATTCTGTCTCAGTACACCATGTAGAAAGCTTTCGTTGTTTACACATTTGTAATGGATCTCTTTGTGTGCCACATTTTATTCTATGATCAAACAATTTGTGCCTGTCTCGTGTGCTTTGCCTCTTTCAACAAGGACCTTTTGAGGTTTTTCTCTAAGCCAACCGTTTTGCACTTGGGCACATGCAGTAATTATTTGAAGAGTTTTGCCAATTGTAGCTTACAGTTAAACCAAAAACGCATCATCATGTAAGAGACACTCATCGTCTACTCCATTCTGTTTAAAAAATATCTGCACACATTCAGTAATATAGACTTCTGTATGTTAGGAAATATGTGATTTATATAGTTTACTCACATGATACTGTCAATCAGGACATGGCGTTTGAAATCCGTCTTCAAAAATACAATGGAAAAAAATAATATCCGTTATGACTTCGTGGCACAAGCTAAGAGACAGAATTTATTCTTTGGGACCACGACTACGAAAGTAAGCCCTAGTTGTTACCAGTAGGCTACACTGCAAAATTATCATCATATTCTACTGTATGATACTTTATCTTGATGTGCCCGATTAGACGTTTTGCGTAACGCTTACCTAACGCGTTATACTCGCCAAGTGCGTCTGTCCCCTCCAACACCAAGCGACGTCTACCGTAGCCTAGACTACACCACCGGCGACCCCGTTTCACACCCGACTCCTGACGTTGACCCATTCAAAAGAAAGCGAAGTGAGGGTGATACCATGTGGCGGGTGTCGCGTTCGTCCCTGCTGCGCATTAACCGGCATAGTACTGCAAAGCTAGTACCGGTTCATTTGCGCGCCCAATACGCCATAACTCATCCAGACGCTAAATATAATAATATTAGCTGAATCTAAGAGACTTCGTTTACAAACGCATAGCCTACCACTCATCCTACCACAGCATACCACAATCACTGTTGCTCGATCAATTAGTATTGGGCTCTCTTTGGGAATGCATGAAGGGACAGGCTAGCAATGAATACATGAATAAATAAGCCTACCTGTATTTAATTCACAATGGAAACTGAGAAAATCAGGGACTGGGTCTCTCGTTAAATCTCCGATATTTGTTTGCAATGGTCAGCGGGTCGCTGGGGCCACCTAACGGAGAGAAAGAACAGCTTCGGCAACTGGGAGAGCGAAGCTGGAGAAGTGACAATAAACCCATCCCCCCCATCCACGACCTGAGGATATGAGCACGTGCCCATCAATCAGTCAAATGAATGGATTATGCCGCCAATGTATCTACAATATAAGGCATCGGTGCCGGGAAGTTTCTCTCTCCCTCCTTGTCAGGACAGCATGCCAATGTCACCTTGCCTCTTTTCGTTACAGCGAGCACATCTAAAATATTTTTGTCTCTAATGTCAAATTGTCTAGAACCACATAGAATTGGGAGGGTATCTGTCAACCTGGAATTGTTTTTCCTCGGCGGGAGCTGACATATCTCGTGCAGCGCTGCTCTATGATTGTCAAGCAAGCACAGGGAGTTCCTGTATAAAAACTCCTCTCCAACGTTTGGTTCACTCTTACAAAGAACTCTACTTTGCATTTAATTGATTTAGATAAACTTCAAACTCACTGGCACTGGGCAGTACGGTTTGTTAAATTTTGCATAGTGGTTGTGATTTGTAGGGCCAGTCCAGGGAATGACCCTGCATGTTTTTCATCTTATTCTGACATCTCAGGATGATTTCAGTCTTAAATTACTTCTAAATCGTGTCTTGTCTTATCATGTGGTGGTAGTCTTCTGCCTGTCAGAGTGAAGTGTGAGCGTGCCTTTTCCTGTGTGAGTGCCCACACGTTGTGACAGAGGAGTGACGTGCTTCTCAAAGTCATCTGGATTCATTTCTCATCTCTGCGTGATGGCTAAGCTGTTCCTGTAGTTTTCTTTGTTGTCCTTTCATGCCAGCGCTTGGTGTAGTGGAAGGCAAACCAAGGGACATAAAAGTATACACACACCCTTACCACCGTCATTGTGAAATAAAATCTTCAATTACCTTTTCAATTACTTTTTCTTTAGCCTCCTCAACACTGGGACTAAAGGACACTTAAAGGATGGTGTACATGCTAAATATACACCTGCATGTTCACACACTCTTAGGCTCAGCTCTGTGGACAACATTGCCAACAGATCAATTTAGTTTGAGACCGACTTAACATAAACGATGGCAGGGGTGGGGGGGGGGGGTCTGATGCTTTTGTAGCCAAAATAGTAAAACAAAATAATAATAATAAAGTGCAACAAATACATGAGTGGTACAAATCTAGAGAGTGACAACAGTGTTCAACGGATCACAGCACATAGTGTTCCTACCCGGCATGGAGCCAGGTTTATAGGTGTGAGAAGGAGCAGATGGGATGAAGCAAGAAGAACAAGAGTGACGGCAGAACACGTCTCTGAACACACGTTTGGCACAACGTGTTATTGTGAGTAAAGGTGCAAAAGTCAATTTCGAGTTTGCATTTAGACTTGACCAGGAACCATGACAACGAGTCCTTCACTTGTAACCAGCTTTCATCCAGGATTCATTCAGGTCAATCCTGCATGTAAAAGCACGGACAAGGTCAAAGTAATAATCTTTATTGTCCCCGAGACACCATTTCTTGCAGAGCTAGCAGTAAATACAGTCATCATCAACAATCAACACACCAATCTACACACACAGCTCTTTTTTTGTTTGTTGAATCGGATCATGTTATTCAAAAGGCCAATGGCAGCAGGGACAAAATGAGTTCTTAAATCTATTGGTCATCCATCTTGGCATATTATATCTGTGATCAGATGGAAGCAACCTGAACTCACTAAACAAGGGGTGACGGGTCTGACTGTGCAGTTGGGAGGTCATTTATATTTGTGCCTCTACTATTTTACTGCGCATTAGAATAATTCCATCTACAGTTACCTGTTACTTTGGAGCTTCTGACAAGTGTGTCCGCTGATGAGCCCATGCACAAACAACATCACAGGTTAACTTAGAGTTTACTGTCCCCAGATACTTGTACTTTTGACCGTCTTCAACAGTCTGGTCATGTTGTGACGCAACAATGTGCAGACCTGAAAACGACTCGAGACATGTAAGGATGAGATCTCTGTCTCCAGGGGGCCTGTACTACGAATCAAGATCAACATGCTATGGATCACTTTCAGTTACTCGGCTACGCGAAGCGTAACAATCGCAATCACGATAAGTGGTATCACGACGGCGGTTATCAACTCTCTAACTCAACCCAGATCTTTCCAATCTAGAGACGTGCGCGTTCACATAAAAAGGGGCGGTGTTTGCACCTTATGTCCAATCGCAAACATGGACAAAACAAGAGCCGCATATTTCACGCAGGAGGAGCCGACAATAATCTTCCAAACATGTTCATTCAACAATTATTTATGAATATTGTAGGAGTGAAATGTATTCCTGTTCTCTGCAGTGACAGACAATACAGTGGTGTTGCTGCCACCACCCACTGTTGTACCACTGTGCCATACAGAGGTAACAGTGAAACTAATAGTCATACGCCAGTATGCCATATGTGGTTGCTGAATATTGATCAAATATGCCATTTACTTTCTCAAGTGGAGGTCCTAGATGATCAGGAAACTGTCTGCCTGCTCAGAGAGCATTTTGGGGGTACACTTTTGAGTTTTATTTACCACTTGCAACACAGATGGTGAGTGTGTGAACGTGTGGCTGTGATTGAAGTGTCTGTAATGACTTGCTAAAGGTGGTGGTCTGAACATGAGACAAGTCCTTACAGTGCTCATTTCAAATATGACTCAATTGATTAAATTGCTATGGTGTTAAACTCAGCAGGAAGAGGAACGTCTTCCTCCCCCTGAGCCTAGGGCCTCCACTTCAAGGCCAAGACAAAGACACAAATTATAAGCAATGAACCTTGAAACACAGTAGTCAAATGGACACCTTCAACTTTCTCCAAGTGTGCCTTGCAAAGGGACAATGGGCCTCATTCTCGAACGCAGTTAATAATTTAAGACGGAATTTCTTCTGAATTTGATTTAGGAAAACATTTGGCATTCATGAAAGTTCTCATCTGGGATTTGTTCTGAATTTAAGAAGACTTTCCGAACTAGAAATAGCAGTCGTAAATCGGCCAGAGTTGTCTCAAATGCGATTCCTTAAAAAAACACAAGGGGAATCGCATTTAAGAAAACTCTCCGTGTTAGAAGTGTTAATGAATTTGTGAGAAATCGTTGGTGATTGCGTTCACATCAACTCTACAGACATCCTCGGATTATAATAATTTACCTTGCTTAGTGTGCACATTGTTAGATCCAGTGGAGAACAATTCCACTGCTCATTTTACTGGTATGATGTCGTATGTGACAAATACAACTTTTAACTTGCACTTGGACTTGAACATCATATAAATTCAACCAGGCCATCCAATTATCACTGATCACTCGACCTATTTAAAGGGACGAGTGTGCACCCAAGGCGTACAATATGGCACAATTGCTTTTCGCTTGGACATAACGTGCGTTCCTGTTGCTTTCCTAATTGTGTCGATTCTGACTGACCCGTCACTGCTGTTGCGTGCCCTTATAAGGAGCTGTCGGGGCGTGTATGTATGCAAATTCAGGAGCACGAGGACGCGCTTTCAATTTAAGACAACTCTTCCTGGGGAGCACAGCTCAGAAAACTTCTGCTGCGTAGAAACACATTTTCAAGCGTTCATGAATTTGGCGGATGTCTTTTTCTTACGTTGTTTTTCCGAAGCCCGTAAGAAACATTTCAGAAGAAACTTCAGAAAATGTTCGAGAATGAGGCCCAATGTTCTTTATTTGTTTCAGGTTGGAGCAGACAATGTGAGGGCTCTGTATAAAAGAACCCTGGAGCTTGATATAGACTCAGAGTATAAGAGGCTCGATATAGAGTATAAGAGGCTTTTAACTAAAAAAAACAAGGCTGGCGTTTCTGTGTTCCTAGGGAAGGGAGAACACATAAGGATGTATTTGTTAAACTTTTTTCGACGTTTTGGTCTTTTTATACCTTTTTGTGGCTTTTTTGTTGTGCCTTTTGAGTCTTTTGTGGGGGTTTTCACCATTTCTTTCTTTCAATGTTCTATTTTTTTTTTGTTGAAAAAAAAAATTGTTTTGGTTGAAAGAAACACACATTTCTGAAATGGAAATGATTAGAAAAAGGCACAAAGCAACCCAAGGACAACAGAATGGGTTAAGGGGAGACACCCCAGTGAATAGGGATAACATATCAACATGAAACCTCCCCAGTTGATAACTAATATAAGGTCAAATATTGTTTTCATTACTAGTTTCCTGTAAATGTATGTTTAAATGAGCAAATGATGCATTAAGTTGTAAAATATGATATAATGTGCATACATTTCCAGAACGGAAATCAGAACATTGCATGAAGACAGAATGAAAATCCACATTTGCAATGTAATGCAATGCAGATGTGCACACCGCCCCCTACCGAACAAAATGGGTAGCTCGGTCAGCAGGGAGCTGAAGAAGAGCGGCTACTGACGTCACTCTGCTGCGCCGCTCAGAATGCTTTTTAGTTCATTTTGCATTTCTGCAAATGCATTTTAATTTTCAAATTTTACATTTCAAATTTAATTTTGGTATCTATTTGCTGGGGCATGTTTTGACAATTAAATCTCAAATGTCTATTTCTTTTTCATTTTAATTAAGTGAAAGATTGAGCACTCTTGAAGAAAATTAAAATGCAAATAGGATGATTGATTACTAATTTCATTTATGAGTCAAATAATGCATACACATTCTTAAAATGAAAAAGCATTTCTGCAAATGAATTTTAATTTTGGTCACGATTTGCTTCCATAGCTGGAGAACCCTGGAGTCTCGACCAGGAACTCAAAATCACAAGAAACAAGGTAAATAGTAATCCACAAAAACTGGTAAGAATAATCTAATACTCAGAGGCTGTTTATCAATCCACGTTTTTTCTCCGTTCTTGTGTTCTTGCGAACTCGTTTGACGTCATCTTTCATTGCCCAAGTACGGTTCCAATCCAAAGAACACAAGTCACCAAGAACGCCAAAAATACCCGGAAATGTCCTTGATCCGCCCCTTTTATCGAGGATGCATCGGATGGTGACTTGGCCAGCGACAACGTACATGATTTCCCAGAAGTCATTGCAAGATGTCAGGAGAGGCGGACAAACTTCATAACTTTAAGTTTTTATTATTCATATTTCAGCTAAACAGTACGTGAAAATCAGCATCTGAATTAAAATGTGACGAAAAATGGGCAGTGTAGTCGCTGAAAATGTGTTTATTTTATTGATGAAATTTGCTCCGACTTTTCGATAACCTAGACAGTCCTGGGGCCAGTTGCATAAACTTAGTTTAAGACTAGTCTTAGCCTTAGACTGTCTTAAATTGTCAGGTTAGACTAGTCTAACTAAGCCTGTCTGTTGCATAAATAGTAAGACTGACTTAATTTGAGGTAAAAAAGTTAGCCACCTCTCCCCCTGGCTAAACCTTGCGGTAAGGGCTGAGTTGCTATGCCAACGATCTGTTAGTAGGCTACGTCATTATCTTAGAATAATTTATTACGAAAGGAAATAAGTGTGTTATTTGTAACTGCAGAAAATGTTGACTGGGTTCTGCTTTTCCGCAGAATAAAATGTAATTTTATTAAACGAGTGAGTAGATGACAACATAACTCACTTTATTGATGCTAGCACCAGCCATCTGCGTTGGAGTTGTTGATAAATGGAAGTAGCGTTGGGGTTAAATAAAGAATCTTAAAAACGCATGATACACTATTTGTTAATGAGACAACTTTTTTTATATTGTATTTCTCCAACAGATATAGGTTTTCATCAGGTTTAAATGTCTCGATCTTCCTCCGTTAAGTGTCGCTGTTTTGTCCGCCATGTTTTATTTTTTCTTGAAGTGTCTTATTTTACCTATAATGCAAAGCGCTAAGTCAGTCTTACGTTAGTCACTGATCATAAAGCTTTATGCAACAGGTAAATTGAAGTGTCTATGGCAAGTCGGACTTAAAGTTGCATTTAGGTCTAAGACTAGGTCTACTTTTATGCAACTGGCCCCTGGGGCCAGTTGCATAAACTTAGTTTAAGACTAGTCTTAGCCTTAGACTGTCTTAAATTGTCAGGTTAGACTAGTCTAACTAAGCCTGTCTGTTGCATAAATAGTAAGACTGACTTAATTTGAGGTAAAAAAGTTAGCCACCTCTCCCCCTGGCTAAACCTTGCGGTAAGGGCTGAGTTGCTATGCCAACGATCTGTTAGTAGGCTACGTCATTATCTTAGAATAATTTATTACGAAAGGAAATAAGTGTGTTATTTGTAACTGCAGAAAATGTTGACTGGGTTCTGCTTTTCCGCAGAATAAAATGTAATTTTATTAAACGAGTGAGTAGATGACAACATAACTCACTTTATTGATGCTAGCACCAGCCATCTGCGTTGGAGTTGTTGATAAATGGAAGTAGCGTTGGGGTTAAATAAAGAATCTTAAAAACGCATGATACACTATTTGTTAATGAGACAACTTTTTTTATATTGTATTTCTCCAACAGATATAGGTTTTCATCAGGTTTAAATGTCTCGATCTTCCTCCGTTAAGTGTCGCTGTTTTGTCCGCCATGTTTTATTTTTTCTTGAAGTGTCTTATTTTACCTATAATGCAAAGCGCTAAGTCAGTCTTACGTTAGTCACTGATCATAAAGCTTTATGCAACAGGTAAATTGAAGTGTCTATGGCAAGTCGGACTTAAAGTTGCATTTAGGTCTAAGACTAGGTCTACTTTTATGCAACTGGCCCCAGGGCATTGCGCAATAGCCAAGGAAACCCGCGCGTCTCAATTCATTCTCCGTCCTTGCGGTCTTGCAAGACCATTCTCGCATGGACGCTTGCAAGAACGTTCTTAAAAAGATTGTACTTGCGTTCTTAGCGTTCTTCGGATTGATAAACAGCCAGAGACTGAGCAGCCTAGTGGTTCACCATGTGACTGATGTAACAATCTGGCAGAGTCTGGATGGTGAGCAGGGTTTAAAGAGGTCGTTGATTGCAGATCTGCCGCAGGTGAGAATAGTTCTGTTCCCGGGAGACTCTGCCCATGCACACACACACGCACACACAGGGAAAAGGAAGGGAGGAGAATACAAGGAAAAAAGAAATAGAACCAGTGTCACAGCCAGGAGCGTGACAGGTCAGAAATGTATTCATTGTTGGAATGCTGCTTCAGCATTCCAAGTATTGTTCTTTGAATCTTTATTCAACTTCTTCATATTCTTATTCTATTTCTTCCGTGACACCTTTCAGCGCCTTCAATAGCTATTAACCGTTCAGCTATCAAAAAATTCAGCAGTTTCAGGCCATTCCTGCTATGACTTTTCAGCTTTGTACCTCTTATGCTTGAATTAATATTCATAATATTTTTAACATGGGTTTCCAATGGAGTTTTCTTTCAAATCCTCTCAAACTTCTTTAAACTTCTTCAACTTCCAAATCCTTCTTCTTCCTCAATCTTTCAGCTAGAGCCACCATTTAAACTTTAAAATGTTGACAAACCCCTAAACTATTTTTCAATAATTCAGCTTTTTGATATCTATTCAACTTTTTTCAATATCACTGATTATGTTTCATGACTTTTTCAAACCGTTTCTGAGATTTACATGGGTGTGTACGTGAAAGCCTAGAGTGCAGACTGAAACGCGTGTCCACTGCAGCGACGCGATTCGAGCGACAACATGTTTTCCATTCATTTTCAATGGAGCCAGGCGAATCGCTTGCGTGGTGCATTGTGGGTAGCGACGCGACGCGATTCGAGTTGAGATTTTCTCAACTTTATGCAAATGAGGAGCGATTTTCGCTAGCGATGGCCAATCGGAGTGTTTTCTTGTTTCTCGTAACGTAGCAACCATGGTCAACATTTCTAGCTTTCTAGGTTTCAAGGTGGAGGAGAAACTAATCGTTTGTGTGGCTGCTTACCCAGTCTTGTACGATACATAGCTGTATTCCTACAGATATGTTAATAAAAAACGATGCATGGCGCAAGGTTGCCGAAGTTGTTGGTGCTTGTACTTTCAAATTCAGTCTAGTCACATTACGTAACTTTGTTCTGTGGTAACTAGCACTAGCTAGCTAGCCTGGCTGGAACTCCCTATCGTATCGACAGATTAGCAGAGACTTTGAGTAATATAATAAAACGTTTTTACACATGTCAACGTGTATGTCTATTAAACAGTTTTGTATTTTGTATACAAGTTGTATTTTTATCGATGTTGCGAGTACGTAAACCCAAGTCTGCACACTTGGCCATGACAACTACAACAGTGACTTTAGAGAACTACATTCTACATTAATCTGTTTGAAACGCCCCCGAGCGTGGTGAACTGTGGGAAGGCAAGCGATGGCAAGCGATTCGCGTCGCTGCAGTGGACACGCACCAGTGGAGGGGAGCTTTGGATGTCTAGAAATATTTCTAGTTTGCCAGCATTGCCACAATTTTCGCTCTTCATGCTTAGTTTTTGGATCAATATATAGCTAATTTTGTGCTGGTCGTAGACAGTTGTCTGTGGAATCCAACAGATTTACACATTTGTTCAGAGCCCCACGAAAGCGAGACAAAGTCCAACTCTCTGGTGACAAAATCGTCAGAGAAAGCAAAAAGAACAAGATTTTGAAACTGCCGATAGAGTCGTATTTCTGACCGCACAGAAATATAAAGGACATCTCTGGTTTCGGCAGAGTCTTGCGTCTCGGAAAATATCCTTGTTTTTTGGATTGGATGTATAGTTTCGCGTCTAGGTTAACTTGTTTGAGGTGTGGATTCTAGCAAGAGGAATATGAGTACATGTTTGTCCAGATAGTGTATTAATGGTTGTCTGGCAAATATACGAATATAGTGTGAATCTGTCCTGTCTCCAATCTTGTTAAACCAGTAATTCTGAGATTCTTATCTTGCGTGAAGCTGTCCTGTCTCCAATCTTGTTAAACCAGTAATTCTGAGATTCTTATCTTGCGTGAAGCTGTCCTGTCTCCAATCTTGTTAAACCAGTAATTCTGAGATTCTTATCTTGCGTGAAGCTGTCCTGTCTCCAATCTTGTTAAACCAGTAATTCTGAGATTCTTATCTTGCATCTAGAAAAATGTCTGTCTTTGGTGAGAAATGAATCTACAATGAAAAACATTTTGTCCTTGTTTCCCCTTGTACAAATACAATGATATCATAAAAATTGACTTTATTTGAAAACATGTTGAATACAAAATAAGCTTAATTAGAAACTGTCCTTGTCATAGTAAAAACTTTAAACATATTACTAAAACATTATGTAGCACATGCAATGTGCTAGCTGACATTGCATTGAATAAATAGGCATCAGAATGTTCAATAAATACATTAGTTGTTTGACAAGACATTTCGTAAAATCTTAGCAATCCTTAGCATTCAAGTCCCTGATGAAATCCCTGTAATGTCTGGAACATATGTTTATATCCTTGCTACATCGTTTGAATGGTGTGCAACGGTTCAGATGTTCGTCCTGAAATGTAAACACATATTTTTCAACTCAACCTCAACACCCCAAGGTCAGAACATGAATTCATAAGTCAGTGGAATTCTACTGGGACAAAAAAAGTTGATGGTTTAGATTCCTGTGAAACCCATAAGACAATGTAGGTAAAGAGTCATGACAGTGCACTGTAAATGGTTTTCAGGACACATGTCGAGTCTGTATTACTGACCTCTGGCACATACAGATGGATTATGTTTTCCCGTAGCTTTTCCAGTGTATTCTTATCTTCTTCAGAACTGGGATTCAGGTTTTTCACAAACTTTAAAAGCTCCTCTTTGAATAGCGTCTGACAGCCACACTGCAATGACACACAGTTAGACTAGTTCAGTCCACACACCGTGTCCCTGTCTGATCAAACTGAGAAACCTGTATCCTTGGATGGAATGGTAATAGAATGCTAAATTACTTACAGAATACTTGTGATTTTTGGGTGCCATGATGGGCAATGTTTCATTGTCCTGTGCAGGGGAGAATTAAGAACAGTTAGTACTACATCACTGTCTAACAAATGACAAACTGCATGTTTTTGGAAGCACATGTTTTCTCTGTAATGGCTGAGAAAGAGCTTATTGATATTGAACCACAGAGGTCTGAGCCATGCTTTTCTTTGAGAATGGGGCTGCCTATTGCTAGCCCTCCTGAACCCTGAAAAGGCTGTATGACAACACCAACGAGACAAGGGGCTCCAGTTACATTGCATCATTTTAGCTTGGTTTTACTCTGTTCTCCCAGTTCGGGCGGAAGAACCACTTGTTCTCTACATTTACATTTACATTTAGTCATTTAGCAGACGCTCTTATCCAGAGCGACTTACAGTAAGTACAGGGACATTCCCCCCGAGGCAAGTAGGGTGAAGTGCCTTGCCCAAGGACACAACGTCATTTGCCACAGCTGGGAATCGAACTGGCAACCTTCAGATTACTAGCCCGACTCCCTCACCGCTCAGCCACCTGACTCACCTGACTACATGCTCTGTGTCAACTGGGAACACATTTGTAAACTTGGAGAAAGTGATTACTTACCCATCTGAAGGAATTGTCATTGAGCTTTCTTAAACCATCCAAGATCTCAACACGTGTTGGGGTCAGAGGGGCACCACTGCAAAGTGGCAACAGGATGACAAGGACAGCGATGAACATGGTCATTTTCTTCTTTTGCTGTGTTCTTTTTTCTGTGTCTCTCTGAGTCTGCATCTCTCACTCTCTTGTGATTGTAATCACAAAACAATCTGCTTAAATAAAGCTCAGGAAGTTGCACAGGGGGAGTTCGAAACCATGATGTCAGTGATTGGCGGAAATTATCATCAAAGGGAATTATTAATTCATGATCATGAATTTATTTCCAAACTTAGGAATTACATTTGTGCAAACAAAATACATATGTAGAAAAAATAAGCTTGTCCTTTTCACAGACTGCAAGGAAAGATACCTGTAGACATGGTGGAAGTTATTTTTTTTTACATTCTACACCATATTCAACGTGTAGTAATACCACAATAACTTTCATACACAAAACAACAAAGTGTTAAACATTAAGAAAAAGGATCTACATACGCTAAATCTGAAAATAATCAAAAATAATAATGATTATTTGGTCACAAACTGTATCCATATTTTCTTGAAATTACATTTTTAAGGGCAGATGGGGGGGTCCTGCGGATGCAATTTTCTGTTATCACCAGCATTTCTTTTAATCGCCAGGTGAAACTCAGTGAGACTGACAACATGAGACTGGTTGATTGCTATCGGATATTTGAATAAAGGTTTGACTTTCACACAGTATGTGTGTGTATGTGTGTTGCCTGTCTGAGCCATCTTTATTAATATATTGCTATGTTTATTGCTGTTGTGTCTTGTGTGAGATAAATTGCATTTCACACCTTCCGCACAGTACATCCCCCCTAGATGAGACCATGGTGGAGATAGGAAGTCTAATCACACTATACAAATAGCCTGGGTTTCCTGTAAAGGATCTCCTGGTGTTGGTGATGTCATTTCAACTCAAAAGGCCATCGTACGATGAAAATGCCCATTGAATTTCTCTGAGTCATTGGGGTTTCAACCGTTTTAGGACTGTAGTCACTTGGTCAGTGGGTTGGTTGAGGGTATTGGTGGGTCAAAGTGTGGTGGTCCATTTTAATATAAATTGGACAGCACCATGTCTATTTTCTTCTACCAACTCTGCAGTAATCTTTCCCCATTTGAGATCTAAGGGTAATTGTGCCTTTTCAGCTGCAGCTCTGGAATAGTCTTCCGCTCCATATTAGGTCCTCTCCCTATTGATGTTTTTAAATCATAGGCCTATCTTCAGCCTGTCTTATCTCACTGGCCGATGATCCTGTAGAAGTGCAGCAGGTGCCTTGTGTTGCCTGGCTAATTGGACAGCACTTTGACTAAGGAGATGATTGTGGACTATAGGAGGCGGCAGGAGGAGGAGCATGCACCCCATACACATCAACGGATCCGAAGTGTAAAAGGTCAGCTGCTTCAGGTTCCTCGGGGTGAACATCAGCAATGACCTCACCTGGTCTGCTCACACGGACACGGTGGTCAAAGCGGCCCAGAAACGCCTCTTCTTCCTGAGGAGACTGAAGAAGTTTGGCATGGACTCATTTCTACAGATGTACTATAGAGAGCATACTGACTGGCTGCATCACAGTGTGGTATGGGAGCTGCACAGACAGGGGCTGCAAGGCCCTACGCAGTGTGGTCAGATCTGCCGAGTTCATCATTAACAGGAAGCTCCCAGCTCTACAGAACACCTACCACACAAGATGCCCTCAAGAAAGCTGGCAGGATTCCACCCATCCTTCAGTCTTTTTACCCCGTTGCCTTCTGGCAGGCGATCGCGAAGCATTCGGTCTCGCATACGCAGACTGGTAGACTGTTTCTTCCCAAGGGCCATCAGGCTTCAGAATGGACATTGATATGGACATTGATACTCACTTACTCGTGACTTTACACACTGTCAATTTCTTCTACTGGTTGCACTATCAGCAATATTGCACTATTTCACTAATTGTACTCCACTGTCTCTAGGTTAGTATAGGTTTATAAGGTTAGTATAGGTTATTATGTGTATTAGAGGGTTAGTATACTGTACTGTATATTGTATTATTTTGTATATTTAGGAGGTTTATTATATTTGAGATGTAATCTATGTTAAACTGAATACTTATATGTTATGTGATGCCAGGTTGCTTTGCGTTGTCTTGTCACAAGATTTTCAGTGCCCAGTCTGACCTTGTGTTGCTCTGTGCATCTGACAATAAAAGACTTGAACTTGAACTAATACTGGTTTTTCAAATGTGCTGATACAAAGGACCTGACTTGAAACAGTTCACACAGATCATTGAATGGTAGATGACTCATTCAGAAATGAGGTTGGAAAGTCGTGGCACACATCCGACAACGCAGAGGACGGTGTTAACTTTGTCTTGACACCATCAGGTGCCAAGGGAAACAGATGAGTAAGAAGGTGTATCAGGGATGCTTGGAAAAAATAAAGAAATTGTCATCATTCAGAGGGGATTTTACTTTGTTTGACTAAGCAGCAATGTATAGTTGATATATATAGTCCAAATGTAACGTTTCATGCTACAGAAGGTCATTGCAGAGAGAAAATTATAAACAATAATTATGAACATAAATGTTTGTGCTTGTATGGCCAGCTTTACTTATATAAGGACGTTTCATGCAATGCTTTTGCCAATAGCTAACCTGACAATTTTGAAAGACTTGTGTGACTCCTGTTCAACCTTGACCCTAAGTCACCAGGGAAAATTATATTTATCACCACACTGTGCCGCAATGATGCAGTAACTTATGGAACTGTTGCCTCTTGTTCACGTTGCGTAGTAGAAAATGCTGGTGTAAAAATGTGTGTGTATGAGTGTGTGCACCTGTCTGTGTGCAGGAATGCATGCGAGGGAAGGTTTTTCACTATGTGTGTGTCTTCTTTTTAATGCACGCAAGGGAATGTGTGAGTTTGTGTGTGTGGCTGTGTGCATACTTCCATGAGATTGCGTGAAGATAAACCTGTTCGACTTTTCCGCTGATAGATTTTTTTTCAGACATCGTGATGAGAAATGTCTCATGCATGAAACAGATACTAATTGAGGTAAGGATTTATGTACATGGCTTATAAATTGTTGCCAAAGAAAACAATTACATCAAAAAGTACTAAGAACCAATAATAACCTAACCTAATAATCTAATCAAAAAGTGCCATCTGCAACTTCCTGTAAATCCAAAACAGTTTTGCCTAATGTATTACACATACTAGGTATTAAAATCAACCCGTTGGCCTGTTTAAATTTAGATTTAAAAAAAATATATATTCTGTATACTATTCAATTTACTCACAAATGTCGGCATTATGACAACTACATGTAGAAAGACTCAAGGAGAAAGTACAAACATAAGGACTACGTAATAAGGCTAGTTGTCACGGCCACAGCCGTGCCCCCCTGTTTTTGGTTTCACCCTGCCCTAGTGTTTCCCAGTGTCTGTCGTTGTCTTCACCCGTCTCGTGAGTGGTTTCAGTTCTCGTTTGTCTTATCGTGTCCACATTTAGTAGACGCTCTTATCCAGAGCGACTTACAGTAGGTACAGGGACATTCCCCCCGAAGCATGTAGGGTGAAGTGCCTTGCCCAAGGACACAACGTCATTTTGCACGGCTGGGAATCGAACTGGCAACCTTCAGATTACTAGCCCGACTCCCTCACCCGCTCAGCCATCTGACTCCGTGTCCAACTGTGTCTTGTTTGGTTCTGTGTATTTAGGTTCCTGTTTTTTGTCTTTGTCTTTTCCTTATCCTTGTTAGTGTGAGTTCCCTGTCTGTTCATGGAGAAATAAAGTATTTGTTTGAAGCAATGCCTGGCTACTCTCCTGCGTGTGGGTCCTACCCCACCACACACTGTAACACTGGTGCCATTTTGCCACTAAGTTTCTTAATTGCTTAAAGCAGCCTTATTTTCACCGACTTAACAGTGTGTTTAATAGAAATGGGTTTAAAGAAAGGGACATCACCAGTGTCTACCAATGTCAAAACATCCCTCTCGTGTATGGTATGTCAAATAATTTTAGGTTGTATGTAAAATGAATGTGGTATTGTGTTATTGTCTTATGTTTGTGTGTCGATGATGGTTACGTTGGTATATTGGTTGTGCTGTTCAATAAACTTGACTTTATAATTTACCCAACTCAGTTTAACGATTGATTCTCTTAAAAATTCCATAACAACATACACCATCTCTGTTATTAATTCATTTAGGGTCAGATACATGATCATGGCTTAGGGTTGTACAGCCAATAAAATAGCCCTGCCATTCTAATGTCAAGAGACACCCCCACTGACAGCAAATCTTCTATTTGCTGTCAGCGGGGGACTTCCTGTTCTACTCTGCCTCTTGGTCGATAGTAAATATGAGATGGCAAGTCTCCAGTGTGTCTAGTCTGAGTGTGTGCTCAAACTGTGGTTTCAGGTCTTGGGGACTCAAGCCATTCTCAAAGTGTTCTCTGATCTCCTCATAGAGCGAGAGGCCGACGTCATCTGAAACACAGACATACATCAATAAAAACGTCTTTTCTGTTGTTGCTTTGAAATCCTGACAACATGAGTACTCTTATCTTCCGAATAAAAGTATCCCCCGGAATAAAAGTACCCCCCGGACAAATCCTCAAAATCTAATTAAAGTACCCCCCGGAATAAAAGTACCCCCGGAAAATTGCCAAATCAGCACTCAAACTGTGTCCATATGCTATCAAAATGTGTTCCTACCAGTGTAAGTGCGCATCTTTTACTGTCACTTGCAATCAGGAATAGAAATGGACAGCAAATATACCATTGCTAGGAAAAAAGTCAACACTTGTAGTTTGGAAATACATAATCATTGTTAGAAAATTTCAAAAAAGAGGCTGTCTGGTTACAAATATAGGCCTATGGTAGTACTTTTCCTCAAAAACTTACAGTCAACATGACAACCACTACCAAATAAAGCATTGCTAGGAAAATACTTCAATGCCTGTAGCTTGGAAATACATAGTTACAAATCTGTCAAATAACCATGACTACAGGTATACCTTAACAAACTTATAGTAGACACGACTGCAGGTGCACCTCATATTCCGCGTCTTGTGCGGCATGCAACCCTGAAAGACGCACTGGTAACCACGGAAATACCCTGGGATTTTTATTTGACGATGAGAGGCTCGTTGTCTATAGGTTGTGTGAAGGAATGATAACTTTACTGCTAATCAATGCTGCTATACCAATCACTACCTTATATACATATATACACATATATTATGTAATGCTCTATACTAAAACATGTATCCAATTGTGATCAATTGATTTAATAAAGAACATATGAGATCATGCAACAGGATGCTTTCTGTGCAAGTAAGGTCGTGCTGAAATGTATCTGTAAAGTAAGATCATGCTAAATTGTAACTTCGGTGTGTGGGCAAGAATGCCGATGTCAGGCAAACTGTTTTGGGAGGCGAGTTTGTGATGCTCAGGGACCGCAGTGAGCACAATAGGGCCTCTCAGCGCTTGGGAGTAAAAGTGTCAACTTGGGAGATAAGGTAATGTTGGGACAGTAACTCTTCTCTGCTTAAGGACGGGTCAGATCAGCCGGTCTGACCACCTTTGGATATACTCTGTTCTGAGAGCACATTCCCTTGGAGACCCTGCCCCACCTGCCCCACCTGCATTCCCTTGGAGACCCTGTCCCCTCCCCCTTTTCACACTGGATGATCTACCCTTTCCCCTTGGAGACCCTACCCCACCTACCCCCATATATCATCGACCCTGGCCTGGCCGCCTCACCCCTTCTCCTGGAGACACGACCCCCCCCTTTCCTTGGAGGCGCAGCTCCCATCTCCCTGCACGCCATCAGGACCCCCGATCTACTCCCTTCCCTGGAGCCCCCCTTCCCTTGGATTACCTCAGACCAGTGGGTCTGGTCTGCCCCCCCTCCCTGAGCAGACCTGTGGGTCTTCTCCGCCCCCTCCCTCTCCGAACATCACCAGATCCGTGGACTGCCCACCTTGTGCCACCATGAACGCCCTGGACATTTAATTGGACAACCACATTCCCACCCCACGGTCTTCTGACCAATCGCCTGTCACAGACCTCCCTCTCTAGGGGGGTACAAGACCTGTCTCCCAAGGACAGGGAGACAGAACTTGGTGTGGGCAGAACTCTCTCGGATCTCTGTCACGACCACTTTCTCAACGAAGGCCTTCGTTTGTTCTATTCTGAGACTCTGTTTCTGTGGGACTGCTGTTGCATCATCGACTGATTCATTGTACTAGACTACGAACATCTTGGTGTGTTGTTTTCATTGTGTATCTTGTGATTGCATCATTACTTACATTAAACTACAAATAACTTGGTCCGATATTTAACCTTGTATTATTCTCCACTACCCAGTTACACTATCCTTAACAGTTGTGACTAGGGTTGCCACCTCCAATGTGGTCAAATAAGGGACACCTTATTTGTCCCCCAGGAGATTTTGGGTGTTAAATACTTCATTTCCTGCATTCTGGTGATTGTTTTCTTAACCAAATTGTGCTTTTTATGCATCAACTTAAATTCCTCTGCCACTCTAAACATACAATTAATGCAGAGCTGCATCTATTATATTCAAGATGCCCTAAATGGAAAATGTTGTTTCTCTTACATTCATGTGCCTTAAAATGTTTGATCTTAACTACATTTACATTTAGTCATTTAGCAGACGCTCTTATCCAGAGCGACTTACTGTAAGTACAGGGGCATTCCTCCCGAGTAAGTAGGGTGAAGTGCTTTGCCTAAGGAACTTAGTGACTGTCATGCTGGTGTGCTGAATGGGAACCGTTATGTGAGTGTACAGTAGCTAGAGCTAACATCAGAGCCATAATGAGGCTCTGGCTAACATTTACTAGCTTGCACTGACAACCTTCAGTTGGTAGCTAACGTCGTTAGCTAATGTAAGCTACTTGCCAGTAGCTAGCTAGCTAAGGTAGCTAACGTTTTCACATCAGAGTTCAAATTTATCTTCCCTTCCGAAAAAAAATGCATGGAATTTTCTAAAATTATGTCTCGATTTCCCCCCCAAAAAATAAACGTACCGTCCAAAATAAGAATGTACCGGGTGGATTTTTCGGGTAAAAAAAATCGGAAGATGAGAGTACTTTTCTAGAACATCTATTCATTTCTTCCTTGCATATGAATGATGTGCTTACCCATGATGCACTTCTCCTTAAGTGTCTTCAGAGTGACGGGCCATCCCCCGGCATCTCTCAGGTGACACTCCTCCTCCAAAACATATCCACATCCATCCGCCATCAGCGCCAGGGCAGCACGGGCACTGTGAACAACACCCATGGCATCTTCCTCTTCCTCCTCTTCAAAGTCATCAGGATACTCCCCCCGCCCGGCACCGTCAGGACTAACTGAAAACAGATCACCACAATTTGACAATGCGAGTATTAGTGAGACAACAACATATCAGAAGGACCCAGTTTGTGACGATTACAATGCACCAGAACAGCTTGTGTGAGTTCATGTTCCAGATCAGCTCTGACACATCAGCTCATCAGAACTCATTAGACTCCTGCTAACTGAATCAGGTATGTGTCTGCGGGCGGAACAATGGGCAGGGCGCTAGGTTAACCCCCAGGAGCAGAGCTGGTTCTCCACTACTTGAAAGCCTAGATCCCAAATCAGAGAACCATCTCAATAGTTTTCCTCTTTTTACCATCAGATTCCATAGAGAGGTCTTCCTTGGGAGAGTTCCCGTGGAAGCGGTGGCCCTGATCCCCGTGCTCCTCTACAGACGACACGCTCTGGTCGTCATCAAAGTCCGACGAGTAGTCAGATCTTCCCTCATCGCTGACGTCGTCCTCCGTGACTTCAGCCTTGCGGAAGCAGGGCTCCACTGGGATGCCTGTCCCTTCCTCCTCATGCTCCTCTCTGTGCTGCTCAGGGCCCAGTTTGAAGGGGAACAGAGGCTGCTGTCCTGTCCGTGGGCCCTCCTTCCAAGGCTTTCCTCCCGCTCTCCTCAACACTGAAGGTCGTGCCTGGGGAACCACAGTTCCCAATCGAGGGCTGTATGGATTCGGAATCCACACCCATTCGGAACTCTGTCTCCCTCTCTCTGAGGAACTCTCTGAGATGCTCCTGGACGTAGGCGGTGCCCAGTATGGAAGCGGCGCTCGGTCTGCTCTCTGGAGCAGGGCAGAGCATCCTCTGAATCAGGGAGGAGATGTTGTCTGAGAACACATCTGGCACAGGCCTGGACTGTCCTTTGATGATCTTGTAGAACAGACTTAGGAGATTAGAGGCCGTAAAGGGCGGACTGAGAGAGCAGAGCTCGAACAGTAAGCAGCCAAGAGCCCAGATGTCTGACTTGGAGCTGTATGGGACGTCCTGACACAACTCCGGGCTCAGGTAACTGGGCGTGCCAACGCACGTACGAGCCATGTCCACTGTGTTGGTCATTATCTTAGATATCCCAAAGTCCCCCACCTTCACCACATTTCCCTTTGTCAGCAGCATGTTGGAGGTTTTAATGTCCCTGTGTAGTATTTTGGCCATGTGTATGTAGTCTACGGCCATGGCGACTTGTACAAACCATCCCATGATAATATTCTCTGTGAAATAGTTATCCGTGCTTCTCTCTTTGACTTTGTCATCCAATGTTCCACCATCACAGTAGTCCATAACTATATAGATACAGTCATCCTTTGAGTTCAGAAAAGCCTCTTTGAACTTTACAATGTGGGGGTGCTTCAGTCTCCTGATGATTTCAGCTTCCTGTAGGATTGCCCCCTTTGTCCTTGTCTTGTGAGAGTCATCAGTTTGAATTCTCTTCACTGCATGCAGGTACTTGGATTCTACATGTTTCATTAGAAATACGTCTGCTGATCCCCCTCTGCCCAGACAAAGAATGCTCTCGTACATTTCCATATCAGATCAACTTTAAACTAAAATGTTAAGGTACCATTTTATAAAGAAATAATCGAACGGGTGTAAAACTGGAGGAAGCCTTGGGTGCTAAATAATATAACGTCACCTGTCTGTGTTTGGTGCCATTCCCATAGTAACCCAGTTTGGCTCATCCCCTTTATAACTCGCATTTCTATTGGTCAAAACGTTAACAGTTAGAAAAACTCCTGGGAAAACAATGTTTTATTTTTAAGTTACTATGTTGGTGCGCATGCATCGGTGAACCGTTTGTGGCGGGACATTTATGTTTTGTGGTCGAAAATACGCCGATGGGTGCAGAATAGGAAACACGGCTTGTTGGCAAACGTAAAAAATGCGGTGGCGCGCTATGCGCAGTTGTGGCGAGCTGAGCAACCGAGTTTACAACCAGTCCAACTGACAGAACAGCACAACCTGAATAGCTTGTGCCCTTTACTTTGCTTTTACACTTGTTCAAAATGCCACCAAAGGGGAAAGGCGGCAAGGGTGGCAAAGGTTAGGACTCATTAAATCATTTGTCTATTTTATTAGTAGTTTCTAGCAATATCCAGCACACTGGAGCCAAAGTATCTCGCAGAATCGTCTGGTTCCCAATCTCAGGCTAACTACTACTGTAGCTAGCTACTCGGCTAGTAGAAAGCTGCCAAGTTAGCTAGCAGTAGCACACATGAACAATGTTACCTAACTGTTGTTACTGCCATATGTTGAATGAATGTAATCAGTGACGATTACAGTTACTGTTGCCCAGGTGCTGGTGCCTCAGGAGGCGGGGAGACAGAAAAGAAGGAGAAGACTCCAAAAGGAGGTACTGCTGTGAAGGTAATTTGTTAGCCAGCGTTACAGTGTTACAGTCTGTACACTGTGATTATGATGTGGATAGCTTGTAAACGAACGCCAGCTCCTATAGCTCCTGGATTACCAGTATAACAGCCAGTTCTTTGAAGCTAGTGTGTGTGTATCATTATCTCAGCAGTCAACAGAAGCATATAGAGCAGGAATGGTGTAAGGAAAACGGTACAGTGGGTAGTTCCCCTGGAGCAGGGTTAGACAGCCTTGATCATTGTTTGGTGTAACGTTGGGTGTCCAACGTTGTTCCTGGAGAGCTATCTACTGTACCGGTAGGTTTTTGCTCAAACCCCAGGTGTAACTAAATTTAACACATCAACTAGGTAATTATTAGAATCAGATTAGTGTTGAAGTGAAAACCTACAGAATGTTATCTTACAGTGAACATGTTTGGAGACTTAGTTTGAGAACTTGCTGTTCTGTTTCCAAGTTTTACAAATCGTTTTTACTTCATTAAATCCTTTTTATAAATGCATCCCCACATTGGAAAAGTGAGGGAATATCGGGTGCTTCCAGCTGTTTCCTATCTTAAAAATAAGAATGGATCATATCATGTATTATTGTGTTTCACTCTTGTGTCTGTATTAGGTGCGACATATCTTATGTGAAAAACATGGCAAAAGTATGGAGGCAATGGAGAAACTGAAAGCAGGGATTCGATTCAGCGAGGTAGCATCCCAGTACAGCGAAGACAAAGCCAGACAAGGAGTAAGAATTCCAGCACTCGCATATCACACACATCCCGACGTAGGACATGGATGTTTAGTCCTTCTACTGTGCTACTGTACCCACGTGCACCCTGCTCTTCCTCTGCCATATGCGGATACAGCGTACGGTATCCTTGGGTGTGTGAGTAATGCACCGCACATCCTTAGAAATGAAAACACTGCATCCAGGTGTTCTGCTTACCTTCACCTCCTGGTGTGTCGTGTGTGAATATGCTGCACCCAAAATGTTCCACTAGATGGCGTTACATTGCCTTTCTGTATGAAACCATATTGCATTGCGTTAACTTATCATCTTGAAATAATCCGTGTTTTATTGTCTGATTGGCTTTCAAACCATGTCAAACTTTGGTCAGAGATGGGAGTGTGTGACTGGTTGTTCATGTTTATGACAGGGTGACCTGGGGTGGATGACGAGGGGATCAATGGTCGGGCCCTTCCAGGACGCGGCGTTCGCCCTGCCCATCAGCTCTATGGACAAACCTGTGTACACAGATCCTCCTGTCAAGACCAAATTTGGTTACCACATTATCATGGTAGAGGGCAAGAAGTGAGAACAGAAAGGCTCCACATCAGGACACCTGGATTTGGGGAAGAGGGGCTGGACTGAATCATTCATTTTTTGAGGGTGGAAAAACACCGCCGTTTTTCATTTCTGCAAAACGTTATTGCAACGTGGGTTTTATTGGAACAGGAAGGCGGTGCTTTGGAAGGGAAACTTCAAAGCTTTTTGAATTCTGATGTACCATTTACATTTGGTTGGATCTAAAGCAATAAATGACACACAGTGTACATGTCAAGATTATTTTTCTCTGTCAAGTAATGCACAGAGTCGTCAGATTCAAAGAAAGTACAATAGTTTAATGCTTGACGGCAAGGAGACAAATCTGATCGCAATACAAAGTTTGTCTGGTTCTCAAGTCTTCATGTAAGACCATTTAACCCTTGTGCTGCCTTCGGGTCACATGACCCAAAGGTTCATAACGAACCATTGTTGTGTTTACCCAATTTTACCCAATACAAAAAACAAATAAAAATAATTTTATTTTAACCTTTGCAATGTGGGGGGTCTTAGACAGCCCAACAGTTGAAAGAAAATGCTTCACTTTGTTTTTGTATGCGGTAAAGTTGTCGCAATACGACAGTGGGTCACAATGACTGATGGGTCAGAATGACCCGAAGATAACACAAGGGTTAAACATATTGGTGAGATGTCCCCTCCCCTGCATATCAGCTGATCGGTCCCAGAGGTAGAGCGCGCGTGCACGTGTGTGCGTCCTTAGCAGTAGCAACTTACAGAGTTCTCTGACCCTAGGCTTGACCAGATGGTTTACTTAATACAGATAAGGTTAAACACATTTATGGCACCTCTAGTACGATAATGGTCAGTCTAGGTTCAGTTTGTTTACGTAAGCCTATTGTCTTCTATAGGTCATCAGGGGAGGGGCTCCTCTGCTGACAAGGAATGCTAAGCACCAGTATTTTCAGAATGTAACGTTACATTCTTAATTTCTCCGACAGTACATCACATTTGTTTGTCTTGTCTGCTTATCTAGAACACATTAATTAGTACATCTTCAATTTAGTAGCCTACCCTTTACATTAGGAGTAGTAGAGGATATGCATGACATACATTAACTGATATGCGCATATGAAGGATGTACATCTTTCTGGCATTGTCTAATCATGTAAAGTGTACATTGTCGCCCAGAAGAGAGCTTTATAAAGCAGATCCACATCACTGAAGACGAAAGCTTTCTGTACTGTAATATAAATACCGCACATCAACCTTAAACCAAAATTATTACTTTAAATGTTTAATTTAGGACACTTGTAATTTTGTAAGCATTACAACATAATCTGGTATAGCTCTATTGTAGAGCATTGAACTGCAGACCCAGATTCTGCTAAATTAACACAACTTAATTTGAAAAAAGCGGTCATGATAAAACGATCATGGCATCAAGATATGCGTGCGTGAGTAACTAGGAAGTAGGAACCATGCCTCGATTGCTGATTGGCTGAAATATATGGAATGAGATGACGTTGTATTTCCGGGTTCCCCTACTACCCGGTCAGGCGAGGTAACTTTCGGTCATTTCCCTTGACAAGACATTGGCTGATCCGTATTGGCGAACATTACCTGAGGTAAGAATTTAACCCAGCCAGATAATCCATGTATCACTGGCACGTATTAATCGTATTAATGCCGCTGTTATCCTTTAACAGATAAGTGGCTGTAATTGAATAGTATGCATGTGGTCTGTCAATGACGTCTTCTAACATCATCAAGGGTGCTGATAACGTTGCCTGCCGTAACGGCTAATTTGTGTGTTAGCTAAATATAATGTATCTCACCATGTTACTTCAATTCACTTCCACACGGATATTTGGAGTCTAGCCAGAGCTATGGTGTATTGATTTTCAGCAATCTACGTACTGTAATGAACTATAAGTGAAAGCAGGATGTTCCATGCTAGTGACTCAAGTCTGCTTTCACTTTGTCGTTTGACAAATTTGACAACCAACATTAAATACTGACGCTTTTTTTCCGATTTTCCACTTGTTTGTTTGCTAACAGTGTTCAGTAATAAATATGATGGTAATGAAGAACCGGCTGCTGCATAGGTCCAACTACATGCATTTGGCTCATTATTGTGCATCTCTTTACATGTTTATATTTAATGGTGTCTGTCCTAAAAAGGTTTGAATTGATGGGATTATAAAAACATCTATAATTGGATCAGTGCTGTTGGTTTTCACCCGGTTGGGCTATGTATAGCTGAGACTGGATGCCCCAGAGTGGCCTATCATATGGCCTGTTAGTGGGGTGAGCTGGGAGGCTGATGTCATTGGTTGACAGGCTCTATCCTCTTTAGTCCAAAGGGCTTGGACTTTTGGCCATTGGGGTGTGTCTCAATGTTGGTAAGGCTATACCTTCCGGTTCTGTAACCTGTCCTTTAGCTTAGCTTGACTGTTAGGTCAACTGTCCTACCTCTCTGCTGCAGGGGGCAAGGACTCATTGAAGGATGCAGGGGAAGGAAGCGAGTCAACACTTTTGAGGTGTATTCCGTGTATATGACCAGGAAAGTGAACTTGGTCTGACGTAGAAGGTGTTGATGCTGGTGTTCGGCAAGCGAGGTGGGTATGTCACTGAGGAATCTGTTTCCTTGTAGTGTTTCTGTAGTTTAAATCCCATTTGTTTGAACCTTTTCTGCAGCCTTCATTCTTATATTGATAACAGTGTTAAAGCAAAGTCACGTATGACCTTGTCTTCTCTGTATCTAGCTGTGATACTGTGGAAATGTTAATGTTAATAATAACTAGACCTAGCGTGGATCTCTGTTGACCTCCGTTTGTTGTCTTTGAGCTGAGTTATTGTGCCCATGGAAGTATGTCACTTCCTCTTTACTGCGGCATGGATATCACATGATATTTTCAGCAGAAGATCGAGTCAAAATACTGACTCACACAATAAAGAGCTCACTCCACATGCTTGCTGTTTGTTTTTACTTGACCCTGCTTCATCTTTGATGACTTCTTTCTCTCGTCTTCCAGCATCAGGTCTAAGTCTCCTCCAGGTGGACGTCGTCTAGAGATCTTCATCCCAAAGTCAGCCCCATTTTGAAGTCCCCCCCCCCAGTCCTCGCTCCTTGCTGTGGCTAGCATGGACCTCCAGACTGACTCTCCTCTCCAGTCCCTTCTCCTACTTCCAGTGCACCTCCTCGTGTGGCTCTACTCGGTGATCTCGTTCCTGCCCTGGTACGTCCTATCAGGCGCAGCCCAGAGGAAGGCCGGGGTGGACGCGGTCAAGGCCCGTTCCACCACGGGCTGTGCCCCGGGGCCGTACCGTACCGTGGATAGCTTCCAGACCCTGGTTAGGGAGGACTTCCCTGGGAAGGACACGCTGGATAAGCTGTTTGATAGGGCAGTGCAGCTGTTTGGTCAGGCGGACTGCCTGGGCATCCGAGAGGTCCTGAAGCACGAGAATGAGACTCAACCTAGTGGGAAGGTGTTCAAAAAGGTATGCGGAGAGATGATTTCTTTTTTCGAAATGTATTTATTTATATATTCACCATTTGATTTGATCTGTCGTATTGTTGGACAAAATGGTCAAAAGTACACCCTGAACACAAACGACTCAGCTGTCCTTTGAGTGTTAGTGACAGCTCTTCCTTTTCTGCCAGCTCATTCTTGGAGAGTACAGCTGGCTCTCCTACCAGGAAGTGGAATCCAGGGTGGCTCATTTTGGCAGCGGGCTGGCAGCGTTAGGTCTGGAGCCCAGGAGCACCGTGGCCATCTTCTGTGAGACCCGAGCGGAGTGGATGATAGCCGCCCAGGCCTGCTTCAGACACAACTTCCCTTGTGAGTTCAAGTCTTTTATTGTCAGATGCACAGAACAACACAGGGTCAGACTGGGCACTGAAATTCTTAGGACAAGACAACGCAAAGCAACCTGGCATAACATAACACATAAGTACACAGAACATAGATGTTTCCTTATCTATGATAAGCTCAAATATAGTAGACCTAATATACAAATAATATACAATATTCAATACAGTATACTAAACCTCTAATACATATCTATACTAACCTAAGACAAGTACAATAGTGCAATATTGCTGATAGTGCAACCAGTAGCTGAAAGTGACAGTGTGTAAAGTGACTAGTGAGTAGTGTATCAATGTCCATTCTGAAGCCTGATGGCCAGAAACTGTTGTCCAGTCTGCGTGTGCGAGACCGAATGCTTCGGTATCGCCTGCCAGAAGGCAACAAGGTAAAAAGACTGAAGGATGGGTGGTAACAGTCTCTTACAATCCTGCCAGCTTTCTTGAGGCATCGTGTGTGGTAGGTGTCCTGTAGGGCTGGGAGTTCAGAGGGTCGAGGGGAGGGAAACGACTGTTGAACCACATGAACTTGAGCTGCTTATCTGAGGACCACATGATTTGCTAGGTAAACCGCAGCTTCCTCTTCTGGTTCTATCTCCTGCAGTGGTGACGTTCTACGCCTCCCTGGGAGAGGAGGCGGTGGCGTTTGGCCTGAATGAGACCCGGGTCACTCACCTCATAACCAGCGTGGAACTTCTGGAGACTAAACTAAAGGTGAGAAGGAACTTCCACATCGCCTTCAATCTAGAAGAGCAGGAGCTTTATGTTTATATTATATATATTTATAGTTGTATTTATTTAATGGCGGGCATTTTTTTTATGCTATAAAAAAATCTAGAGAGTCTGCTAAATGTATCCATTCAACAGTCTCATAATGAAACATGTGCATGAGTAACAACTAGGAAGTAGGAACCATGCCTCGATTGCTCATTGGCTGAAAGATATGGCCTGAGATGACGTAGTATTTCCCGGTGAAAAGCAAGTGTTGAGCGAGAGTGCTGCAGCACAAGCGTGTCGTCTCACCGTGCGGTGGAGCTGCTCGACAGCACCACAGCGGCGTGGTGACAGGTGCTTCCTGTACATCTGGTGCGACCTCTCCCCCCCCCCCCCTCCCTCCCCCAGGGCATGCTCTCTCAGATCCCCGGGCTGGAGCATGTGATCTGTGTGGACCAGGCGAAGATCAGCGCGGAGGGCTGCCCGCCTGGACTGGCCCTCCGCAGCATGCACGCCGTGGAGCAGCTGGGGGCGCAGCCCGACAACCGTGAGTCCACGAACGAGACCCCCCCCCCCCCCCCCCAGTGAGCTCTCGGGAGCTCTGCGCAAATTCTGCCGAAGCCTCCCTTCCTCTCCAGAGACGTAGCTACTGAAGGCTGTCCGGCCAATAGGTTGCCTGCGTTGCTGTGCCGGCTGTTTCGATCGTGTGTCTGTTTGTGTTGCAGTGAGCAGGGAGGTGGTGAAGCCCGAGCCCTCAGACCTGGCTGTGGTCATGTACACCAGCGGCTCCACCGGCCGGCCCAAAGGAGTCATGATCATCCACAGCAACCTGATCGCTGGCATGACAGGCCAGTGCGATCGTATACCTGGACTGGGGTGGGTAGCATCCCGCTGAGCATATTTTGCATATGAATCCAATCCATGGCCATCACAGTCCGGCTCTTGCTCTCTTTGTCTTGGCATTTGTTTGCTTCTGTCGTTCCGTCCATCCGCTTGCTGTTACCCGCCTCGAACAATCCCACAATCCCTCACTCTGTTTTCTCCCCCACACACACACAGACCTAAAGACACGTACATAGCCTACCTGCCCCTGGCTCACGTGCTGGAGCTGACTGCAGAGATCTCGTGCGTGGCGTACGGATGTCGGATCGGGTACTCCTCCCCGCAGACCCTGTCTGACCAGGTAATGAACGCCAGCAGAGTGCGTCCGGGGGGGCCGGAGCTGACCCCTGCAGCCCTCCGAGCTGATTGGGTTAGCGTCATGTTTGTCCCTCTTGTGTCCCTCCAGTCCACCAAGATCAAGCGAGGCTGCAAAGGGGACAGCACTGTGCTCAGACCGACCCTGATGGCCGCTGTACCAGTAAGACCTCACCCCCCCCCCTCTCGCTCTCTTTCTCTCTCTTTCTGTTATTTTGTATCTCTTCTCTTCCTCTCACTGTATCTCTTCCTCTCACTGTATCTCTTCTCTTCCTCTCACTGTATCTCTTCTCTTCCTCTCACTGTATCTCTTCTCTTCTCTTCCTCTCACTGTATCTCTTCTCTTCCTCTCACTGTATCTCTTCTCTTCCTCTCACTGTATCTCTTCTCTTCCTCTCACTGTATCTCTTCTCTTCCTCTCACTGTATCTCTTCTCTTCCTCTCACTGTATCTCTTCTCTTCCTCTCACTGTATCTCTTCTCTTCCTCTCACTGTATCTCTTCTCTTCCTCTCACCGTGTCTCTCTTCCACTGTATCTTTCTCTCTGTATTTGCTCTCTGAACACCGCTACTTTGGTCGGTCAGTATGTCTGTTTGCCCGAAAACCAGGAAATCTTGGACCGCATTCACAAAGGTGTGATGAGCAAAGTGGAGGAGATGAGCTACGTTCAGAAGACTCTGTTCAAACTGGGCTACAACTACAAGCTGGAGCAGATGAAGCAGGGCTACGACGCGCCGCTCTGCAACGCGTAAGGCCTCGTGCGACACCGCAACCCAGGAACGCGGTCGACACCCAATAAACAACAGATGCATGTTTCTTATCGTGTGTGTTGACTGGGATGGTTGTGTGGCTCTCTGTCTCTCCGGCTGTTCTGCCCGCCCGCGCGCCCGTGCATCCAGGCTGCTGTTCCGTAAGGTGAAGAGCATTCTGGGAGGCCGGGTGAGGTTGATGCTGTCCGGCGGGGCTCCGCTCTCCTCCGCCACGCAGCTCTTCATGAACGCCTGCTTCTGCTGCCCCGTGGGCCAGGGCTACGGGCTCACCGAGACCTGCGGCGCCGGCACCATCACGCTGGGTAGGGGGGAGGGGGAGATGGGGGAGGGGAAGACGGAGGGATGCTGGGGGAGGGAGGTCATGAAGGGAGGAGGAGTTGTGAAGAGGACTTAAAAGCAACAACAGGCATCCGTCGTGTGGCCGCGACCGTAGATGTTTTTTTGGGGGGGGTGTTCACGTTCTCATGGTTCTGTCTCTGTTCGTACAGTGGAAGATTACAGCACAGGACGGGTGGGGTCGCCGCTGAAATGCTGCGAGGTCAAACTCAGGGACTGGCTGGAAGGTATCGATCGTTCACTCAAACACACAGGCTCACAATGCTCCCTGATGATTGGAGTTGATTCACTGTTGATTAAGATGACCACGAAGATGTCCTAATCTGTCCTTCAATTACTGACCCGTCCCCCCTGTCCCCCTCCAGGAGGCTACACCACCCGGGACGAGCCCCACCCACGCGGGGAGATCCTGATTGGTGGTCACAACGTCACCATGGGTTACTATGGGAAGGAGTGTGACAACCAGGACTTCTTTGTGGATGACAGTGGACAGAGGTGGTTCTGCACTGGGGACGTGGGAGAGATCCACTCCGACGGCTGTCTGCAGATAGTGGGTACGTGCCGTGCACAAGCGCTGTCACCCTCGCATCACGTCCATTCAGATGGAGCTCAGGCTTCTTTCTTTCTAGGGAAAGACGCTTTTTAGACTTTCAAAAAAAGTTGTTCCAAAGATGGGCTTGAAGCTCTCCTTCCTGGTCGGTGGGGTGATTTAGCGTGTCTTGTGTTGTGTCAGACCGTAAGAAGGACCTGGTGAAGCTGCAGGCTGGGGAATACGTGTCTCTGGGCAAAGTGGAGTCCTCTCTGAAGACATGCCCGCTCGTCGACAACATCTGTGCCTTCGCCAACAGGTGAGCCTGGCACGCTGCGAGCGACATCCCTGGGCCATGAACTATGCCTCCGTATCTCTAACCCTTCACCTCTCACCTCTGCCCCCCCCCCCCCCCCCCCACAGTGATCAGAACTATGTGATCAGCTTAGTGGTGCCTAACCAGAAGAGTCTGACAGACCTGGCCAGGCGCAGGGGTGTGGAGGGGAGCTGGGAGGAGCTGTGTACACACCCGGACATGGAGAGAGAAGTCCTGAAGGAGATTCGTCAGGTCGCCACTTCCAGTAAGGACAGCCACGATATCAGTCATGTCACCAGGGACGATCAGCAGTTAGTGTATAATATGAGTAGCAACATTATTATCTGGTTATGGAATGTCTTTTTGAGGTGTAAATCTAAATGATACAATAACTATCCACTCATTTTCCGCCGCTAGTCATTTTGTTGTGTTGTTATACGTATTTGTGTCGCAGTTGTTGTGCTATTGCTGGTTCTACTTTTATTGCTGGTTTTTGTATTTTATATACATGGCTGTTACCTTGCCTTGTCATAAGAATTCCATTGCCCTGAATGACCTGTGTTGTACTGTGCATATGACAAATACATGTTTCACTCCAATCCAAGATGGCACATGCCCCTGCATTGACTCTTCACACCTTCCCTCTGTCCCCCTCCTCCAGTCAAGCTGCAGAGGTTTGAGATTCCCATGAAGGTCCACCTGAGTCCAGAGCCGTGGACCCCAGAGACAGGCCTGGTCACAGACGCCTTCAAGCTGAAGAGGAAGGAGCTGAAGAACCACTATCTCCACCACATAGAGAGAATGTACGGGGGGAAATGAGGAGCATGCCAGCCTGACTCGCCATCATTTGTCTTGTGTGCACATGTACACGTTTCAATCTTCACTGCACGCCTTGTATATTTAAATAGGATCACCGCCCGAACATGAAGGTCCCTCATTTGCTGGAGACTTGAAACTTGCTCTAATCTAAGTTTACTTGGTATGCTGCGAAGTATGATATGGATCTCTTAAAACCTTCCATGCGGAGATCCTAATCATTGACGGTTTTGTAAACTTATGTTTTTGTTCTCCTGATATGAAGGGTAATTACAGCTCTGTGCTGGCCTTCACTGTCTGTTTCTGTACAGTCTGCCCTTGCTAGTAGGTTGGAAGTGTGTTGTTGAAAATGACATATCCTTGGAGCCTGATAAGAGATGCAGTAGTCCTCAACTTTCAGGGACGTAAAGTGGAACCTTCAACGTTCCATGAAAGTTTTAGAAACACACACACCGGCCATTCTCGTATAACTTTATTGTATTTTGAAATATTTTCTGCCTCTGCTTAGTTAATCGTTTCCAATTTGTTGCTGCCTGTCGTTGTCGTGCGTGGGTGGCGGCACAAGACCAACTGAGCTGGAGGTGTGTGCTGCCCCCTGTTGGTAGAACAGGAGTGGGGACGTTACTGTGCCTTCCAACCCCCTCACTCAGACTGCAGTACACGCATGTATCTGTGTGAAGTTTAGATAGGGTTTGACTGTCGAAAGGACTGAAGGATTTGAAGTAGTGTACTATTTAAGAGTTTATTTTTTCTTCTTCTTCTTCATGCATGGCCTGTAAATCAGCTGGTCCACTATCATGCTGGTAAAGTGCTAAGAACAAACAGACCTTCAGACCTTGAAAAAACAGGCAGGATGCATTGTCAACACTTTCCAGCCTATTTAGCACTACAACTGAAGAACCATATATCTGCATAAAAAAGCCACACCACCAAATTGCACTATTTTGTTCTGGCCAGCTATGATATTATTGCTTATGTGTGTATTGTGTTTTGCTGTTTTTTGACTGTCAAATGACATTTAAAATCCTAAATGACTCAGGAAGACTATATTTAATATATTTAATTGGCAATGAGTATCTGTATAGGATCTTTCTAGACTTATTTATGTGCATATTTGTGCATTTTTGTATCTAGACTATTTATGTGCATCTAAAATTGTTCCAGCACAAAAAAAAAGGCATATTACTACTTGGTATCCTACTCAAGCAGTTACAAGGATAACTTTGCTACTGTGAAACAGTCTGTTATCAGTTAGATGTGCAATTTTGACCCCAAAGATTTTTTGTTCTTATTGTGAATGTCGTGAATGGGGTTTTCCCACTTGTGTGGGTCAAAAGACAGGTATGTAAATGTATACCCTCAAAGTACAGTGTATATTCTTCACTGAGCATTTCCTGTTTTCCATAATTTGTCAAAGGGTTACATTGTGATGAATAAATGATTTTTTTTTCCATTATACCTCTTTGTATTTTTTTTATTTAAAAAATAAAATAGGCACACAGTATACTTTACATATTACAACTTGAAGCTTTTCACAAAAATGGGATATGGACACATACAGAAAAGAGAGAAATGAGAAACAGTGGCTACAGGTTTCAGCTGTTCCAGTCTTGGAAACGGAAGCAGTCACTTGCTATCTTCCAAACAGGTTGATCGCTGTTGGGTGAAGCTTGTGCCGTCAGGAGAAAGTTCTGGTTAAAGTATCTCTGCTTGTTCCCATCAAACTTCACCATTCCCACAGTGACCACAAGCAGCGTAGTCTGCCCTTGGGTTGCTTGTTCTGTGAAAGCCAAGCGGAAGAAGAAACAGCATTACAACTACATGCAAAAGGCTTCCAAATATGGTATGGTTGGATGTGTATAGCCCACTAGTCAGTAAACTCAGCCTTACCATGTACTGGCTGACAGTCCAGTGTGTGGACCTGGAACTCGCTGGATGGAAGTGACTCAAAGAATTCTCCAAGAGCGTCATGGCCTGACACTGCGTTTCCATTCCACACCAGAGTTGCTTTGTCCAGATACAGACGAGTCAGGTTCTATATCAAACAGCACAATGGTCATAAACCTTGGAGCAACACGTTTAACAGGACAAGGAGATGGTAGCAGAATAGTTGTCAGGATGCTGTCACTTACCCGCCTCTTCTTGTCCATGCAGTCATAATAAATGTTGACAAATTCCTCTGAGTACCTGCATGACTGGTCAACATGGGTCCTGAAGTCCTAGAATGGAGATTTGAGGAAAGGGTTTAGCTTTACTGGACTGTTCCTCGTCTACTACTTAACTCAACCATCCATGTCCTGGAATAGGCAGGAATGCCCAATGTGTATATTTTTAAGTTAACTCAATATTATGATCTCTGAATTAAATAGTTTTAGGCAAGGACTAGCCCCCGGAGGTTGTTTGGCAGAAAACGCAAGCCATTGATAAGTGATAGTGGCTATTGGGAGATAAGGTTGATAAAGCCCTGTTTGTGTGTCGCAAATTATAGTAGCGGGATATCATAAATGGGTCAAGGGGTTGATACTAGGGCAGGGGAAAGACTGTGTAGACAACAACAGCAGTTAGCTTCATTGAACACTAGGAATATCAGCTATTTCTAACGTACCATCTCAACATGAGAGCTGGCTTCTAGCGCATGTAGAAAAAAATAGCTTAGCTCTCTAGCAACCCACAGATGAGTTGCTGGTTAGCTAGCCTAGCTAGCTAGCTGCCTAGCTAACATGGCTAGCTCTAACGTATATACTCGAAACGGGAGAACTTACAACTGTTGCCGCCATGTCTGTGGAATTTAAAATGATGTCCCCTCGTAACTAAGAAAGATGTTTATTTGTGTATAGGTTGTATTTTAAGAAACGCTGGGGTTAGTTCTGTGCCCAGCTAGAGTGAAAATGTGTCGATTGTAGTCGTAGAAAAAACATCTCGATTGGTTTTCCGGAATTTAGACTTTCATCAAAATAAAGGTTCTATGACAGCGCAGGATGCATGTCAGCAAATGAACAATCGCGCTAACGCTTTTATTCTGAAATGTTACCCAGGTCACAGCCGTTTAACTTACGGAAGTAAAATCTCGCAATATCCTGAGTCATGTTGATGACTTTTTGTCTTTAAAATAGTAAAGGATTCAGATAGCCTAGTGGTGCAATTGATGACAATGGCGGGGTCAGTATCAAATGTGGAAGTCTGCAATCTGGCCTACATAGGTCAGTTTGACCAACTGAAGAAATTAATGTTAACTGAGAAGTCACTCGCATCTAAAACGGACCAAGTAAGTCATCACTCTTTATTCCAAGTTCAGGCAGAATGCTGTATCATTATGAGCAATGTTAGGCATTGGACAGGTAACAGCCAGATGTCAAGCTAGCTAGTTTATTTTAAGTAAAACGTCTGACCACCGGTCTCATAATACCGTTTGCTTCTGATCCTCTCTAATCAGGATCACAGAACAGCTCTACACTGGGCATGTTCTGCTGGACACACCAATATTGTGGAATTCCTGTTGGATCTAGGAGCTGAAGTGGACCTGAAAGATGATGTAAACTCCATGCATCTCTGGTTACTTTACATGTGGCAACTATGACTTTACTGGGAAAAAGCAAATTATGAGGTTATGACCAGCAAGATTTGACAGCAATGGTCCTTGTTGTTCCAGGCCTCTTGGACTCCCCTCCACATAGCAGCATCGGCAGGCAGAGAAGACATAGTCAAGTCTCTAATATCCAAAGGAGCCCAGTTGAACTCGGTAAACCAGAATGGCTGCACTCCTCTGCATTATGCAGCCTCTAAAGACAGATATGAGGTACTCCTGGCACCCCAGTGTCCTTTCACCAACATACGTCAACCTATAACATATTATTATTCAGCTGTATTGTATAAACACCTATCACATTTTGCTGTAGTCTAGTATAAATACCTGTATCTCTGATAAACTAGTCTCGATGGTCGTGACAGTTTAAAAGCCTATATTTATATCGATAAAATCCTTAACACTGTCGTGCTTCTTATCAGATAGCCCTTGTGTTGTTGGAAAACGGGGCAGACCCCAATGCCACAAACAAGCTGGAGTCCACTCCCCTCCACAGAGCTTCAGCCCAGGGCAACTACCGCCTGATCCAGCTGCTCCTACAGCAGAGCGCCTCCACCAACATCCAGGACTCAGAGGGCAACACAGCACTGTAAGTTCAGGAACTGAAGCCGTCCAATTCAATTTACTTTATTGATCCAGAAGAAAATTCTAAAAGGTAGCTAACACTTGAATTGTCTTTGGGATCGATAAAGTCAATCGAATGGCACCTGATATTAAGGCACATCTTTTTTCTTTAAGCACACACATTATAACCATAGGAAGTGGAAGTTATTAAGAGCCGTAGAGCATGACGCTTCAGAGACAGCAACATAAACTCTGGGAATTGGCTCATGTCCAGTAAGATCTGGGTCTTGTGGAGGTGTAGTATTACTATTCATGTTGAGAACCATTTGAAGATGTAGTTCTTGCTTGAGCGTCCAAAATTGAACAACAATTCCAGGTTCTTTTGATGTAGTTTGAATTCTGCTCTATACCACAAACTGTGTGTGGGTTTTCCTCAGCCACCTGGCATGTGATGAAGAGCGTGTGGAGGCAGCCAAGCTGCTGGTGGAGCACGGAGCCAGCATCTACATCGAGAACAAGGAGGAGAAGACTCCTCTGCAGGTGGCCAAGGGAGGCCTGGGCACACTGCTGCGCAGGATCGTCGAGGGATGACCTACAGGAGAGCTTCACAGATCTAGGTCTGGTCACGTCGAGTTTCTCTCTTCTCTCCTTATCTTACCATGTCTACTCCCTGTCGACCCTCTACCCTTTCCCTTATTTGCCTTTCATCAGCATAAGATTTAGCTTGCATGATGGTTGAAAGTGAAGTTGAGATTTGGTTTCTCTTTACCATGCAGGACTATAGATCAGTTCAAATGAAGGACAGAAGATGAGGGTTAGCCGCTGCGGGCTGAGTTGGACTCTTCGCTTGAAAGAGTATTCCTGACAGGAGGAATCTGAGGCTTAAACCTGACCTTGGTGATGAGAAATCTATTTTGTATGAAGTTGGAAACTATTCAAGTTTAGTCTCTAAAAAGCATGTTTTTAAATATCTACTGCTTCAGGATGTTATTAATGGCTTGATTAAATTAATCACCATATATGTACATGTTGTGTGTTGTTGAAACAATAGACTTCTCTTGAAAACAGTTTACCTGTCATTGTTTTTTCATTCCAAGTTGTGCGTTCTGATCCTTAAAAAATATATTTTATAACTTTGCCCAATAAACAGGCCTGTGCTTCTAAAGTATTCACCACATCTCATCTTTAATTATCTCATGTTGTACTTGCTCTGGCAGATTGGTCTGGCCACCCTCCTATTCAAACAGATTTTCCTCCAACCAAAATGGGGTTGGGCCAAGCACAACCATGTATTGATATGGAGTGTGTTTAATACAATAACTGTACATAGGAGTACTGTTGAGGCATTTTCATAAACAACCAAGTTGACTTTCGTTGCTTTGATTGCTTATCCAATTGTGTCCATAGATATTTTGGTCTGTGCCTGTTGATAACGCCCCTTGGAAATAAAAAATGAACTGAGAGTTTGCAGACTAACATGTTGGTCTGGCAATGCCAGGCTACAGTACATTGCCATTTAAGACTATTACAAAGGTCTGTTTAAATAAGTTTTGTTCAAGTAATTCATCAATTCTGAAGTAATAAAATTGCATTCATTAAAAGGCCAATATTATTTCTCTTGGTCTCACTTTTGCATAGATAACGTTGCATGCCATATTTTTGTAAGTAATAAGTCATTTTCACCCAACTAACTATATCTGTAAACAATATGCTATGGCTTGGCTAACTGACTTGTTGGAAACCCCAGCAGTATCTTCTTCTTATTAATTTGTGTTTTAGGTTAAGGTCAGACAGTTTATATCAATCTAGGAAAAAGTAGCAGGTTTGAGCAGGTTCGGAAATGAATGGACGCTTGTCATGCTTTCTGGTCCAGCACTTCAATTGTTAATCTACGACGTGAACTCAGTGTTTGTTTGGTTGGGTACACCATTAATGTCACAGTCAGTCATTGAGGTAAACGCTCTCATTTTTCCATACTCTAGAGCCAGCTTCTTCCCATTTCCTCTTGGTCATTATCTTCAAAGCCCCTTCCATTAGTTCAATCCAGTAGACGAATTTATGCCGAGTGTCATGGTCGTAGATGGTCTCTGAGTATTTCCCTCGGTTATTGTTTGCAAACCACTTGACTGTAGACCACGCACTGTTCAGAGGACTCAAGTGCGCGCATTGGAAGGGCAGCTGGAGAAGTTCGTGGCCGTAAGAACGCGCTACTGAGGGGCAGCAGGTTATGAGTGTAAGTTCCACCGGGCCCGAAGGCAGGTGATGAAGAGTCATCCAAGAACTCCATGCATACCCACGCATCGAAGCCCTTGAGTTGTGTGGATTGACCACAATTGCACATTTTCCGTAACTCTCTCTCAAACTGTAGCATAATTCCTCAAATATCTCAGCAGATGGTTTAATAGGTGAGACCCCGTTGCAGTGAAATAAACGTTTGTAATTCCACGGCACCCATCCCTTATGGCCGCCTGCATGGAGGATGCTCCAGGTTTGTCGGTTTTCAGTGATATTCATTGATGTAGGCCTAATGATGTCCCCGGTGATAAGACTCTCTGGAATCTCAGTCTCGCCAACGTAAACCCTATAGAATCCATTGCTTTGCAGCTTTCTGATATCACGGATGTACGGAGTGCACTGAGAGCCGCTATTAGTAGTCCTGTTCCACATCAATTGTAGAAGTTTACGCAGCCTCAAATGCATTTTCAAACAAGCTATCATGCCTTGACAGGCTGTATAAAGGCAGTGGTTTTTCGACGCGACATTTTGCCCGAATTTCATGATAGACAATGAGTTTCTGTTACCTCATAATAGACGACAAACTCCTTTATAGGCCGTACGTACCCTCTGTGAGGGTTCTGATAGGTGACAAATTAAATTAAGATAATTATATTTCAAGTAGGCTATAGCCTATACAAAAAGGTATACAAGTAATCGTAAACATTTTTTAAATTATCACATATTGACTACAAATGCACAGTTCTGTCAGTTCTGTGTTGTGATGCGATCGGATTCTGAGAGCTAACTAACTGGGCACAGAGGAAACGGACGTGTACGAATGGGGAAAAACGCCATGATAAGGCCACAGAATCGGATGTATGCCAACAGTTTCAATGCGGATCTGAGTCTCGCTTGAGCCTTTCACGAATGAGGTGTAGGCTCAGATCCCTTTAAAATGCCAACCCCAGACTTTCTGTTGAGATGAGTAGTTTCCATTCATGACCATTTCCTCTTTTTGCCTCATAAAATCGCCTCACAATTAGATTGTATTCTATTGTTTCCTGTTCATGTCCATACGAACCTGTGGATAATCTTACTTAGATCTGTTCGATGCAGAATTGTTGATTGAGAGGTGAATATGCAATTTGTTATCAGAATTCATTTCAATGAAGATTAAGGTGTATTCTAAGCACATGGTTTTATCTGTATTGTATCTTTAATTTTCGGAATCTTCAATCAATGATCTGACCTACGTCAGAAATGTTTGGGATCAGATGAGTTGCGCTGAGACTGGTGCGCACTAGACTGCTAGGCTAAATGTACTTCCTGTCTACAGGGTCGCAGCAACATTTACTCTTTCGGAGATTGCTGTCCTAGAGGACACATCTGAAGTCCAAGGAACTGTTTTGGACCAGGATTAAATTCAACAGGCGCAGAGCTTATCGAATGTAAGAATCTATATATTTTCCTATTATATTTAATGTTGTTTGTTATAATGCTAGCTAGCGATTTTCTTTTTGCTAGATAGGCTAGACTACCTAGCACAAACAAACACATTCGTTCATGTTGGCTCACCACCCAGGCAACTGTCGTAGCCAAAGCGACGATCAAGGGGTATACATATGGCAAATAGTAAGATAATGACCGTTTTAGTGAAAACATATAGGCAACATGATATTTTTGTACATTAAGTCATGAATAGCATTGAATAATGCTTAACGCTCTTATCAGACTTAGCAGGCATCGTCCCAGCTGTCACTATTTAGTCTGTCATTTACTCTGTTGACACGCGCATCTATTGTACTATATCGTTTACCCGGACTGAAAGCTTTGTGATCCTTCTAGATTTTTCTTGTCCAGACAATTCAGTTTGAGTGGTCATCATCACATTGACTACCCCAGTGCCACCTCCACGACTAGGCAGGCTTCCAATTGGCTTGTTAGTCTTTTTTCTTTAACCCTAGTTCGTCTGTTCCATCGTGGAGGTCCAAAAAGTAATATTGACAAGAGATCAATATGGAGTTAGCTGATCCATCTTCTTATCTGGGTTCAGTTTGGATTGATTGCATCTCTACAAGGAAACGGAAAAGGAGTTTTGCAAAGTGTGGACGCGTGGAAAGCCCTGATTCTGAAGTATAGTTTCTTGTTTATTCATCCGCTCACTGAATGAATGCCAACAGGCTGCCAGGTTCTTTATGGGAAATTTCAAGATCAAGAGATCACAGGTTAAAGTCTTTCCTGGATCACTCATTGGATAAAAGCATGCGTAATAAATTATTTATCATCACCCTGGTTTCAGCCAAACTGTTCTGTGTCATTCACACCCTCAAAGTTAAAGGGAAACTGGCATGAGTGGCATTGACAGACTGGGGAAATCCCCCAAAATAAAACAAAATTCTGCAGAAAATACCTCATGCTGGAAGGGAAGTTTAGCATTAGTTCAGTTCAGCATATTCTGATGGGGGACTGTCCCTCCTTGGGTGGGTATAAACCCGTCTGAGGTGAGGTGTGTCAGTAACATGAACTCTGTACATTGTCCTTCTGGGAGGAACCTTCACTTGTTCTGTGCCACTGTCTGCATCACATGTTTATAGTGCTGTCATGTTTGATCAAATTAAGCTAGCGTCACTAGCTTGTATGCTTGTATAGCGTGTAGAATGTACACATCATATATACATCTCTCTCACAGCCCAGATGTTTACCGTATCAATCTAAAAAACGGATGTGTTTTTAGTCATAAAGATAGAAGAATCCTTTCACTGCTCAGGAATTGAAGTGTCCACATGGGAAATTGAAATCACTTGTTAAATTCCTTTCAGGGGAGCATGCTTGATAGGATCGTAATGTTCCCGGCACGCCTCATACCCACACATTGTTTGACAGGATAGTCATTGATCTACACAGGCTCTAGTGAGAATGAAACCTGCTTTTTCACTCCCCCCCCACCGCTCACATGCAGCGGCCAACGCCTCCATGTGAGCACAATCCCTCTGCCACTCTTAAAGGCACAGTGCCCAGAATCCAGGGCAGTGTTGCAATCTGCAGACGGACACTATAGCACCCTCACCTGACCTTTTGCATTTTTTATAAACAATTGACACAATTAATTTGAGTTTTTGTTTGTTTTGGGGACTGGGATTGTTTTTATTATAGTGGTCACAGTGTCCTAGAGCATCAACCTCAGATCTGTCGTCTGTGTACAGTAGTTATTTATAAAAGTATACTGGATTGTACTTTCTGCGTCTTTGCTCTTAAATCATCAAATTCTATTTCCGTAGCTCCCTCCCCTGATTGTCCTTCAGAATGTCAGGCCTCAGAGGAGATAGTGACCTGGAGGCAGACCACTACATTGACTGGTCCATGATGGACTCTCGTCTGGACTCGTTCCGCGGTTCCACCTTGGCCCAGCAGGTGTCAGTAGAGAGGCTGGCCCGGGCCGGGTTCTACTTTACGGGCCACGCCGACCGGGTCCGCTGCTTCAGCTGCCAGAAGACGGTGGAGAACTGGTGTGGCGGGGACACTCCCATCGAGAGGCACCTGGAGGTACCGCTGGCGACGCTATAGCGATGATGACGACTCCCGACGCTAAGGTGCATTCCGAAGATTTGTTCTCTGGGTACAGCTGGCAAACGTCTTTCCTCATCCTCTCTGCTCTAGGTTTCCCCGACCTGCAAGTTCCTTAGCTGTACCTACCGATACAACGTCCCGGCGCTCACCAACGGCTCCCCCTACAACGAGGAGGCGGAGGACAGGGAGTTCCGCCTGCGGACAGGAGAGGTGGTGGACGAGTCCACGTACCCCATAGCCCCCCAAATGAGCAGCGAAGACTGCCGCTTGAGGACCTTCGACGCGTGGCTCTCCGAGACCCCCGTGAGGCCGCTCGAGTTGGCCCAGGCCGGCTTCTACAGCACCGGGGAGAGCGACAGGGTGCTGTGCTTCTGCTGTGGAGGCATGCTGTCGGGCTGGGAGGCCGGGGACACGGCCTGGGGGGAGCACTCCAAGTACTTCCCCAACTGCTACTTCATCCTGGGGCACGATGTGGGGAACGTGCCCTCCCAGGGCGCTGCAGAGGAGGAGGGGGTGAGCAGGGGGCGCACTGGGCCCCAAGTCCCCATGGAGAGCTTTGAGGAGAGGCTGGGCAGCTTCGCCTGCATCCAGGTCGCCGTTGACCCGGAGAGGCTGGCCAGAGCAGGCTTCTACAGCACAGGTAGCTGATGCCGAGTCTGAGCCAAGAAGGATGATTTGCATGCGCAAATCAAATCCTTGTTCTCTAGAAGGTGATGTACGTTTGTGTGTTTGTTGCAGGAGCTCCAGACAAAGTGTCATGTTTCCGCTGTGGGGGCGGTCTGAAGGGCTGGCAGCCAGAGGAGGATCCTTGGGAGGAGCATGCGAAACATTACCCTGGGTAAACACACACACCACCACTGCCTTGTATTAACCCTGCATCCTACAGCTTTATTGCTCTGAGTGGAGCCCACAGCTCTTACAAACTCTAATGGCGAGAGTCTTTCTTTGTATTTGAACCAGGTGCAGCTTCCTTCTGGCGGAGAAAGGACCGGAGTTTGTCAACAATGTTCAACTACAATCCCCACAAAGGAACACTGTAAGTCATTGGATTGTAGCACTAACTGGAGCCCAAACCACCATTTTACAGACATGACGTCAACAGATTTCGTTGTTAATCATCACCCAGTTTCAATACTGTCAAATCCTTTTTTTTATGGAATTCCCAGGCATCACGCCATCACAATGGGTTTTCAAGCCATGGCCACGGTGAGTGTGGATGACCTTTGCTTTCCGCATGAGACAAACCCGTTTCTCTTCCTCCAGACACTGTTCCCTCCCATGCCTGAGCCTCCGCCTGTGCTCTGTTGGCTGTGTTCCCTGTAGATCCCCAGGTGCTGCTGTCACCCATGGCCCAGAAGGCCCTGGAGATGGGCCTGGAGGGTTGTCTGGTGGAGAGAACCATCCTGGGGCAGATCCAGAAGACTGGAGATGGCTATAGCACCCTGGAGGCCCTGCTACATGACTGCTTTAAGCGCGCCCCAGACAGCGAATCACCGGTGTCCGGCGATTTGCTGAACGAACAAGAAGGTGTGTGTCTCATGTGGTGCACACACAAGCAAAGGTCAGGTCTCAAGGAAATGCCACTTGCTCTACTTGCATTCGATTTGTTTCCCCCTCTATCGTCTTAACTGTAGCATGCAGCACAATAGGAGCTATGCCTTTAGGAAGGCTTGTATTGAATAGGGTTTCCAGAAAATCCCCAATACCACAGGTAGAGTAAATGCTAAAGATGTCAATTACTGTATGTCTCGTTCAGGTGACGACCCCCTCGAGAAACTACGGAAGCTGCAGAGGGAAAAACAGTGCAAGGTGTGCATGGACAGAGACACGTGCATCGTCTTCATCCCCTGCGGGCACCTCGTCACCTGCAAGGAGTGCTCTGAGTCCCTCAGCAAGTGTCCCATCTGCTGCGGGACCATCACTCAAAAGATCAAGACCTACTGCTAAGAGTCCCTATGAGACTCTCTTTGAAAATGCTGCTCCTGCACCGATCTGCACCTATCGACAATAACACAGCCTACTGGAGCTGCGGAGTTGTATGTGCTGACTTGCTATGTCTCTTATCTTGTGTTTGGTTTGAAGGTGTTGATGATGTCAGAGCTAGTTGGTTGAAACAGTTCTGCAGCCAGGCTTGTCATTTTAAAACACAATAAATGTATATAGAGATGTATTATATTTCGGAACCCACTGTATATAGAAATGAGAATAATGAATATTTTGATTGCCTTTACACTAATCATTTGTAAATACAGAACTGCCTAATTAGGAAGGCATACTGGGTATTGGTTAATGGGTCTTTACACTGCAATGTACCACCACAGCTCTCGCCAGTTGTGCCTTCTCATTGCGTTTGTTTGTTGTGTGTTGTTTCCTCAACTTAACTATCAGATCATTTCTGTATACCATATAACCATATCCTCATAGATACAAGTATTTTTAGAAGGGGAGTAACTAAGTCAGGGTGCATGTCTTCTAAAACAGTCACTCCCAGTTGTGGGTTATTCATTTCTCACTGGCCTGCTGACAAGTTGGCAGAATCTTAGATTTTTTCAATGTTTTATGTGCATTTTCTTATTTTGTGTTCTACATGTTCTAAGTAGCTTCCTCCACTTAATATTTTTTATATTTAATTTAGTCTGCATCATCAGACAATATGACTGGCTGACTCTCATTCCTCATTTCAAATTATGTTCCAGAAATGCCCCTCTCATTTGTAATATGTTACTTAATCACTTGCTTTACCAAGAGTGAACAATAAACAATCATGATTAAGCAATTCTTTGTGACATTTTTACTGGATGGGCCTTTTCCACAGGTTAGTGATGGGTTAGTGATTAGTTGATGAAATGACAACGCCTAGGAACTTGATAGAAGAACCAACAACGACTATACCTGTACATGTACGGTACATGTAGCTACATAGGTACATGATGCACCTATGTAGCTACCTGTACTGTATTAGTTTCAAATGGCAAATTGGCAAAAAACTTGTACTAGAAAGTGTCTACCAAGAAATATCCAGCCAAGAAAAGGGAATAAATAAATACAAAATAAATGAAGAACATAGATGATTAACAGTAAAGATATATTTTGGTTTTCTATACATTAAATTGTCCTTATAATGGCTTTTTGCTTTTATTAATATTATCAGAGGATGTGTGGTGTCCTTGTCACCAGTATTTTAACAATTCTCCCTAATCACAATGAACCTTAGGCCTATTTATGTCAGTGGAGATAAACCCTCTAATAGATTTAACACGTTTTGTGTTTTGGCAATGATTCCACGGCAATTCATACAGTTGACTTAACTGGCAGCAGCACTGCGCGAAAATATCCACTAGATGTCACATTACTCACGAGGCATCAGACGTGCAAAGACTATTTTGGCCAGTAGGTGGCAGCTCTGCACCACAATTTCCACCACCGTTTCCCCCTCACAGTCGTCGAAACAACAATCCGTACTACGGAGCAAGCGGGGTGAGAGAACGTCCAAAACCGCTTCTGACCGCCACTTTCAAACTCATTTAGCTACGGAATTGTGTCGAAATTGCGCTGATATCTCTGCAATAACTTCCAAAGTTAGGATTCTGTTGGAACTACATTCTGATAACGAGGTAAGTTAGCTGTAAAATGGCGGAGAGCAATCTAGAAGTTTGTTGATTTGTATTTTGGTTGCTAGCTGCTAGCTAGTTGGCTAGCTCCTGGTTCCAGCTAATAGCTTACTCAGTTAGCTAGCAAGCTAACTGAGCTCCCGAGGCAAGATGGACGACGCAAGGACGAGATGTTTTTTATGTAAATGGACAGAAATATGTTTACTTCTTGTCTCTTTATATATGGTCTTGCATTACGATAGCAAATGTTTTTTTACGTTGTGATTAAAATTTTGCAATCTAAAGGGAAGTAAGCGAGTAAAGGTTTGTTGGGTCAGCTTTTACTGTACATTACCTAGCTAGCTACGACAGATCCGCTGTTTTGCAGGGAAGTAGCCAGCTAGCTATTCGTAGCTAGGATAGCTAGCACCAAGATTATTTTAGGCCTTGAGGAAAGCTAGCTAGTTAGCTAACCCCAGTTTACAAATACATTGAGAAAGTTGCTAAATTGCAAAGTAGTATTTGTGTTTATGTTATAGAAGTGGTTTGGAACCTGTTATACCGGTAGTGTTTTGGTGAAAGTTTTCTTTCTATGAACAGGGCTTTCTTTCTCAGATTATATCCGGATGGCTAATGTTAGCAAATAGGTAGGCTAGCTATTATTGTCGGTCTCCCCGGCGCTGAGCAGCATACTGCTGCTGCCTGGCGTCAAGTAGTTTGACAGGCGGCCACAGCAGCCCTTTGCCAGCGCAGTAGGGGGAACGTACTAACGGGAACTTAGATTTATCATTTTACTTGTTAGCTATCTACTGACTGACGTTAGGATGTACTTAGTTGACGTGCTTTGTTGTTAGCTAGCTGCTCTCATTTCTTGGGTGGCTTTCTTATTGCATTGCTGGTAGTGGTTGGCGCCACTTTTCAGCCGATACACAGACAGTAACCAGCCAGAGCAAATGAACTGTAAATTAGCCTCGAGTTCAGTGGCAGTGTGTAATTTATGTAAGGAGGCGGCTAGCGTAAGATTACTTTACATAACGCTATCTAGAAAGCTGTTTGTTAGCAGCTTGGCCTTCACAGTTAGTGTTGTTATGGATATTATGACAATTTCATATAGCAAGGCACGCCGCTGGTTAGCGTCATGATTTTGCAGGACATGTAGTCTACTTAGCAACCTAAATCAATCGGAAGTTAATAGTTGACTTCACAACCGTGCGTTACCCGAACATAAAATGTTTGTATTTTTTTGTGCACACCTAATAGATGTTGACGATCTCCGCTCTTTATTCTGAATGTCAGTTTTTTTGGCGTTAAAGTTGATTAATGAACAGTTTGTTTCTGTGCAATGGTATGTCAGTGTTCAATAGAAACTTGTGAATGACACGCTTTCACTACTCATGGGCACTGTTGTGTCTGTCCTAGCTAGCTTGTGGTGGAAAGACACACCCTGTTTAAGAGCAGGTTTGGTAATTGGAGGAGTTTTTTTTCCCTTGCCTCCCATCGTGGACGTTGCCACCTGGAGTCTACAATCTGTGTACCTTATTAGTAAAGACTGTAGTCAGTTGGATTCAATAAGAAATTGCTTTTTAGGGACTTTTTCTGCACGGTATGTCAATCTCATGCTGGATGCGAATGTTATTATTTCATGTATGATTTTGTAGGCCTATGGGATCTACTCTCTCCTTTCATCCCACTGTTTCTCTTGTTTATGTCAGCCAATGTTGATAACTAGTTTTTATTGGTTGAGATGTACATCAGGGCGGATTGCACACTTCCATATTAGGGCATGGAGGCAGATCCTCTTTCCTGCCTTGGGTGACGTTTCCTGGAAACCAGGGTGAGGGTAGATGAGAGGGAGCCAATGAGCACGCAGCTGAGCCTGACAGGAGCGCTTATGTCCGTCTTCTGTTACCATGTGAAAACACTGCTTTAGATTTTTGGGGAAATGTGGAATAACTGAATCCATAGTTTGCTGTCCTTTATCCAAATCATTCTTAACCTGTATAACATGCATTGTCCAAAAAGGTCTATTTCACCCTGTTTTCACCCCTTTTCTGGCTGTACCAGAAGCACCTGTGCTTCAAAGGAAACTCCAATGTGTTGCCTTGTGTTCCAGGTCTTATGCGAAGGCTTTGTCGCCCGGTGCTTTGCGAGGATATCAAGTCAGTCATAAGTTGAGGTTATCCAGAAGATGTTACAGAAATGATAGCGGCACCAGAAATACCGTCAGAGTTCCACTACCCTCAGTAAGTGGCCAACGTATTGTTTCACCCTGCGTACAGGGACCCCCTGCTGACTTTGTAGGGGGACAGTTTAGGCCGTGCGTGTCGTCTAACAGCTGTGTGTGTCAACAGGGATTCAGACACGCGCTTCTCCTCAGACACAGACTTCTCGGAGGATCCCGATGGAAGAAACACAATCCCGGCCAAAGGAAAGGTACGCTGCTAGACCCGCGACGGACCCGTTGCCATATTCAGTGATGCGCTGTTTCTCGTTCTTCTTGTGCTTGCCTTCCTCATCGTTGTCCCCCTCTCTGTCTTGGCCTCGCTCGGTCCGTCCCAGGGTGGGAAGAAGGGGAAGAAGCCTGCGGGGGAGAAGGGGAAGGGAGGGAAGGGCGCGGGCAGGATCAATGGCCACCATCAGGAGAACGGCATGGAAAACATGATGCTGTTCGAGGTGGTCAAGCTCGGAAAGAGCGCCATGCAGGTGAGTGTGTGTGTGTGTGTGTGAGGGTGCGGGGGCGAGGGGATGCAATATATTGCTCAATATTTGGATCCTTTTTCAAGCTAATCTTTTATCCGTCGCCAGTCATTTCTTCCAGGTGGCAGCACTTTTGAAGCGTAGTTAATAGTGACTGTGTGTCCTAACTGCTGCTGTTGTTGTTGTTGTGGTGCAGTCAGTGGTGGATGACTGGATAGAGTCCTACAAGCACGACCGCGACGTCGCGCTTCTAGACCTCATCAACTTCTTCATCCAGTGTTCCGGCTGCAAAGGTGTGTGTCCCCCATCTCTCTCCATCTTATAGTGGCCTGTCTGCAACTGTAGTGTCTGTTTACCACTAACACTCCACATACCACATCAGCGAAGATACGATGATCGTTTGTGTCTCTCTCACCGATCCCCCTCCCCTCTCCCCTCAGGTGTGGTCAGCGGCGAGATGTTCCGAAACATGCAGAACTCCGAGATCATCCGGAGAATGACAGAGGAGTTTGACGAGGTACTGAGGTTCATCCCACCTCCTTCCTGTTGCTCTCTTCCTCAAGTCTCCTCAAGTCTCCCAGCTCGGAGGAAATCCGGCCAGCCGCGTCCACTTAGTCCGCTGGGCGCTTGACCTTTCTTTTGCCGAGCGGTTTCACCACAAGGTCCCTCCTCTGCCTTCCCCCCTGCAGGACAGCGGGGACTACCCCCTGACCATCGCAGGGCCGCAGTGGAAGAAGTTCAAGTCGAGCTTCTGCGAGTTCATCGGCGTCCTGGTGCGCCAGTGCCAGTACAGCATCATCTACGACGAGTACATGATGGACACGGTCATCTCCCTCCTCACCGGCCTGTCGGACTCCCAGGTCCGAGCCTTCCGACACACCAGCACACTCGCAGGTGAGACGAGGAGGAGTGTGTGTGTGTGTGTACTAGCCGGAAGAGTAAATGTTTCTCCTAAAGGCGTGAGGAAGGTTTTCTAACTGGCCTGCGTGTGTGCCGCCGGCAGCCATGAAGCTGATGACAGCCCTGGTGAATGTAGCTCTCAACCTGAGCATCAACATGGACAACACCCAGCGGCAGTACGAGGCGGAGAGGAACAAGATCGTGGCCAAGAGGGCCAACGACAGGCTGGAGCTACTGCTGCAGAAACGCAAAGAGGTGAGAGTCCGGCAGTAGGATAGTTGCTTGCTAGATAGTAGTTAGTTTGCCCTCCACACCGGGACTCCTAGCTTGCTCCCTACACTCCTAGTGTGCTTCCTGGACTCCTAGCGTGCTTGCTTCCTAGACTCCTAGCTTGCTCCCTAGACTCCTAGCTTGCTCCCTAGACTCCTTGCTTGCTCCCTAGACAAATAGCTAGCCTTACTGATGATTTCCTCCTGACACATTACCCACACAAACTCCAGGCCAATTAAATGCAGTGCAGTCCTGGTTACCTTTTACCTGCCTCCCCCAGCGGGTCACTTCTGCTCTGGTGTGCATCACCTCTGACAGCAAGAACACCTCTGCAGCCCACTGCAGGATGGCCATTTAGCTAGCCTTCCTGTTCAGTTAGCTGTGTGTGTGTGTGTGTCTCCCGTGGTTCCGCTGGCAGAGACTGTTAACTGGGTTATGTAAGACCAGATCCCACTGGGCATCCATCTGCTGTTCCTCTCCACACAATCGCACGCGCACACACTCATTCTCATGCCTCAGATACTCTCAGTATCTCATGCAACCTCTGTGTGTTATGTGTTTTAGGGTTAATGAAAACTTGATTTGTATTTTTACCGTCCTTCTCAGCTCCAAGAGAACCAGGATGAGATTGAAAACATGATGAACGCCATATTCAAGGGGGTGTTTGTCCACAGATATCGGTAAGTGTGCACACACGCGCGCGCACACACACACACACACACACACACACACACACACACACACACACACACACACACTTCTCCCATGGCCCAACCTGTCTGTTTCCCCCCTGGTCAGACTTACAATTAATATGCAGTGTCATCAATAACGTTCCCTCAGAGATAACGGTTGTGATCATGTTGATGAGGATGATGACGGCTTGTTGACTGTAAGGCTGTAGGGTGGCTTCACCGTGACGACGGCGTTGAAGACGATGACATCACCGAGTGCATGGTCACCACGGTGACGCCGGTGTGTTCTCTGGTCCCCAGTGATGCCATAGCAGAGATCAGGGCCATCTGCATAGAGGAGATCGGCGTGTGGATGAAGCTGTACAGCGACGCCTTCCTCAACGACAGCTATCTGAAATACGTGGGGTGGACCATGCACGACAAGGTGAGCAGGACGTGGCCAAGTCAAGAGGCACTCGGGCTTAACGGCGTCCTACATCAGGACCGGGACATCCTCGTGACCTGGCATACAACGTCTACGCAGTGGCATATCCAAACATATATGTATTAGGGCTGGGCCATATGGGTAAAAAATGATCACGGTAGATATTTATATTTCCGTTCGATAACGATCATTAAGACCATAGACCGCAGATCCGTAGTAGTAGCAAAATAAGTCTTCCTCTACTTTTTCCCTACGCTCGGCATAAAGTTTAGGCAGCGCGGTGTGAGAGAAATGTTTGCGGTCAGGGAGCACGCACCTGGGGTCAAGTAACTTAAGCTTTTTATCAATACCGTGGCGCAAACTCGCACTTTCTGCATGTTCCAACGAGTGATTTTTGCTTCAGGTGGTAAAAAAAAAGGTTTGTCGTATTACCAGACTTGGTGGCCACCTGTTTCCGATACAATTTGCACCAAACATTGCTCTGCTGTTTGTGGGATTTCCAAAATCCAAACCACTTCCAAATAACTGAAGAAGACGAACCCTTTTTAATCAATAATTTATTCGTTGGAAGTTGCTCCCTCGGCATGGCTATCGCTGCCACTGTTTTTGGCAACAAGGCTCATTTTCCGCGGTTAATATTAGCTACTCCACTCGAGGTGCTCAGTGTATTTTAGTGGGCGTAGGCTACCATTTCTCCGCAACTTCCTGCTGCCTAATTATTGTCTATCGACAATATTGACATTATTGAAAATGAATTAATGTTACGATATCTTTATCCAGGGAAGTCATTACTTCGATAATATTTGTTATTGCCCAGCTCTAATATGTATCATCCAGAAATATACAAATATTGAGGAGAAGCAAAATAACACAAGCATCGCGCGGTGCTTGTAGGTGGATTAGCGCTTTTCAAATAAAAGTAGAAGTTTGATTCTGATACTATTGTGGTGAGATGTCTCACACGTCTTAATGTGTGTGTGTGTGTGTGTGTTCCCAGCAAGGTGAGGTGCGCCTGAAGTGTCTGACAGCCCTGCAGGGTCTCTACTACAACAGAGAGCTCAACACCAGACTGGAGCTGTTCACCAGCCGCTTCAAGGTGAGACCGCGCCACCTGCTGGACAAGACGCCTCACGACACCAAGCTACACACCTGAACCACGCTCCCCCCGAAGCCTCTTAACTCACCACTGTCCCCCCTCCCTCCCCCCCCCCCAGGACCGTATCGTCTCCATGACGCTGGACAAAGAGTACGACGTGGCTGTCCAAGCAATAAAGCTGCTCACCCTCGTTCTGCAGTAAGTCCGTCTGTGTCCGTCCTGTGTGTGACCGCCCCTGTGTGACCGCCCCTGTGTGACCGCCCCTGTGTGACCGCCCCTGTGTGACCCGCCCCTGTGTGACCGCCCCTGTGTGTGTTGGTGACCCTCCTCAGCGTGTGTGTGTGTGTCTTGTCTCTGCAGTAGCACAGACGAGGTGCTGAGCCCAGAGGACTGCGAGAGCGTCTACCACCTCGTCTACTCGGCCCACCGGCCCGTCGCCATAGCAGCCGGGGAGTTCCTCTTTAAGAAGTAGGCGCCAACTCCTCCCCCCCCCCCCTCCCATCCAATCAGAAATCACAAATGGATCCTTACAACGTAGCCTCAGGAGTAGTTAGTGTCGTCAGTGGAGATGATAATGATGATTATGATGATGATTATGATGTCGTCCACATGTTGTTCTCCCACAGACCATGATGCAGAGCTGACCAGATTAGCTAGGTTAGGAAGAGAGAGAGGGAGAGAGAGGGAGAGAGAGGGAGAGAGAGGGAGAGTGTGAGGTTGGTTGGAGATTGAAGACAGTCGTCCATCGGTTAGGCCCTCATTCAGATCCGTCCAAGGATGTCCTGGCTGGACACTTAAAGCTAAAGCTTTGTGTGTGTGGTGTTGTTCCCCCCCTCCCATCCCTCCCCCAGGTTGTTCAGCCAACGAGAGGCAGAGGAGGAGGGCGCCCCCAAGAGGCGGGGCAGACAGAGCATCAACGCCAACCTCATCAAAACCACAGTCTTCTTCTTCCTGGAGAGTGAGGTGAGACAGACCCCCCCCCCCCCATCTCTCTGTCTGTCTCTCTCTCTGTGTCTCTCCATCTCTCTCTGGCAGAGAGACCCTCGATTATTTCTTTTTTACAAATGGTCTCCCTCTCTCCGTGCCCCCCCAGCTCCACGAGCATGCAGCCTACCTGGTGGACTCTCTGTGGGAGAGCGGGGCGGAGCTGCTGAAGGACTGGGAGTGTATGACCAGCCTGCTGCTGGACGAGGCCCTGCCTGGAGAGGAGGGTACGCTGCCCCCACACCACACCAGCCCTGACTCTCCAGCCCTGACTCTCCAGCCCTGACTCTCCAGCCCTGACTCTCCAGCCCTGACTCTACAGCCCTGACTCTCCAGCCCTGACTCTACAGCCCTGACTCTACAGCCCTGACTCTACAGCCCTGACTCTCCAGCCCTGACTCTCCAGCCCTGACTCTACTACACTCCCTCCACACAGCCCCCAGGGGATAAGAGGAGTAGCTGTAAGAGTAGAAGTTGTAACTTTTGATTTCTTTCTGTTCTTTCTTGGTGTGTGTACGCAGCGCTGACAGACAGACAGGAGACGGCCCTCATTGAGATCATGCTGTGCACGGTGCGCCAGGCGTCAGAGTGCCACCCGCCCGTCGGCCGCGGCACAGGGAAGAGGGTAAGACACACACACACACACACAGCCTAACTGCCTTGCGTGCGGTGCAGCTGGAAGCTCGTGGCTCTACAGCCCTAAGCTGTGAGGCTTAGGGGGCAGGCTGAGTAGGGCCTAGAGAACGCCCCTATGGAAGCACACCACACCTCCAGCCCTCTGCCTTCACTGCCATTCTCCTGAGTCTGCCTCCGCCACCACCGGCTAACCCTGGAGTGTGTGTGTGCGCAGGTGATGACGGCCAAGGAGAAGAAGACCCAGCTCGACGATAAGACCAGGATCACGGAGCTGTTCGCTGTGGCACTACCCCCCCTGCTGGCCAAGGTAGCACACTGCCCCTCTCTGCCTCGCGCTGTTTCTCTCACTGCCTCTCTCTCTCTGCCCCTCCTGGCCTCTCCCTGCCCTTCTCCATGACTGTCTCTGCCTCTCTCTGTGTGCAGCACAGTGGCCTCTGTGACCTTACCCTGTATGTGTGTGTTCCTCCCACAGTATTCGGTAGATTCAGAGAAAGTCACCAACCTGTTGCAGCTGCCTCAGTACTTTGACCTGGAGATCTACACCACAGGTCGCTTGGAGAAGGTAAGAACTCTCTCTCACACACACACACACACACCTACCTGCTGCAGACAGGAGCATATCAAACCATCAACCTTCTAGAACTAAGAAACAATTCAAATGAATGACATTGAACTTTCCTAACCCCTCCCCCCCCCCCAGCACCTGGAGTCCCTGCTGCGTCAGATCCGGGAGATCGTTGAGAAGCACACGGACACGGAGGTGCTGGAGGCCTGCTCCAAGACCTACCACGCCCTCGCCAACGAGGAGTTCACCATCTTCAACCGGGTGGACATCGCCCGCTCGCAGCTGCTGGACGAGCAGGTGGACAAGTTCAACCGGCTGCTGGAGGAGTTCCTGCAGGAGGTGAGGAGGAGGGGGAGGGGGACGAGACGGGAGCAAGTGAAACAAAGTCAGTCACTAAGACGGAGGGAGAGATGGAGGGAGGGGAGAGATGGAGGGGAGAGATGGAGGGAGGGGAGAGATGGAGGGGAGGGGGTAGAGGCGGGGCAGGAAAGGGGGGGGATGGGTGCAGAGCGAGCCGAGGTTACAGGGAGATCAGAGCGGCCGAGTCAGAGAGACCCAGGAAGGGAGAGGCGGAGAGAGAAGCGCTGGGGCTGGGGGCCGAGAGAGGGGTCAGAGGCGTGGGCAAGGCCGAGGCGGGGGAAGCAGGACTGACTGGTGTTGTGTGTTCAGGGGGAGGAGGTCGACGAGGACGACGCCTACCAGGTCCTGTCCACCCTGAAGAGGATCACAGCCTTCCACAAGTGAGTCCTTCACATCTGCTCCACATTATTGTGTTTTGACTGTCCGCAGAGGGCGAGTTTTCTCAATGTGTGCGCTCCGTGCTGATAGGCTACCGTGCATCCGTGTTCTGATTGGTCACTCGAAAAGTTGAGCTTTTTCTCCTCGGCGTCCGTTTTTCACGGAGCGGTAAAACCCGCCCGCGGCGCGCTTTCGAGAGCGGGCCGAGTCCATCGCCCACAGGGGGTCACACAGACGAGTGACCCCCCGGCCGTGTGAAGGTCTGTGCTGTAGTGATGAACCCTCCTGTCTCCTCAGCGCTCATGACCTGTCCCAGTGGGACCTGTTCACCAGCAACTTCAAACTGCTCAACACGGGCATCGAGAACGGAGACATGCCCGAGCAGGTGGGTGCACACACACACACACCCCGCCACACACACACAGGGACCTCCCTCCCAGAGGGGGCGCAGCAGTAACCCCTCCTCCCTGTGGTAACAGATAGTGATCCACGCGCTGCAGTGCACACACTACGTCATCCTGTGGAACCTGGCCAAGGTGTCGGAAGGACACAACTCCAGAAAGGTCAGTTCCCCCCCCCCCCTCCCCCCCACACCACCTGACCCCTGTCACACCTGGCTCACGCCTGTCACACCGCACAGAGCTGCTCGCTGACTCGCTCTGAAAGGTCGACTGACGCCGTGTGTGTGTGTGTGCCAGGATGAGATGACCACCCTGAGGAAGCAGATGAGGGCGTTCTGCATGATGTGCCAGCGCTACCTCACCAACGTCAACACAGCCGTCAAAGAACAGGTAGGACTCGCTCACACACACACACACTACACCACACACACTAAAACGTGTTTGAAACGTGTCGTAACTCTCCCGCCCCCCCCCCCCCCCCCCCTCTCTCTCCTGGGTTTGGTGCGCGAGTAGGCGTTCACCATCCTGTGCGACCTGCTGCTGATCTTCAGCCACCAGATGGTGTCTGGGGGGCGGGAGCAGCTGGAGCCGCTGGTGTACTCTCCTGACGAGACCCTGCAGGCCGAGCTGCTCTCCTTCATCCTGCACCACGTGTTCATCGACCAGGACGAGGACACCAGCAGCACCGGTACACACACACACCTGCGCGTGCATTCACTCCTGGGGAATCTCGTCAGGATGGCCCTCACACACACACACACACACACACACTGCTGTTGTTCGGCTGTGCCCTGCGGTCTGTACCACCAGTAGGATCAAGTTCAAGTCTTTTGTTGTCAGATGCACAGAACAACACAGGGTCAGACTGGGCACCGGAAAACAACGCAAAGCAACCTGGCATAACATGACATATAAGTACTCAGAACATACTGTAGGTTACACCTACGATGAGTAACATATCATAGAATAAACCTCCTAAATATACACAATAATATACAATACAGACTACTCAACCTCTAATACACATAATAACCTATACTAACCTTATAAACCTATACTAACCTAAAGACAAGTAGGGTACAATTAGTGCAGTATTGCTGATGTTGGATGTGTGTGTGTCAGCCCTGTGGATGACGTATCGCGTGTGTGTGTGTTTGCAGACGGCCAGCAGGACGACGAGGCAGGGAAGATCGAGGCCCTCCACAAACGGAGGAACCTGCTGGCGGCGTACTGCAAGCTCATCATCTACTGTGTGGTGGACATGAAGACAGGAGCAGACATCTTCAAACAGTACATGAGGGTAAGACACACACACACACACAGAGAGCCTGACGCCCCAGGCCTCTCACACACACACACACACACACACACCCTGCTCTCTGTGCTCGGACTGGAATCATGTCATTATCCCTGCCATTTGTGGTTGTGACACTGAAAATAATCCAGACTAATTCTACTCCTCCTCTGTCTGTCTCTCTTCTCTCTCTTCTCTCTCTCTCTCTCTCTGTCTCTCTCTCTCTCTTCCTGTTGGCTCTCTCCCTCCCTCTCCCTGCAGTACTATAACGACTACGGCGACATCATCAAGGAGACCATGAGTAAGACCAGGCAGATCGACAAGATCCAGTGTGCCAAGACCCTCATCCTCAGTCTGCAGCAGGTCAGACACACACCACACACACACACACACACACACACACAGGAGTTACTAAGCACTGAAGTCGTTAGTGAAGGCTCGCCCGGCTCCACAGTGTTGATGTGGTCGTCATGGTGTTGATGTGCGTGTGTCTCCTGCAGCTGTTTAACGAGATGCTGTCGGACCTGGGCCACGGCTTCGACCGCTCGTCCTCGTCCTTCTGCGGCATCAAGGAGCTGGCCCGCCGCTTCTCCCTCACCTTCGGCCTGGACCAGGTCAAGACCCGGGACGCCATCGCCATGCTGCACAAGTGAGGCTCCGCCCCCGCACGCGCACACACACGCGTGCACCTTCCCAGTACTGTTCATTGTTAGCAGAAGCTCCCAGACTATACGGCTGACTGTCTCTTCTGTCGCCCTCCGTCAGGGATGGTATCGAGTTTGCGTTTAAGGAGCCCAGCCCCCAGGGAGAGGGGAACCCCCCCCTCCACCTGGCCTTCCTGGACATCCTCAGCGAGTTCTCCTCCAAACTCATGAGGCAGGACAAGAGGACTGTGTAAGTCCAACACACACACAGAGTGTTAAGCCAGATGTCGGAAGGCGTGCGCGTGAGAGAGACTGTGGGTCTCACAGGTTTGTCATGTGTTTGTGCATTGACCTGTGCGTAACTCTCTCTCTCCACCCCAGTCACATGTACCTGGAGCGCTTCATGACCTTCCAGATGGCCCTGCAGCGCGAGGACTGCTGGCTGCCCCTGATCTCCTACAGGAACTCCCTGCAGGCGGGCGGGGACGACGACACCATGTCTGTGATGAGCGGCTACTCCAGCCGCGGCTCCTCGGTGCGCTCCAAGAAGACCAAGCCCTCCACCGCCGGCTCTGTCGCCGGCTCCTCCGTCTCCTCCACCGCCGCCGCCAAGCGGAAACTTCCGGAAGGTACGAGGAGGCCTCCTCCCTCCCCCCCCTCCTAATGTGGTGCCCCTGTCCAACACACACACATGGAAGGTTCTGTCGATCCACGTTTTGTTTAGCTTGTCCAGGACCACAAACGGTTTTTCAACTTTTCGGGCCAGAAATGGATGGGTTGACTCTGGATATGCCGACTCACTCCTGCTGCTGTTAGCGGCGAACTCTGTGACCTCAGAGGTTTGCTGTTCTGGTAGGGGTGTTGATAACAGAGGGTGCTATCACATATACCAGACATGTCCCCCAGGCATGAGGACCTCCCCCCTCCTCCTGGTGTCTCAGAGGTGGTGGTGTTCATGGTACCATGTGAGCCAGAGCTCCATAGCTGGGCCGGATGGAGCCAGGATTAACCCAGATGCTGAGCCAATCAGAGCTCATGCCCCTCCCCGGCCAGGCTGCTGGCTGATGGGAGGGAGATTAAACAGCAGCAGATGGTTGGGGGGGGATTTAGTGTGTAAAAACCTCATTTCTGATATAGGCTGTTAATGGTATCACTACCCCACATATGTTGGAAGTTTAGGGTGTAAATCTGAGGTGTAACCGTGTGTGTGTGTGTGTGTGCCCTTTCCAGAGGAGAGCAGCAGCAGCAGCGAGGTGTGGCAGCAGAGCATGCAGACCCCGGTGATGATGCCCTCCCCCCACCTCACCTCCACCGTCATGCGGGAGCCCAAGAGAGCCCGCGAGGACAGCTTCATGGGGGTGTACCAGCTCCCCCACGACCAGCAGCAGCAACAGCAGCAGCAGCCCCTCCCTCACCCGCACCCCCAGACCCCCCAGCACCACCAGACACCCATGGACTACAAGTAAGCCCTCTGCCCTGTTGGCTCATGGACTACAAACATGGCCGACGTTTTTTTCTTGCATGCCAACGTCACCAAAAAAAAGAAAAGAAAGCGTTGTCAATAATGAGGGGTTCCTTGTGTGCGCGGCGCAGTACCCAGGTGACGTGGATGCTCGCCCAGAGACAACAGGAGGAGGTTCGACAGCAGCAGGAGAGAGCCATGAACTACGCCAAGCTCAGGACCAACCTGCAGCACGCCATGTAAGAGCCCCCTCCCCCACCAGGCGGCGCTACGCTGGGCCAGCCATGGAGCCACAACTGCCCTGGTATAAAGGTGTGACTGGGTACTGATTGTGTGTGTGTGTGTGTGTGTGTGCAGCCGTCGTGGAACAGGGCTGATGGAGGAGGACGAGGAGCCAATCGTGGAGGACGTGATGATGTCATCCGAAGGTCGTATGGACGACCTGAACGAGGGCATGGACTTTGACACCATGGACATCGACCTGGTGAGACACTCTGCTGATATGTTCCACCTTTAGGGAATTGCCTTCCAATAAGCTGCTCTAGTCGCCTCACTTTAGGGTCGACTGTGGGGAATGTGGCTTTCAGCGTCTGCTATGTCACTGGGCTGCAGTCTGGAGGCAGCTGATTAGCAATACAGACCTGACCTCTGTCGTAACAGAGCTTCTGCCAAGTCTCCTGTCCTCTCGTTCTCATCATCCCTCCATCTCTCCCTCCGTCCCTCCAGCCCCCCTCCAAGAACAGGCGAGAGCGATCCGAGCTGAAGCCAGACTACTTCGACCCCGCCTCCATCATGGACGAGTCGGTACGTACCAACAGGACTCTGGGGTTCCTCTTGTATTGGGAAACGTTGGTACCGCTGCAAATGACCCTGTTGAACCCGGTCTGCTTGCTTTTGTGTGTCCAGGTTCTTGGGGTGTCCATGTTTTAGTCTGCCACTCCGCGGCTGGGAGACGAGGAGAGGAGGCGCTTTGTATTTAAAGAGATGCGTGACGGGGTTTTCCTCAGAAGACAGACGTCTGCTTGATACTCCATGTGGACCAAGGACACCCACACTCAGTGTTGCTTGCTCAGAGAGGACTTGATTTCAAAAAAACAAAACGACAAAAAAAACAAAAAAAAACATATACTTTTATTATTATAATCCTTGGGTAAGCTGTCCCTGTTGAGTTTGTAGAATGATGGGCCACTTCCAAAACCATAAGGAGTCAGACATTTTGTCTGTAGAGAAAAATCCATATTTGTAGATTTCTTTGTTTTTGTTTTTTATTTCCAAATGGGGACGGATTGATGTGTCTAACTTAAAAAATACTTTTTTTTTTTTTTTTCCTGTCTAACCCTTTCTGTGATAGTAGTTAGAACCAGGTGTGACGTAGTAATTTATAAACAGGTTGTAGTAGCTTGCTGTACCGTTGTAGAGGTGTGGACGGAGGTCCCTTTTTCCAGTTTATTTTTCAAATGTTGTTTTTGTTTGTTTTTCTTCCTCCTCCCCTTGATGTTGGACCTGCCGGAACGGTCCGGAATAACCACTGTTGGTTCTGATGGTAGAAATGTGGAATAGTCCTCTTTTTTCTCTAGTGCTGTGAAGATAGTATCCAATAACCCCCCCCCCCCCCCCCCCCTCAAGTCACCACAGTAAAGCAGTGAGTCCCAAGCTTACCCACAGATTTGGACCACAGCACCCACACCTCCTGCCAGAAAAAGCCCCCCTCCCTCTCCCCCCCTCCCCCAGTGCCACTGTGCTGAGAGGGGACAAAAAGAGCAGCAACGCATTCACAAACGGTTCTCTCTCTCTCGTGAAACCCAGCATATTAGAGTGTTGAAATAGGTATCTACATTTTAAATAAAGTTATATATGAATCGGTGCTGATTTTATAACTGTGCTCTTTTTTTGTTTTATCTCTTGTTTTCCAAAATTTTCAACCTAAAGTCATAAAGTTTCAGAAATGTGTAAGTAAACTGTTATAAATGAGAGCATGTGTAGTCATGCGTCGAGGAAGATTTCTAAATTTGTATTTTTATGGTTTTTCTTTTGTCTTAATAATGTCTTGGGGTTTCTACCTGTTTTCCTACGTGTAAATTAGTTTGGATAACAACATCGACGAACAGATTTGTGAGAATTCAGCTTTAAGGTTTTTCCGACACGGAACAAAAAAAAGCAGAAACAAAACGCCATCCATGTCACATGATATCACGTCACATGACATCAGGTCACATGACAACTTGAGTTCCAGCAGTGTTGTTCTGACACAGAGCCAGTCCTCTCAGTCTCCCCTGGAGGTGAAGGTTCCTCTGCTACTACAGCAGCCCTGTGGCAGCTACGCAAGGCTTCCATCTGACACACCTGGCATACATACAGTTTAAATAGAACCTGTTTTGTCTACTGAGGTATATATAGATATATATCTATAGATATATATCTTGTCTACTTTGTAATCATTCCATGCCTAAGCCTTAAACATGCATGTGAAAAGTCATCTTTCTCTTTCTCTCCTCAATCTTCCATGTGTGAGGAACGGCCATGTTTTAAAGGTAGTTCAGTGGGTTGGTGTGACACAAACCATTTTCGTCGGCCGGGTGCGGTGATAACGAAGTAGAAAAGCAGCCTGTGTGTGTTTTACCTAATTATTTTATGTAAGTAAATATTTTGGAGAAAAGTACTGTTCATTGTTTGTCATTTACCACTACATTGGTATGGTTCATTATTAGATCATGTATATAAAACAAAACTTTAAGCTTTATTTTCACGTTTTCCTCTTTTCTCTCGCCATTTCTGTTTTCATTTCTCCTCGCCACACTTACACACACACATGCGCGCACACACACACACATGCGCGCGCACACACACACACACATTCTGAGTTTCCCCATCCCCTGTCACTCACTGTTTCTGATTTGTACTTGTCTCGAGACAGTAACTTTTGAATAAAAGTAAACCAATTTGATTTGTTTCTTGTGTGTTATCTTGAGTATTCTTTATATATACATCAAAATGCTGCATCTACCATAGAAATCTATATATATGTATTAGATTAGATTGGTGAAAGTCATCTAGAGACAGCTGTTACAAAACCGATCCTAGTAAGAGTAGAACATAATTTCTCAGACATCCACCAGGGGGCAGCCTTTAGCCGTACAGTCACAACCAGGCGTCATGAGACATCCTAGTGAGTCCCTCACTATTCCCATGTTTACCAGTACCAAAGCTCTGTGTGTATGTTGCCACAGCCCAATTTCCGTCCACAGGATGTCATATTTCAGTTTCAGGAGCAACAAACACACCTTGTGTTTTTCATCTAAATAAAGAGTCCCTGCCCTTTCTCTGTCTCTCCAACCCAGTGTGAGAGGAAACGAGGGAGAGAAGGAGTGAGAGGGAGGGCGGGCGAGTGTAGCGGAGCTGTTATCATGAAAGAGTAGAGGGGGCCTGGCAGATGATGAAAGCAGAGCAGCCCTGTGTATTAAACGCAGCATTAAAGAGAGGCTCAGATCAATGCAGCTTCATTAGAAATGAACCAGCAGCGAGAAATCCATTCACTCCCGCTTCCTGCGCGCGAAGGATGGAGAGGTCAATGCCACGTCAGACCCCCAGGGCCAAATGCTATTTGAAATCTTTTCAAATACTTTTCTGGGCTTGGGCTTCACTGGTCTTTCGTGGGACGGCTGTGCCTTTGGGACAACCCCCCAAAACGTCGTTTTTGGCTAACTTGTTTCATCTAACAGCTGGCTGGCAAGTTGGAAAGATTTCAAAAACCGTGTATCCCTTCCAGGACTGTCACAGTTACAGTTGTCTGTCATCTCCTGTCTGATTGGCTGTGGCCCAGGCAGAGTCCTCTGTGTTAACCACATCTGAGGGTGTGGATACATCGAAGAAAAAGAAGAAGAGTGGCTTTCTATGTGGAAGTCCACATGACCATTTTCATAATCCGTGTTTGCGAAAAGGGGGTACGGTCCAAAGTGTGTGTGTTTGTGGATGTGTGTGTGTGTTTGTGGATGTGTGTGTGTTTGTGGATGTGTGTGTGTGTGTGGATGTGTGTGTGTGTGTGTGTGTGTGTGCAGTGTTGGCCAGGTCAGGGCTGCTGAGAGAGGTTGAGTCTGTGTTGCGGAGGCTCCAGATAGGCCCGTATTTACTTGTGATAACCCTGGGCTCTGGCCTGCCTCTATCAACTCACCTGCTGTTTGTAGGCAGGGGAGGGTCAAGGAGAGCTAGCAGTCAGGAGGAGAAGTGGGGGAGGTGTGTGTGTACATGTGTGCGTGTGTGTACGTGTGTGTGTGTGTTCATGTGTGTAAATACAGGTATGACCAAACTCAGCCCGGACCATCAGAAAACTCGCCTTCAGAAACAACTTCTGGCAGCCTGTGCTCTGTCGAGAACAGACTCATTGATCTGTCTTCTCGTGCCAGTGATTTTCCATCAGTTAGAATGTTGAGGCAGAGAAAAGGGGAGCTGTGTTCCGTCTCGGTTACGGAGTGGGCTCAGTCTGCAGCGCTCTGATTCCACGGTTGAATCATTAATGATCATATCAGTATATCTCCTCAGGCCTGCGGGGGACAGGACAAAGAGGAGAATCATTCACCAGGGAAGCTCTGTCCTCCAGGTTTAGCTGACAGACAGACAGACAGAGGCAGGCATAGAGGCAGGCAGACAGACAGAGGCAGGCAGAGAGGCAGGCAGGGAGCAGGCAGAGAGGCAGGCAGACAGACAGAGGCAGGCAGGCAGAGAGGCAGGCAGACAGACAGAGGCAGGCAGAGAGGCAGGCAGGGAGCAGGCAGAGAGGCAGGCAGACAGAGAGGTAGGCAGGCAGAGAGGCAGGCAGACAGAGGCATGCAGGCAAGCAGAGAGGCAGGCAGGCAGACGGACAGAGGCAGGCAGAGAGCCAGGCAGAGAGGCAGGCAGGCAGAGGCAGGCAGAGAGGCAGGCGGGCAGGCAGACAGACAGAGGCAGGCAGAGAGGCAGACAGGCAGGCAGACAGAGGCAGGCAGGCAAGCAGGCAGAGAAGGGGGTTGGAAACCAAAACCTTCTGTGGCATGCACTCTCTTAATTACTTTCATCCACAAACTCTTCCACCGAGGCAGCAGAAGACCTCTCTGGGATTAACGAGCGAAACCTTTGCAGAACAAAGAGGTGAGCGAGAAAGAGGCAGCAGGATCGATGCCATCGCCGCAACAGAGAACTGCTTTATGAATATGTCTGCAACAACAGGTCGGAACAGGTCCGAGATTCCTGCTGCTCTGAATATCCCACCGTGGGAAAGCGCTCTCTCAGCACCCTGTCAGTCCACCAGCCATCCACAGAGGGGAAAGGTGCGGCCAACAAGGACACAAGTGATAGGGCAGTTGTTGGTTAAAAGTCTTTGGTTAAAAGAATGAAATGGAGGGATTAGCCTGTTGTCACAGGAGCAGGACAGACAAAGTCCTCTGTGTGGAGGGATTCTGTCGACGGCAGGGTCAGGTCAGGCTGGATGGGGTCGAGGGTGGCTGACCGTTGAACGTGAACCACTGGGTAACAGCGGGGGACTCTGCCTGTTTGTGTGTGCATGTGTTTGTGTGTGTGTGTGTGTGTGTGTGTGTGAAGTGAAAGAAGCTTGACCCAAAGGTGGGTGGAGGAACAGGGAGCGCAGGTGATGACAGAAAGAGATAGGGCCAGTCAAGACCTGGTTTCAGCAGGTGTGTGTGAGATACGACTGCTCTGCCCCCATGGTAAGAGAACTGGTTTATTTGAGGAGTTTTCGCAACATCAGCATAGACTAAATCGGGGTCCTTTATCCATCACAGTCTCACCACAGGGAACAATTCACCATGCAAACTCCTCAGATATGGGACAACAGCTTCCCTCCTCGTCTCTCCATATCATCCCCTTTCCTCCCTCATCCTTCTCTTTCTCCTTCTTCTCTCCTCTTCCAGCTCCTGCTCCTCCTCCTCCTCCATCTTCTCCTTCATCCACTCCAGAGGTGACCCAGGCAGACAGGTTTCTGGACAAAGTCCCTCCAGGCTAATCAGGGGAGCGTCAGTAAAAGTTTGGACAAGTGTATTAAGGGCGTGATCAGACAGGACTCATAAAGATGACAGAGCTTCCCCAAGTCCCCCCCGCCCCCCCCCCCCGCCCCCCCCAGCCCGCGTCAGCCCTCGCCAGCCCCTGCCAGCCCAGCCCACTGATTAACGAGAGGTCCCAACACCCTGCCTAATAAGACTCATCTCTTTAATTGGCTGTGTGATACGAGTGTATGTGTGTGTGTGTGTTGGCTTTTTACTTCACTTAACCTCTGCCCTCGCCCCAGTCATGGATGAGGTAAGGAGCTATGCAGAGAAGAAGTCTAATCTGCCGGTTGAGATTTAAAACTTTGATACGTAACCATTATTCAATCTGTTCTGAAGTGAGGTGGTCGTGGTGGGGCGGGGTCAGGGTATGTAAGGGTAGAAAAGAGCAGATTTGAGTGTGATAGGATGATAATATTTGTCTGGCAGTGCTGACAGATGGGAAGGCTTTGGAAGGTTCAGCAGGTATAGCTTCTCTTGCAACAGTGCCAGCTCACTGTCCTCAGACGGGAGGGGGGGAGGGCAGTCTCACACACACTCACACACACACACACACACGTGCACACACACACGTGCACGCTCACATGGACAAAGAGTGCGGGCCTGGTTGTGGAGAGGCTGGTCCTTATTAACACTTCATTCATCAACTCCAGGAGGTCAGAGTTCAGAGAGGCTTGAGGGGAGGAGTCTGACCCCTGACCTCCCCCCCCCCAACCCTTCAGACAGCACCTGGAGTGGAAGCATTTCCTTGTATCATCTTCTTGTGAAACTGAGATATAACATGATATAACTGACTGATGAATAAAACATGAAAACTTCTATGGAGCACAAAACTTGACGGTCATGGATGATCTCTTGTGAGTCTTGTGATACTTACAGACAGCACCCCTCAATCACTCACATGCCCACACACACACACACACAGACACACACAGACACACACACACACACAGACAATGCCAAAAAGATCAGAAGAAGGAGAATGCTTCACCCAGGGCGTGGGGGAGTGGAGGACGAGAGGAGAGGAGAGAAGGGGGGAGCATGAAAAGGGAGGAGAGGGGAAGAAAAGGGGAGGAGGAGAGAGAGAGTGAGAGAGTGAGAGAGAGAGAGAGGGTCAGGGTCACAGCTGCGATAAAGAGGGCAGTCTGAGAGATGTTGGTGGGTACACCGGGAGAACAAAATAAACATCCCCCCCTAAAAATAGAGTGTGTACATCTGAGCTCATCTGTCAGGGCTGGGTCCACAGTCCCCGGCAGGTGTGAGCCAACCTCTACACAGCTCTCAACGATGCTGGGATCTGCTGACCTTTTCCACAGCCGAGAACAAGGGAGAACACAAGGCTCCATCCAGGCTCTGCTCCTGGGCTGCTGATCCCTCAGGTAAACAGAGAGGGAGCGTTCCACCTTGACCTTCTCGGTAAACACAACAACCGCGGGCCGAGGCTCACGCCGGCCTCGAAGCTCTGACCTCCTAATACTACACTCTGACCTCTGACCCCCTCCTGGTCTCCTCCGCCTCCTACGGACCTCTGGTGTCTGGTTCTCGCTTCCTCGTTCGTCTTTCGTTGCTCCTGCTGGCCTCCGTCACCTCAGGTGGTGCCCTTGGAGGGCAGGGAGCCCAGAGGTGGACCAGCGTGGTGAAAGGGCTCACTGACAGACAGGAACCCCTGACGCACGCTCGGGCCCCAGGGTCTGCACAACAACAGTGGAGGGAATGGTTTTTCCAACTCTCTCTTTCTTTCTTTCTTTCTTTCTTTCTTTCTTTCTTTCTTTCTTTCTTTCTTTCTTTGAGCGCCACTGTTTGTAGGGGGACCCAGGTACACAGTTCTGGAGAAGAGGAGAGCATGCTTCGTAAATGTCTTATTTGGGCAGACCAAGCTTGCAATATGGAAGACGAGAAAGAGTAGGCGTTTGGGAGTGGGGTCGCTCGATGAAAGAGCAGTGTTACTGGGGCTGGTCAAGGCAAGGTTGCGAATTGAGTTTTTGTATTGTAAGCTGGTGGGAAATATGAAGGAGTTTGTTGATGTGTAGGGGGTGAGGGGTGCCTTGTACACAGTGGATGGGGAGTTTTTAATTATTATTTTTGGTTTGTTTTGGTTTAGTTTGATTGGAAAGTAAAATTTTGAAATTTGAAAGTGAAATGGGTTTGTTTTGAATAACAAATGGCTGGTGTGGTGAAACTGCTTGGTTAGCTGGCAGTTCTAACTGCCCAATAAAGGTATCATTAAAAGTCAAAGTCTCTCTCTCTCTCTCTCTCTCTCTCTCTCTCTCTCTCTCTTCTCTCCCTCTTTCTAGTCCTCTTCATCTCCCTCCCTCTTTCTCTCTCCCGCCTCTCTCTCTCTCCTCCTCTCCCTCTCCCCCTCCTCTCTCCCTCTCCCTCCCTCTCTCTCTCACTTCCTCTCTTTACCTCCCCCTCCCTCTCTATCTTCCACACCACTCCTCCCTTTTATTTATGCCCACAGAGCCACTTTGTTGTGCTTTTAGTGGCTGGGAGAGTAGATGGGGTTGATACTCCCAGATCCTGCAGAGAGGGGAGATAAGAGCAGATTTATGCTGGAGTGAAGGAGCATGGGAGTAATTGTGCCGTCTTTGATGATGTGCCTGAGAGCCGCCTGTACCCATGGCTGCTTACTAACAAGGACACCCTCACACTCAGTTCTCCCCCCCCCCCCCCCTGCGTTTTAAGCATCCGTGTGTGTGCGCGTGCATGTGCTGGAGTGTGTGTGTGTGTGTGTGTGCACAAGCTAAACAATGAGACATAAATCCAGGGTCATGACAAACAGCAGACTAGTGCTGTTCTGTTTATAACCCCATTATTCCTGACGCCATAGAAACATGGTCTGATAAACAGCACCCCTCTCAGAGTGACAGACATCTCTGAGTCCTTGATAAGGTTATCTGGCTGGGTAATGCACTGGGCCTCTTTGTTAGTGTTTTGGGTCTGGCTTCCTGGTCACAGATTGTGCCAAGACTGGACCGGTCATTCACCGGACATCTCCCTGAGGACAAGGCTTCACTTCACTACCTGACTAGTTTTGTGGTTAAGAGAATGACCAGAGCCGTCTAAACCTAGCCAACCCCAACCCAACAATGGAACCAATTTGTATTGGTCACATGACGGACCTATACTGGTCGACCAGAGCAACCGGTGGTCATCACCTTCCGTTTCAAACAGGATGTTACTATGGTTACTAGGATAAAACCACATCCGTTCCTGGAATTAGAATGGACCAACTGCTATAACAGATCTTAGAACAACACAGTAACTACAGAAACATTTTCACGTTGTGTAAAAGGAGTGGTTACAACGGGGTCAATGTGACCAATGGGAGTACGGGAGACTGATTTGTCCGCCCTTGAGTGATGATGTCACTGAGGGTTGTCACAGACACTGGGAAGTGACTCTGACATGTTGATCTGGGGAGCCTAGGACCTCGACCTGACGCTTGATGGGAGCAAGTGGGCTTCGACAGGCCCGATATGATAGCACACACACACACATTCATTACCTCAAGGACCACAGTGACCTTGACTCCAACTTTTCCAGCTATCCATTCCCTCTCTGAACCCCTTAAACTAACAGAACAGGCCCAGAGACAGCAGAGCGAGACAGCAGAGAGAGAGAGAGAGCAGAGAGAGAGGACAGGGAGCAGTGAAAGGAGATCTGATCCGAGCCAAGTCTCTGAGACTTCCCACACTTGTCTTCTCTTCCACACTCCTCTCCTCATCCCCACAATCCTCTCCTCATCCCTACAATCCTCTCCTCATCCACACTCCTCTCCTCATCCCCACAATCCTCTCCTCATCCCCACAATCCTCTCCTCATCCCCACAATCCTCTCCTCATCCCCACACTCCTCAACTCATCCTCACAATCCTCTCCTCATCCACACTCCTCTCCTCATCCCCACAATCCTCTCCTCATCCCTACAATCCTCTCCTCATCCACACTCCTCTCCTCATCCCCACAATCCTCTCCTCATCCCCACAATCCTCTCCTCATCCCCACAATCCTCTCCTCATCCCCACACTCCTCAACTCATCCTCACAATCCTCTCCTCATCCCTACACTCCTCAACTCATCCCCACAATCCTCTCCTCATCCCCACAATCCTCTCCTCATCCACACTCCTCTCCTCATCCCCACAATCCTCTCCTCATCCCTACAGTCCTCAACTCATCCCCACAATCCTCATCCACACTCCTCTCCTCATCCACACACCACCACACTCTGCGGGGCCTCTCTTGTCTCCCCCCTCCAACCCTGTTTTCCGGAGCCAATGTTCTCTCTCCTCAAACACTTCAGTGGGAGAGAGCCGTGAGTCAGATCCCCTGGCCCAATTATAGCATGTGCATTCTGCAGCCTCTTCTTTAACACATAAACAACACCCTCGCCGAGTGAGAGAGGGAGGGGGGAGAGAGAGGGAGGGAGGGAGGAGAGAGAGGGAGGGAGGGAGGGGGAGAACACTGATTAGCAGACAAACAGATGCCCAAATAAAGAATCCAACCCCCACACACACATACACACACAAATGTGCACGTCTATGCAACATGCACCAAAAATGCCCCAAAGAACATGCTCACACACACACACACACAGACACACACACACAGCAGCAGGAGCTTGCTGACCGGCCCACAGGGTTGGTAGACTGTGGGAGAGAGAGCGCTCTGAAGAGGCTTTGAAGTCTCCATTCAGGCCTTTGTCTCATTCAAGCCTCTGGCAGTAGACATCTCTACCAGAGCGGGGTCCCTCCCATGGTCACACCCTCACACACACACACACATACACACACACACACACCCCAAATAGAGACACGTCCACAGGTCCTGTCCATCACGCAAGGCTTAATTAGAGTGGATTAGGATGCACGCTTTTGTCCCTGTCTCATTCTCCCCTCTCTGGTTCTCCAACACCCACCCATTCTCTCTCTCGCTCCCCTCCCTTTCACCAAACCCCTCTCCTCCTTCTCTCCCTCTCTCTTTCTGTGCCCTCTCTTTCTTGGCAGGCGGTGGGGTCCCTCTGCCCCTGTCTCAAAGCACTGAGCCCTCTCAGCCCTCCCCCTCCAACCCCCCCCCCTCTCCCCACGTCTCAAAGCGGAGTGTGACCTAATGTTTGACAGACAAGTAGCCTGGGAGAATGGCCTCAGCTATCAGAGGCTTGTAATTCTATTAGAATGGACAGAAATCCCTCAGGCAAGTGTTGAACGCATTCTGTCCGTCCATTGAGCGAGCTGCTTTATACTGAGGGCCTCGTTGCACCGACCAAACTGCAGTACATAATCAAGAAAATGTTTGTGTCTTGCATGTGTGTGTGTGTGTGTGCGTGTGTGTGGTGCGTGTGCGTGTGTGCGTGTGGACATTTTAACAGCTCAGAACCAGGCTCCTTCTGTAGCATTTCTTGGCCCAGTGTGATATGTGAGATGTCTCCTCAGCGACCTCTTCTCCCATGGAAAGACCCAGGAGGATGCCTACAGATCTGCCCCGGCCCTTGTCATGGAAAGGGACAACTCCTACTTTGACAGCACAACACACGTATCATTACAGACATTAGTCAACATTGACTGTTATCAAAGTGAAGGGTTTAGCTCAGTGGCTAGAGAATATGACTGCTGATCAATGGGGTTGCAGGTTCAAATCTCCCCTGTGCTGTACATCGCTATGGATCAAAGCATCTACTGAACACATTAGATGATAAAGTACGTTTACGTTGCAGGCGGAGAGAAGAGAAGATGATGGAAAGGGAAGGGGAAGGAGGAAAAAGAAGAGAAAATCAAAGAGATATGAAGGGCAAATGAGGAAGGCGGCCGGGACAGCTTCTTCCGCAAAGGTCAAGCAGGAAGTGTGAGAGTTGATTGCGATGCTTCTGTAATCAGTACTTCCTGTGTGAGACTCGGGTGTGGTCAGGAGCAGAGAGAGGAAACGGTCTGGACAGCAATCAAGACTCCCACAAACAGGAAATGTTTTCTGCGCAACGCACAGCTGTTGCATGTTGCATTCTTGTTATTGCGGTGGCATCAAAGCAGGGTGATTCATGCATCTGAAAACACTCAGGCCGTCAGCGTGGAACGCAGACAGTATATAGGATGTCTGTTTTCCCAGGAGGCTAAAGTGTGTGTGGGTGGGTGTGTCTACTGGTTAATGGGTGTGTTATTGATTGCTTGTCGCTAGTCCTCTCCTTTAGATAATGACCGTTAACCACTTGACCCTGTGCATGCCTACATTCCTCAGTCATACCTACACACACACACACACACACATCCACGGACACACGGACACACACTGCTCACCTCTCAGACAGAAGACATTGGACTATGGGTCAGCTGTCTAAGGGTAGGGGCTTAGGACTAGACAAGGGGTATTACTGCACATCAATACGTGGAGTCCATTGGTGGTGGGGGGGGGGGGGGGGGGGGGGGGGTTGATGGAAAACGTGGCAACCTCAATCAGCATCCTATTCTGAACTTCTGAATGTTCCAGAAGCTCTCACTTACAGGCTTCAGAACTGAGCTAACACAGACCCTGTCTCAGAGTAATGATGTCATAGTTTCAGTGTTTGCTCAGTGTAAATACTGTATGTGAGCAGGTCTCTGTATGGAACTTGGAGTCTCTGTAAACGCTCATGTCTGGTCGCAGGATCTAGGCCAATGGCATCACCATTGAATGATTATCAAAGCAGAATCTATCACGCAGTAATCTTTGTTTCACCAAATGCATTACAGCCTTAGTACAGTATGTCCTTCATCATGTCTGTTTCTGCTTCACCTTCCTTGTATGGGTCCTGCTTCCTGCTATCATTGGTCAGATCATTTGGACACAGCTGGGGAAGTTATCAACATCCAGCACCGGAATTTGTCATTGGCTCACAGCAAATCCGGTGTCTCTATGGAGGTCTGTGATTGGCTGTTGGGGGATCAGGTATCCCCGCTGCCCGTTTGAGGGGACGCGTCAATTCTTTGGCAGCCGACCTGTGTTTGCGGTCGCTATGACAACACTCCAGTCTCCCCGCTGTGGGGGGGCTCCTGTTGATGTAGAGTCTTGGCACCCGCCTTTCATGGCCCGGAGTCACTATTCAGCACGCACACACACACTAACCCACACTCAGATGCACATATACAAGCATATACACACAGGCACATACACAGGCACAAACATATGCAGCAATACAAGTACACACACACACACACAGAGACAGACACAAACTTCATTATAAAAATGTAAATCTGCAAGCATATTGTTTCCAATTTTGCCTCAGCACCTCTGGAACACAATTCAAATATATGGACTGTCAAACATGAGGGAGGGAAGACTAATGTCATAAACATGGAGATGAAACTGCAAATGTCTGCTATCTTTCTTCTGCAATTATAGTATTGAATGTACCCCCTTTGAGCACCATCAATTGGTCTTCTCATGGCCAACAGGGGGCAGTATTGATTGAACAAAATACACTGAATGTAAGGTGAAATGTCTCTCATTCTCTCTCTCTCTCTTTCACAGACACAAACACACACACACACAAGCACGCACTCACACTCACACAAAGGGGGCAAGGATACGGGTATGATCAATTATCCCCCTGAACATCAGCACCCACCGTCTATTGTGTATTGACTAAGGCCCCAGAGTTCCCATGAAGTTCATTGTTCTACATTGTGTTGATTAGAAAGGGATCCAAGGTAGCAATCCATCACTCCCTCCAAATGCATCGTCTTCCCCTGGTTGTTTTACAAACCACTAAAACCTTTCATCACCACTTGAATGATTCTAAGTTCTACCACTCTATTCGTATTTTATTAAAACATTTTGACAAAATGGTTCCCCGTAAAACCTCGTGTCGTTTGATAGGTATGTGAGTAGGTAACATGAGTGGGCTGAAACTCTTTCTGGCCGTCTCAAACCAGCCGTGACAGATCTCCAGTTTGGGCCGGTGGTGCGGAGGGTCAATCCAATAATGCACCCCCCAAAATGCCCCCCGTTGACCAGCTCGGACAGAGCTCAGTGATTGGTCGTCGCAATTCAGTGGGCTGTTCCTCTCGCGCCTGACGGGGCTTCAGGTTACAGAAGCATGAGTGCGCGAGGAGTGGCGCAACCCGGGAGCCGTCAGTTTCCATAGGCAAGCGACCGGGAGTATTTGACGAGTTGGTACGAGGTGCGTTCAGAGCAGGACCAACCCTCTGTACTTTGAACTGTGTCCCAACAACGTTTAGCTGTAGCAGAGGACGCGAGTGCAGGCTGCAGACGTACACGCGCTGGCCCGGACTGTGCATGTTGAGAGCCCTATAGGACCACGCGCACATGCCAGAGGACGGAGGCAAGAGGAGAAGAGGAGAGACTATATTTACATTAATAACTCATCGCAGTTTCGCTATACGAGAAAAGGAACAGAAGGAGATGCGGTCCTGTGATCACGGCGGAGTTCAGACTGATGAACGCGTCTCATCTGTTTGAAACGCGCTACAGCGACAGGTAGAGCATCGGTGGGCGATTTATCTGACAAAGGGACGGACCGGTTTCCACGTCTCTGTGTCTGTAACACCATCATACTATTACTTGTGATAGTCTCGTATAGGCCATATTTTTCCATTAGCAAGATATAACTGCCCTCGGATCAGAGCGAAGGGCAAAAGAGCATACCCGTATTCGCAAGCCACAGGTCAACCAGGACACCTCGGGGCTTTGCTTTACCTCCAAGGGGAAGAAACGGTATTGTGCGACCGTTGGATACACGAGCTTTGGGGTCAGTTCAATCAAGGACACGGGTGGGGTGCAGCATTCAAGAAGCTGGACAGAAGGACATGTATCTGATATCGACTTCACATGCTCCCGACTAACCAAATCACACGACCTACCGGGCAATTCGTAGATTTAGACTGCCACGCGCACGGTCCAGCGTTCTGAGTTGTCCTCTCGCTTTCGGGTTATGAGAATGGCGGGGGTCGAGTATTGGAAGTATTACCTATGGATCTTTATTATCATATGCAGAATGGCCGTACCTTCGGCCAAATCGCTGGAGACTATCATTTGGAGCACACAGAATTCCAAGTAAGTGTCTTATTCCATATACACATACACCAAAGTTACTAACAAGTTCATCGGAAACATGAAACATGAAAACGTTTGTTTTCGATTTAGTTATAGGCTACTTTTTAAAATTCTCGATATAATGTACGGGAAAGGGAAACATAACTTTCCTTTCATATGCATGCAATCCAATCTCCCCGTGTGTGGGCAGCAGCCTACTTACGATGCAATATCCCTTCTCATGGTAGAAGAACACGGTGGAATCTGATCAAATAAACAAAAAAAGGGCCAAAGTGTGTCAAGGTGTTGCACAGTCCCACACGGGCAAAGTGAGTTGGGTCTAGTTCTCTGGCATGAGATGGGAGACACTTTTCTTTGCGCAAATTGGGTTACCGAGAGCCAAACACAAGTCTTTCCTTACCTCAGCGGGCAGTTTCAGACTTCAACAAAATTGTGTCTAGTTTCTACAATTCGAAACAATGACATTCGCTGTCATCATCTGAAGTTGTTGAGTTTGTGCGGGTTGTGTTCGATATGAAAAACATGTCAATGTTCTATATTTGTATTTATTTATATCGTTTTAGTTTAGACAGTACGTGAATCCATGTTCAAAAGCAGTTGGCCTGTTAATTTCCCTGTTTATTGCTCATTCTAGATAGCAATCTAATCAAATAATCAGTCATAATTGGATGATAAGTGTTTTAAGTGCTTATCATCAGTAGCAGGCGTAGAGAAAAACAGGTGACACAAGCAGATACAGTGAACACTTAATTACATGGTTGAAATCCTTGTTCGGACTTATTTCTCCTTATTACCGTAATATTGTATTCACTTAGATCACAGGTCACAAATAGTGCATGTAGAAAATACATGAGAAAATGAAGGATCAGAAGTACAGAGTTCATAGTAACTTTTGAACTTTCCTCTTTTTTTCTCCCTCTTTAACTAATATATTACATTTTCACTGTACTCTCTCTCTTTCATATACGCGCACGCACACACACATGCAAACACACACACATACACACACACACACACACACAAACACTCACGCTGTTTCAATTCTGGGCAAGCAAACAAAATTATTGATAGATGAAGTCACCTCAATGGAATGTCCTAGAAGGCCAGGATGATGGTGGTGGTGTTGGTACTGGAGGGGGGTGGGCGCCCAACTTCCCTCATTCAATCCAGTCATCAATTCCTATAAAACCCAACTTCAAATTATTTAGTCTTATACATAAAATACAGTCCAAATTCATCCCATTCATTACACTCACATATTAAAAGTACTCCAGGGCTAAGCTATTGTTTAAACAGTGGAGTGTAAATGTTCTGGCTGAACATTTAATAAAAGATTCAGTATGTCTGAAGAAATGTTTACGGCATCTTTTCAGCAGTGTTTTACATCTGCTTGGGGGTTGTTGTGGTCAAGACCGTTTCAAACACGAACCAGGCGATGGCCTTGTGGTCGAGTTTGGCCACGGGGAACGGAGGGGTGGAGGGTTTGGGGTTGAGGCGAAAGGTCGTGCCAGCATTAATGTCCTGAGATGGACTGGCATCCTGTCCAGAGGGGGCAGTCCTGCTCGGAGCTGCCTCGTGGAAACAGGTCACAGGCTGCTGCCCTGTCAGGCCACTTTACCTCAGAAGAAGACAGACTAACCTATATAGAGAGAGACTCAGAGAGATGGAGCTGATGGGTTTGTCTGTGAACATGTGAGTCAGCAAAAAGTTGTGAAGTCTGGGATAAGGCAGAGGTTAAATCATTGTGTGATTTTAAGATGGCCCACATCCCCTGATAGCGATAACATAGAGTGTGTTTGTGTGTGTGTGTGTGTGTGTGTTAGAGAGAGTCGTACTGTATCTGGTGTCTCATCAAGATTTACGATGTCTTACTTCCTGTTCCCACTTTGGAGACCACTGCTGCGTCAGCTAATAAATTAATCTTGCCCTCAGACACACACACACACACACACACACACACACACACACACACACACACACACACACACACACACACACACACACACACACCCCACACACACACTCACACTGTGGAACAATACCAGTACCACTTTCCATAGCACACACACAGCATCTCTCCCCATAGGCCATGAGCCATGAGACAAAGAACCAGTGTGTGTGTGTGTGTTATTTCCAAGCTCTCCGAAACACTGAGGTATGGATCTCTATCCATATGACGTCATCACGCTCCTCTCCTCGTTATCAATAACTTGAAGTTAGTTTAATTGATTTCCTCCTGCACACTCGAACACGCTGCATACATCATCGCTGAGGTCGGACGCTGGGTAGAATAAGGAAGTGTTTTGTGGAAAGCCTGATATTCAATTTGCTCAGGGAGATGAAAACTGAAATGTTTGCGTCTTCTGGAGCGGAGCTAGGAGGCTGGATGTGTCATATTCTCCGGACGCTTCAGAGCGTCTAACATTTGATCACAGCAAATCGGATTAGTCCTCATTTGGTTGAGTGGGATTATGCCAGAAATGTTACTTTGTTATGACAGGCCGCATTGCGTGGGTTTGGAAGGGTGCACACACATGCTATCTATTTGTCTTCACAGCGTGCATATGCCTGCACGCACACACGCACTCTCTCTCTTTCTCTATCTGTTTTTTCTTCAATCCCCCCCCCCCCCCCCGTCCCGCCACACGTACACACACACAAAGCACGGCCTGTTTAGGAATGCGATGCCAGTGCAGTTTTAATCTGACAAGGTAGCTGTGAGCTGTTACTGTACGTCCAGCCCTGCTCAGCTAATATTTACCTCATGACCCGCGGCAACACTGTGGTTTGCTGTTGCTGCTGCGGAGAGGCTAAAACAAGGAAGGAAAGCAGAAAACATACACTCACACACCAATACACACACACACACGCACACACACTGAAAAACATCTCTGAGCTGGTTCTTCGGTGGCTACCCCTGTCCTGTGAAGTTGTGAGCGAGTGTAGTTTGGGTTTGAAGGTAGACAGCGGAGTCAGACCTGGAGATGGGGTTTCACTCAGGTTTAAACAAACGCAGCCTCCAAATCCCCAGCCCAGCGACTGACGGGCCTCATGTTTTGTTAGACCATTTGAGCTCTCGTCTCACTGGGCTGCTCGCTATTGCGGCGGACACTGCTGAGAGGGTCACAGGGGGGGTTTTTGTTTCTTACCCTGCCCCTGTGCCTGCTGCCCTCTCTCCCCTCTCTCTCCCCTCTCTCCCCCCTCTGCCCCCTCTCTCCCCTCTCTCTCCCCTCTCTCCCCCCTCTGCCCCCTCTCTCCCCCCTCTCCCCCCTCTCCCCTCTCTCCCCTCTCTTCCCTTCTCCCCTCTCTCCCCCTCTCTCCCCTTCTCCCCTCTCTCCCCTCTCTCCCCCCTCTGCCCCCTCTCTCCCCCTCTCCCCCTCTCCCCCTCTCCCCCTCTCCCCTTCTCCCCTCTCTCCCCTCTCTTCCCTTCTCCCCTCTCTCCCCTCTCTCCCCTTCTCCCCTCTCTCCCCTCTCTCCCCCCTCTGCCCCCTCTCTCCCCCTCTCCCCCTCTCCCCCTCTCCCCCTCTCCCCCTCTCCCCTTTCTCCCCTCTCTCCCCTCTCCCCCTCTCCCCTTTCTCCCCCTCCCCATCTCCCCCTCTCCCCCTCTATGACTGTGATCAAGTTTCTCTCTGATAGAGATCTCATTACACAGAGAGAGGACTTAAAGCCTTAGCTTTGACACAGAAAGAGAAAGATGGCGAGAGAGGTAAAGAGAGAAAGCCAAGAAGAGAGAGAGAGAGAGAGGCAGACCTATAACAGCCCCACCACAGAGCAACTGGCCTGTGGTGCTGTAAAGGAAGCCTGTGTCTGGCTTACAGAGACAGCTGGACTTGCTTTACTGGTGCGCGCGCGCGCGCGTGTGTGTGTGTGTAGGTTTCATGGCAGGGTCATCTATCTGCGCCACCTGGAGGGGTCAAAGTGCGACTCGGAACTTTTCGGAGGAAGATAACGTTTCCACACGTGACGTCAATCCAGGTGGACGACCGCGTTTAGATCCACTGCCACATCACTGGAAAGTGCGCGCGTGGCGTGCGTGAGACGGTTCGATTCGATGCCGTACATGTGTGTGTCCTTTGTCTGGCCCCTGTGGGTGTTGAGGAAGTGTTAGGAGTGGTGCCAGTCTCAGTGAGAGTGCCGAGTCCTCGGGGCCTGGAGAACAGAGGCGGTCTCACAGGCACTTCAACCTCCGCTTCATTAGAGAGGTCTGCCTGGCTGCTGCAGACCAGGAAGCAGGAAGCAGGCGGCCGTCGACACCCAGCCCTGCCAACAGGAGGCTGCCGGGGCGCCTCTCAACCCGCTCCGTCTCCTCGTCTCCTCGTCTCCTCGTCTCCTCGTCTCCTCCCCCTGCAGTCTCCGGCTGTACGCTGTCACTCTGAGCAGACTTGACAGAGGATATGAAGGTGAAGGTCGAGCTTCTTCTTCTCCTGTTTTTGTCAGCTATTGCTGAGAGCCTGGCGTGGGGCGGAGGGAGAGGAGAGGGGGGGACGAAGCGTAGGAGCGCAGGGGAGGAAGCTCCCACGGAGTAGGGAGACGCAGCCCAAACTCCAGCGCACGTCCTCCCGCCTCTGCGGCGAGGGCAGATTACTTCCATGTGTCAACGAGAGAGGGAGAGAGGGACGGGGAGCGAGGGAGAGAGAGAGGGAGAGAGAGAGGCTTAGTGTCTGACGGAGGCGAGGGGAGCTGCAGAGTGGCGCGGTGCAGGACGGTGGAACAGATCAGTGTGACAGCCGTCTCTAAAACCATTACCCCTCCTGACTCGGCCTGAGAAGGGAGAGACCTCGGCACCCTTCCGCTCAGCCCTAACCTCGGTGACCCCCCCCCCCCCCCCCCTCCCCCAAACCATAAACCTCCCCGGAGACGACACATTGGCCACATTGTGTGGCTTTCTCCCGTGTCTACTGTCAACAAGCATCTCCGACCCAAAAAAACCCCCACTCCTTTCATCCGAGCCAATGAAAGCGCTGACGTGGAGCTGCCGAACCCGCAGAGTCGAGGTGAAGGCGTGACGGAGGACAACCTGGGGCCACGGCGTCCAAACTGTTTGTTCGCAGTTGTTTCCAAAAAGAGCAAGCCGAGTTGTTTCCCCCCCCCCCCCCCCCCCGAGCCGTTGATCACGACGATGTCACTCTTTTCTACCTCATGAATAAAGTGATGGAATGATGGAAGGAGAGAACGGAGTGCTGGGATGGAGTGGAAGACTAATGGAATGACAGAACAGAGCGATGGGAGGAGTGTGCATCCCCCCCTCCCCCCTCCCCCAGGGGAGCCCCCCTCCCTCACTGTAAGTGTGTCAGAGGAGCAGATGGGAGGGTCGTACCTACCCTTCATATTAATTATGGAGCATGATAATCCATGGGTGGAGGGAGGGCAGGACATGGAGAACATTAGGGCTGGCCTGCTGTTAAGACGGCAAGACTTAATCCCACCACTCGTGTACGGAGGGTCTCTGGGAATCGGACTCCTGTTTCGGTGGTAATCTGGTTCCAAGAATTCATCTGGTGTGTTTGTGTGTGAGAAAGGGAGAGTCTGGGTTTGCGTGTGTGTGTGTGTGAGAGAGGCTGTGTTTGTGTGCCAGAGATGTGTGTGATAGAGATGTGTTTGTGAGTGAGTGTGTCTGTATGCATGTGTGTGTGTGTGTGTGTGTGTGTGTCAGAGTGTGTGTGTCAGAAGGGAGCTGAAAGTTTGATTTATAACAACATTTTTGTCCAACTTTTTTTCCCACCACCATCTATTGAAGGCAAATGGAAGTCCGAAAGCCTAATTTTTCCTGTGTGTGAGTTTGTGTGGGTGTGAGTTTGTGTGGGTGTGTGTGTGAGTGTGTGTGTGTGTGAGTTTGTGTGTGTGTGTGCACCCCCGTTAACCCATTCTGCCAAGTCTTGGCTGAGCCGTTTCTAAGCAAGCTCCCAGCATGACACGACCCCTCGTCCTGTGAGCCGGAGGGGACGAGAGAAAGGGGCTCCCTCGCCGCGCCCAGAGGCAGGCTGGGATACGCTCGCCGCCCCTGCCCTGTGTGGCAGCTGTGACTGACGCTTCAATCGCAGCACCGTGGGACTTCCCCCGCCGCTCGCACACATTCCCTTTCACACCTCGGAAACGCGAAAAAGACAATTACACACGTATCCAAACCCTCCTCCCACTCCCGGTCTCCTCCGTATGCGTCTAACATTATGCAAAGAACATAAAAGAAAACGTTTTGTCTCTGTAACGCTGTCTGTGTTTTGCAAATAAGCCATTACTTTTCTAAATGGGTCTGGCGGTTTTGAGAGGTGCACGGGCAAGGGCTAACATCTCGTCAGCCTTTTGAAACCCTCTCCCTCTGGGAGAAAATATGCATTTAAGTCAGATATATGCCCCTGGTTTCCTTTTCCACTGAGAGAACATATGTCATGGAAAAACTGATTTGGGTCTTAAAGTGGACTTAATGCTATCATGTATGGATTGTCTGCTAAATCGAGTTTGTCTCGCGGCGGCCGTGTGTGTGTGGAGTGGGGGGGGGGGGGGGGGGGGCAGGGGGTGCAGGCAGTTGGGCATGGGGGGGGGTAAGCCAGCGGGATTCGCTGTCTCTTAATTGAATTATTTTGATTGCCTGCTTGATTGATGGAGTCAGATGCAGAGCGATTTCCATGGCTTCTTTTTGTCCACCAGTAATGCCTCTGCCTAGCTAGTCATACCACACCAGTCTGATACAATAGGAACCTGCCATCAATCACCACTACACACAACGCTTGGCTGAAGAAGAGAAATATGCCTACAGCCCATCACTTTGGAGTCACACAGCCCATCAGACAAGGCAAAGCCAACAATGACATCAGATATGAAAGCTCTCTGTAGTCTAATCTGTTCTAATGCCCGGTTACTCCCACTGAGAGCTCTGGGGCAGGCAGGGAGAGAGGGAGGGAGGGAGGGAGGGAGAGAGAGGTGGAGAGTGGGAGGGAGGGAGGGAGGGAGGGAGGGAGAGAGAGAGAGAGAGAGAGAGAGAGAGAGAGAGAGAGAGAGGGAGAGAGGAGGGAGAGAGGGACAGAGGCAGGGAGTTAGGCAGGGACACAGGAAGAGAGGCAGGGAGGGTAGGGAGGTAGAGAGGCAGGAAGGGAGGAAAGCAGGGAGAAGGCAGGCAAGGTGGGAGGGAGGCCGTGAGGGAGGGAGACAGGGAGACAATGAGGGAGGGAGAAAGGCTTTCATGCTGCTACTCCTCCTACAGTCCTGGTGGTGTGTGTGTGTGTGTGTGTGAAAGAGAGAGAGAGACAGAGAAAGAAAGAGAATTCCAGAGTGAATGGAGATGTCACTGTCAGAGTCTGGCCAGCACATGGAGAGAGATTCGCTCCACAACGGCCATCTCGGCAATGTGTGTGTGTTTGTCTTTACGTGTGTGCCTTTATGTGTTTGTGTGTGTCTGTATCTGTGTGTATCTGTATCCGTGTGTGTGTGTGTGTTTATACGTGTGTGTTTACGTAAGCCTCCTGTCTGAGCCAGTCGGGGGTCCACTGTTTCCAGCCCTTCGCAGGAACATCTCAGTGGTGATTGGAGCTCCGCGGGTCGCAGCCTCCATAATTCACCCTGCTCATATGAGAAACTGGGCTTCATCTTTCACACATGTTCCATGTTACCACGGCTGTTTGTTCTCCCCCTGAGAGCTGCTCGCCTGTGGAAGCCTCTCATCTCTCCAGCGCCGCTGAGGTGCGCTAAAACAAACACAATAACCCCAAACCTCTTCGCTCCACCACACCGTTTATGAAGCAGAAGGATTTGACTGGTATTCTCATACTTTATTCTCATACAGACTAATATATGTGGGATTGTAGGAGAAGGTTATAACAACAGGTACCCATGGTTATCCCGGTATGTGTCTCTCCACTGCTGGATGGTTGCTATATCAGCATGGGGTTGTTTTTGATTGTTTTTCCCACTGCAAAGTTCGGATGGGTTTTTTTTCCCCTTCAAACTTTATTCCGAGTTGTTATTTTAGATTTAGATGTGATTGGAGGTAGGGTATTCTCCAGGTTTCTGTCTTGGTCTCTGCTTGTGTGAAATGTGACAGGCTCAAACCCCGGCACAGACGTCTGCTTCTCCATCTCTGCTCGCCGAGATAAAAGCCTCTCACTGTTGACACACACGCACACACATACACACCACACACACGCACACACACACACACACACACACACACATACCACACGCACACACACCACACACCACACACACACCACGCACACACACACGCACACGCAACACACATACACACACACACACACACACCACACATACGCACACACACACACACAACCACACACATACACTCAGCTCCCCTTTGCAAAGTCTTTTTGTTTTTCCAGCCGTTGTTTTATTTATACAGCTCTGATTGTAGCGTGTCTCATGCAATTCAGGGAAGCAGGCATGTCAAAGCGTAGCATGTTAAATATGCTGGAGTCCAGCCCTCGTATCTGAAATAAACATGAATGCAGGAATGTGTTTAACGTCAAGGGGGGAGAGTTGCAGTCGCTGGATGGGAACGTCTCATCTTCAGTCGTGGTCCTCGAGGTGGCTGGAGTGGCCTAATCATCAAAGCCACCTTAGATATAGCTACCATATCACCCCCCCCCCCCACACACACACACACACCTACACACACACACTTCCATTCCACAGGAACGGAATCGCAGGCGACGGAGGGGAAATGGCCTCTCCTTGGAGGTTGTGTTCAGGTTGTTTCAAAGCCGTCGGTTGGCTGTGGCTTTTGCCAGCCTTCCCTCTGCATTAGATGTGCATTCTGTGACGAGCCTTTGAAGGCATGGGGGCGGCGGGGGGGGTCTGGCTGGAGGGTGGTGGGGATGAAGGGGGCCGAGGAGGGTCTGGTATGTGCGTTGCTCGGCTGTGTGTCGAGAGGCTGCGATGGTTTCGTCGGGGTCGTGTGGGTTCTGCTTGGAGGACTACGCTTCCTCCATGTAGACTGGTCAAGTGGGTTGGAATAATAAGCCTCGATCCCAAAGCGCACAGCATGACAAGAGCACAGCTGCTCACACACACACACATATACACTCACGCACATACACAGACATACTCACACACACACACACGCGCTCTGGGGGGAAAGGTGGGAACGGTTGTGGCTGAGGAGTCAGCTGTGGTGGGCTTGTGAAGATTAAGCCCGAGTGTGTGTTACAGATGGTGGTAATAATGATCAGATCGCTCTCCGAGCAGAGACACCCCACATTCTGACAACGTTCTCAGACAACACGTGGGAACGTCTTTACGAGGCCACGGGCGAGAGTTGGTTTTTTTTACAGAACCCACGGGAAGAACGAGGTTATCTCCAACAAGCCCATTAACCATATCAAACGCTGTCTTCAGTCTCACGCCTCAACAGGGTTTTATTGGTCGTTTCTCGCCAGCGCTTTCCAGAGGCAGAGTATCCCAGGCTAAACAGCTTCCCTCTGTGCTATCCCCTCCCCAGCCTCCCCCCCCCCCCCTCCACTCCCCCCCCCCCCCTCCCCCCTCCTCCCCCCCCTCTCTGTTAATAGTTCTAACGAGGGGCCGTCTACTAGATTAGGACAGTCAATTTGCTGTCCAATACACTGCTATAGACATGCTGCCTCGCGTAACACTGCCCCTCTCCTACGAGGGTCGTGGCGAGCGGAAGTGATTTGTCTCTGTCACCGTGGAGACGAGCAGGGGACACTCTCGGTTGGCTCATTAGCGGGGCCGTGGAGGGGAGACGCTTGCCAAACAGAGATAGCGACCTCGGATGGGATTCCCCTTGAATATGCCGACACTGGGAGCGTGCGGAACTGAACGGGTATCCTTCGAATGAAAATCCACCTCCACGCTGAAAACAGGGCACATGAAAAACCCAGCAGTGGAATTGGAGAATGATGGCGGCGTAGCCCAGCAGAGCATGCATCCCATAATGCCTATTTCTCCGTCTCCTAACAGCCGGGGTTGTGGGCGAGGCTGGGCTCACCACGCCAGAACGGACCGGGGATAGACGGTCGCGAGGCTGATAAAAACGTCCTCTCTTTTATAAACCCCAGGCTTTGATTGATCTGTCTTCTGGTCTTCTGATCCCTGTGGCTTCCTGATTAAACCTATCCATCAGGCGGTCTTATCAGGCCCGGAGCAGCCAGACTACAGGACGCAGGGCTGAAAACCCCCTGTATTGTTGCTACACGGTCCAGAGTCAAAGGCTAAGGACAGGGGAAGGCGGGGACTGAGTTGTGAATCGCAGATTTCTTTGGTTCCCAGAAAACGGCTCACGCTGAAATGCTGAGGGATTTCCACGAGAGCAGCTACCAGCACATACACTCACACACACTCACACACACACACATCCACCAGCTAGGGAATGTTTTTGCATCACATGCTATGCACTGTGAGCAGTCACGCACATTCTCTCCTATTAGTATGTTCTGTAAATAGAGCCCTGCGCTAACACGTTAGGTTGTGGCACAAATTGACATTGTCTTATCATTCCAATGAGTTACTTAAAAAAAAATGCATTTTCACCTTTGTCAACAATTAGTTTCCGTCTATAATAGCACAGCACTAACCATGACATGCTTATTAATTTGTTACCACGGTGGCACATGACGTCCTTCACCATCGATACTTATTGTATGACACACAAAAGGCTTTCCTGTTACATACGCAAAGCATACATGTTCACAGCTTGTCTTCGTAGCACACGTGTCTGTATGTTTCATGCCTATAGAGGCCCCTCCCCCTGCTAGCTAAGTCACCCCGCTGCCCTGCAACACACACGCCTGATAGAGACATCTCTCGCTCTGACAGGCCATCACACACACACATACACACACACACACTCACTGACCTGGCCCCACATTACTGCCCCAGTAGGTACCCCAGCGTGAGTGTCATGTGGTTTGCGTGTGTGTGGTTGTGTGTGCATGTGGTGTGATTGTGTGTGTGTGTGTGTGTGCTAGAAAGAGACATGCACAAGCAGCCTAGCAGGTATAAATCATCGAAAGTAATTTGCAAGTCAAACGGGCAGTTTCATAAGAGGCCTGTGCTATTTTCTCAAACCAAATGAATTAGATTTGGTTTCTCATCTCTCCTATGATTTGTTTGAGCGCGTCTTTGGAAGCCGGTGTCGCCTGTGTGACATCTCAGCTTGGCCCCATTTATTTTGTCGGATCTCATCAACATGTGATGATGTCATAATGAGAAGTACATAAGAAGTACAGACAGATGGCCTCGTCTAATATTCCCTATGTGCTCCTGCGCCCTCGACGTATTTTAAGCTTTAGTGCTGGCTGCAGCTTAAAACGTCAGCGATGTTTTTCTGTTATTCCTGACCGTAGATGATCTTGTTAGCGACCTGTAGAAATGAAACGGTTTGGGAGCTTCACAGAGGCGCATGGGAACAGCTCGTCACATGTTTTGGTGGTGGCGAATGGGTTTGTCTGATACCGTGATAGAGATATCACTATTCTATCAAGCCGAGCCGAGTTTTACGCAACATTCTCACTAACCTCGGGTATTCTTGATCGTGGTTTAACAATGCCGTTTGTTCTCTTTTTGACTCTTATCTTATCAAGATGTACTTAAGAGGAGTTTATGTTCCCTGTCAGTTGAAGTTATGAGGGTAAGGAAGTAGAGCAGGTATGGATGTTGTGTTGAGACATGCCTTCAGTAGCAGGTGTGGACCTGCGAGCAAGTTAGCCTTGTGGCTGCCTTGTGACTAGCTTAGCTTGGCCAATTTTAGCCTGGCGGATGCTTAGATTCAGCTTAGCAGACAAAAGGGAATTGGAAAGAGGGAAATGCTGAATGGCAGAAGCGTCTGATTCAACACCTGTTAAAGGGACTAATATACATGAAAGCTACTTAGACTAAACCCAATGTAGCCATAGTTCTGGCAAGAACTATGGCTACCCCGCTTCATAAGGGTTGCCATAGACTTAGAGACAGTTTTGGAGGGAATTCTCCAGGAGAAGCCTGCACATTCATTAACCTGGTATCCAGCTAATCTCCTGCCTAATTCATTTAGTCCTCCGAGCGCTCGCATGTATTAATATCCTCTCCAACCAGCCAGCTACCCCCCCTCCCCCTCCCCTCCCTCCCCAACACACACACACCCTCCCCCTCCTCACGGGACGCGATGGCAACGTATCCATGGCGATGATTGTGTGTCATTATTTTGCTGTCAGATGAGTGATATCCCCTTGGGCTGCAGCTACGCCGTCCAGACTGGTGGAGAGGGGGCTGATTAGAATTGCAAATGGCGGCCCAGCGTTGTGTTTATTGTGTGTCTCAATATTGGAGACAATCAAGAGAATCAAAGGCTCTCAGCTGGAGGGACGAGACTGAAGCTCTGCGGGCCTCCCTGGCTGTGTGTCCTCAATGTTCCACACATCCTCCCTCTTTCTTCTCTCTCTCTCTCTCTCTCTCTCTCTCTCTCTCTCTCTCTCTCGCGCGCGCGCGTTTTCTCCTTTCCCCCTTTTCTATCTCCAACTTCCTCCCCATTTCTTTCTCTCTTCAGTACCCTTTTTTCCTCGCTCGCTTTTCTTCATTTTTTCCATCTCCTGCTTCCTATCCCTCTTCTCTTTTGACTCTTTTCTCTCTCGCTCTCTCTCTCTCTCTCTCTCTCTCTCTCTCTCTCTCTCTCTCTCTCTCCTTCTCCTACTTCCCATTACTCCCAGAACCTTCTCTTCCGCCTCTTGTCCCCCACTTCAGTGTAGTGCGAGTGTCTATGTATGCATGTGTGTAGCTCCAATACAGTTGAAGTACATTGGAGGTTTTGCAGAGGGGCAGATGGAAAGGGGGAGAGAGAGAGAGAGAACAAGAAGGAGAGAGAGACACTAAATTTAGAGCACTCTCAATCATGTGTAGTGGCACTGCCCTCTCCTACACCTGAGCAATATTAAACACGCTTTATGATAATGAATGCGCTCGAGACACACATAAATATCAGAGCTGGACATGGAGTTACGTGGCAAGGATTAAAATGTCTTGTACGTTTGCTCACGATGGAAATCTGTCATTGATTTCATGGCACCTGCGACCATTTGAGGCTGAATTATCAGCTTTGCGATCAGTGAAGGTTGTTTTCCAGAGTCCTGAATCTGTTGACTTTGAAGCGTCAGATCAGATCAACAACAGACCAGCTACTGCGGAGCATAGAGGAAACACTCGCACACTGAACGACTGTGTTTAAGGAAACGTTCACCTGTGAACCCACCATGTATGAGAAATTGACAACATCCGTCTCTTTGTCAGTCTTTACACAATACTTGACGTGTTGAATCCTCCAAATTGGCAATCAATCAGCTTTCGTTCTTAAACTGAAGGGAACAGAGTGTTCCACACAGATTATTTTAACCATTCGCCTCCATTCCTTAACAACTGGTGATTAGCCTGTCACCCATAAGGACTGTTGATAGAAGGTCGTAGTGAATTAACTGGAAAAATATTCAGCACAGGGCTGAGGAATGAGAAGTCTTTTTAGGCCTTTCTGTCTGTCTGTCTGTCTGTCTGTCTGTCTGTCTCTCTCTCTCTCTCTCTCTCTCTCTCTCTCTCTGTCTCTCTGTCTCTGTCTCTCTCTCTCTCTCTCTCTCTCTCTCTCTCTCTCTCTCTCACACACACGCACACCTGTGGTCTTTATCATTATGCTTCTCTGTTGGAGAACAGTGCTAAACCTATTACCATCCCAACTTTAAAATGAAGAAGTGTGTGTGTGTGTGTGCCTGTGTGTATACATCTCTGAACACGTAAGATTACGCCTCAGGTCATGCGTGTTCCCCTGAGGAACCACATGACCAGCCTTGGCATGTGTGCGGTTGGCCAGGTATGGACATGCCTATCATATGAAGACAGGTATAGCCATGAGGGGAAAAACTGTTACAGACACGAACACACACACACACACCTTTAACACAGAGCTGCAAGGGGAATTAAACAGTCGGTAAAGATGAAAAGACATCACTTTCTCTATTGAATCTCCAAAAGATTAAATGTAATATTTTAACAACCACATAGCTGCCGGGGGAAGCTGCTGTAAACCGTATGATATGACAGTAACTGACATGATGGGTGCCCAGGATCACTGTTATGGTGCCTTCCTGTAAAACATTAATAACAGAGTCTAAGTAAAAGGCTGCTCTGGGCCTGTTGAGGCAAAACCATGTGCTAGGAGCCGTGATTTGTGTGTGTGTGTGTGTGTGTTATGTGTGATTCTGTGCAATGGTGTTTGTGTGTGCATGTGTATTTTTCTGTGTGGGCTTGTGTATGTGGGCAGATATGCACGTTTGTTCGTGGATTTGTGCCCTCCTATGTGCGTGTGAATGTGTGCCTGTGAATGTGTGCCTGTGAATGTGAGGGTGTGCATGTGAGGGTGTGCATGTGGGGGTGTGCATGTGAGAGTTCAGGAGGTGACAGCTCGTCAGCTGTTTAAGTTTCCCAGGGAAGAATTCCACTGAACAATGCAGAAACTCCACAATTGAAATGCCACAGAATCCGTCCTGTTTGTTGGGCCTTGAAATATTGCCGCTGTTTCAGATAGTGGACAAGGGAAACGCGTGAGTGACGGCGCCATGCTCCGAGCAGACAGATATCACCTAGCGGACTCCCTCCGACATCCATCTTCCTCTGCCAGACACAATAGCGGGAATATATTAAAAAAGAAGGAGCCGGGAGGATCGGGGACACAAGATAAATATTGGTTTAGTGCTTTCCCTCCCTCTCCAGTATGTGTTTGTCTCTCATTTTGACAGACGAACAATGGAGGAGTTTTGAACTTTGCTGCGTGCTGTCTTTTACTTTGTCTTCTCACACTGTTTCCGAGCAATGCTGTGCTGTCAAAACGGAGGGTTATTCCTCGCCAGACTGATCGACTGTCTCTCCAACACCAGTCTCTCCACCACCAGTCTCTCGCTCTCTTTGTTCTGTTTCGCGTTTTTGCCGGTTTTCCAGCCAGGGCCGTAGCTGGGTTGTGTTAACACCTGTTTGAATGTCTACGCAGCGCTATACACACGTATCCGTGAATTATCGATTAAGCTTTCGCTTTGAATACGAAGGCAACAGGAAAAATATGCTGGGATGCGTTCCAAATGGAGACGTAGACACACATGTACATGTCTGTCTGTCTGTCTGTCAGCCTCTCTCTCTCTCTCTCTCTCTCTCTCTCTCTCTCTCTCTCTCTCTCTCTCTCTCTCTCTCCTCTCTCTCTCTCTCTCTCACACACACGCACACGCACACGCACACACACCATCTACTCTGAAGCCAGTAAAAAACCATGAAGGCTATGCAAATTTAATTGGTTAAAATGATCAGAACTGACGACCGGCCCCTGCCAGAATCTGATGTGCTGATTGGTCAGACATTGACAGACTCCCTCTGTTGATCTCTATGTTGAGGATGGTGGAGATGCTGAGGACATGCTAGGCTCTGGCTCACCCCAGCCAGCCAGCTGGATGTTTCTGATAATCATTAGAATTCTTTCTCTGTTTTTCCCTTTTTCCTGTCCCAAGTGTTGAGGAAATATGATACAGAGGGTTTGTAAAACCCTATTATTCTTCTGGAAGGTTCTGGAGTGTTCTTCCTCTGCTGCTCTGCTCTGATTAGAACCTTGGATCCTGCTCCAGCTCCAAGCTCCGGGCCTGGGGGATTCCAGACCAGAACCCCCTCCTCCCTTCAAGCTCTCTGGCATGTCCTCTCTCTCTCTCTCTCTCTCTCTCTCTCTCTCTCTCTCTCTCTCTCTCTCTCTCTCTCTCTCTCTCTCTCTCTCTCTCTCTCTCTTTCTCTGCCTCCCTCTCTTTTTCTCTCCTTCAGACTTCCTTCCACTCTCTGTCTATCACGCATGCACACACACACACACACACACACACACACACACACACACACACACACACACACACACACGCACACACCAACACAGTAGGCTCTGGCCAGGCGGCTTTTGGCTGTGGCTGCAGACTGGGCCTGTGGAGAGATCTTTACTGAGCATGCAGAGCCCCATCTGTGGCTGCTCCTCAGTGATGGGAGGCAGCTGGCTGTGTGTGTGTGTGTGTGTGTCACAGCCAAGGGAGGAACAGGGAATAAAGAGTCCTATGTGTGTATGGGTCACAGAGCAACCCCAGGACAATACACCCTGCCCAAACCACCCCAAGCACTCTCCTCCTTCCTCTCTCTCTCTCTCTCTCTCTCTCTCTCTCTCTCTCTCTCTCTCTCTCTCTCTCTCTCTCTCTCTCTCTCTCTCTCTCCTCCTTCCCTCTCTCGTTCTCTCTCTCCCTTCCACCACAGAAGAGGAAATCCATATTCTATCTCATCTCTCCAGTACCCCCCCCCCCCACACACACACACTACCTTCAGGGTTGAGAAGTGGGGGACTGGGCCAGACTGGCTTGTCTCCTGAGGGACACAGCAGACGAGCTCCCCAACCACAACAACCCTCACAGTGGGCCACTCTGGCCACCAACCGGTGACCCCAAACCCCTCCACTTCCCATCAACCCTGTTCTGGGAGAGACTGGGGTGACCTAGCTTCTGTCTCTATTCTGTGTCTATACTGGGTGACCGAGCTGTTGCCTACATGGTTTGACAGTTCGGTGTCCTTCAGGCCAGCTGGTTGTCATCTTGTTAGCTTGTTCAGGCTGGAGATCTGGATCCTTCATGTGACAGTGATTGAGCGAGAGGACACTGAAGTCCTGTGTGTGTGTGTGTGTGTTTGTGCACGCAAGACGTTGTGTACATGCTAGCGTTCATGTGTGTGTGTGTGCGCGCGCGTGTCTGTGTGTGTGTTTGATGGTGGAGGTGACTCATACCGAATGGGACTGGCTCTGCATGCCAGCCTGCAGACTGGGAACAGAAGCCTGTATCTGTGTATCTGAGACTGAGACAGAGAGAGAGAGAGAGAGAGAGAGAGAGAGAGAGAGAGAGAGAAGGTGTTTGTATTCACACGTACACTCTACAGGGTGGAACATTGTCTGTCTGTCTGTCTGTCTGTGTCCATCTGTTCAACTGTCTGTCTGTCTGTCAGTCCAATTGTGTGTGTGTGTGTCAACTTTTGTCCTTTTCTTGTTGATGTCTCGCTGTTTGACCTGTTTAATGTACGGACGTTATTTGTATTTCTGCTTTATTAAACACGGTTCGTGGGAATGATCCATATGGATTGCAGTTGGTGCAACCAGTCTGCGTGTTTAATGTGTGTGCGTTCCCCTCCTGGTGATGGCAATATGTCTGCTGCCTGACAGCTTGTTTAGTGTGCTTGACATCCGTGTGTCCACTCAAGGCAGAGTGTTCAGAGTTAGGCTTCCCTAACCACTGTGCACCAATCGCTCTGGGATGGGAGCAGCTTTTGGCCACAGACCCAGGATCAGGGCTAAGCTGCCAGGACTAGCAGAGCTAGTCGAAGCTGAAACTGTCTGCACCCCAGGCTTTAGTGTGTGCCTAGATGTGTTCTATTGGAATGCCATTAGAAGGAGGACCATTGGATAGTTCATTGATGGGTAATTGGGATTGTTGACCTTGATGCCTATTTTAAGCAAAGCCGTAGTTGATGACATTGATATTGTGTAAACAGTAAACACTACTGAAGACAGACAGACAGACAGGCAGTTCTGTACATTGTAGCTATGGATGTGGTCATGCTCAAGGCTACACTGCCTGTTTCTATTCCAAAGCCAAATATCAGTTTCTGCTCTGGGCTAAAGTGATTAAAGACAGGAGGCCTCTCTATGTGGGGTTAGGGTTAGTATTGATTGACATGAATCAGTGCAGGATGTTCTGTGTTCTCTGTTCCCCGTTGCAGTGTGACGTTCCAGTATGGTAGAGGAAACTCCCTCAGGGTACCATACACACAGGTTCCTCCACAAAAGTGTGTGTGTGTGTCTGTGTGTGTGTGCGTCTGTGTAATGTCTGTCACTGTTCCCCATGTATAAGCATTTACAACTAGGATTATGTAAAAAAAAAACAGCTTCAACAGCACACTGAACCAGAACAATAGATTGGGGGGAATGTGTGTAGACAGAGCGGTGGTGTTTGTGTTGTGTTTGTGTTGTTAGGACGGCTGTCATGCAGGAGAAGAGCAGTGAGGCTGACACGTTGACATTGTGACTAATAGGAGAGAGCGAAATGATAATTGGTGAGAGCACTGTGGTAATTACTGGCCTGCCGAAGAGGAGAATAAAGTACCTGTTGTGGTGTGTGTGTGTGTGCGTCTGTGTGTGTGTGTGTGTGTGTTCAGAGTGGGCGGTGGGGAGTGGGCGGTGGGGTATTTGAATATGTGTATGTCTGCATAAATGCGAGTGTGTTTGTGCATGGACATGTATGGATGTGGGTGTTTGTGTGTCTTTGTGTATGTGTGTGTGTGTGTGTGTGCGTGCGTGCAGGAATCTGTGCATACTGTATGCACCAAGTTTCCATTTGGCAGGTTTCCCCTATGGAGATTGATCAGCCCAGGTAATAGTTTAATAATAATTAATAATAATTGATTCTATTAGACATGCTGCTCCTTGTGAAGAATCTATTAAACATTGTTCCCTTGGTACCAGCTTGTTCAGGCTGGCCTCTGTGGGCTCCTTTACTGAGAACCCTGGAGAAGGCAGAGAGCCAGGGGCCTAGGCTGCCTGAACAAGCCTGGGGATTTCCTGGCCCTGGCAGCCCACGGAGAGAGTGGGCGAGTGGGGGGAGGGTGGTGCCGAAAGATGGGTGAGTGGGGGAGAGAGTGGCTGGGTGAATGGGAGTGAGGGGTGAGAGGGTGGAGGGTGGAGTGAATGGGGGATAGCGGGGCTAGGAGAGGGCTAGAGAGTTTTTCTTTTAATGGGGGTCGGTTAGAGAGAGGGGCCAGGAGGGGGGGGCGGGGGGGGGGGGAGGGGCAGGATGCACCCCACAGTGCTTTTGTGTCCCCCCTATTTTTCCAGTGTATATGTGGGTGTGTGAGAGAATTTGTATAAGATGTGTGTATGTGTGGTGTTGGGGGCAGGGGAGGCGGGGAGGCGGCTTGAATAAGAGATCATGTGCTCATATTCTCCAATGGAATGCATAGTGTCCCGTACCTCTCCTCACCCTTGTCGTCCTCCCCTCTCT